>SJYW01028008.1:13085-23785 GCA_006410735.1 Raphicerus campestris | reverse complement strand
TTGATTAGTATAGCTAAGACTCTGGTGTCCAGAATGACCAAAACATGGGAAGTTCTATTTTATAGTGAACACTTGTCATTTGGCTATTTCCCTAACCAGAGGCAGAATGAGCATTGAGCAGGCTAGGCTCTTCATTGCACTTCATCCTCCTGGCCACAATAACTGGTCAATGGAGTGAGCACTGACCAAAGCCAGGTCAGTCAAAATTCTTCCCTGGGATTTTTCATACAATAATTGAGAAAATCTGCTCTCTCAGGGGACAAACTGTGGTAGATTGTATTTTTCAAAATGCTCACAACAATGTCTCCCAGACTTTAGCTCTTTTTACTGTGTGATTTTTCATTCCTCCTATTGAGAAATGGGGTTTATGTTGCTTCTTAAATCTGGGTAAGCTCAGGACTATGGTAGAAATGACTTTTTTTTTTAATATCTGAGGATATGTAATAAANTTCCTCCTATTGAGAAATGGGGTTTATGTTGCTTCTTAAATCTGGGTAAGCTCAGGACTATGGTAGAAATGACTTTTTTTTTTTATATCTGAGGATATGTAATAAAAGATAACGTGCTTTCCCTCTGATTCTTCTGGAACACTTACTCTATGAGGAAGCCTGCAGCCACATAGAGAGACCATGAACAGGTGTTCTGGCTGATAGCCTCAATGAGGTCTCAATCAGCAGCTAACATCAATCACCAGGCAAGTGGGTGAGGGCTCCCTTAGATGGTTCCAGATCTCAGCTGTCAAGTCACCCCTAGTCTTTGAACCCCAGCTGATACCACAAAGACTAAAGATGAGAACCCGGCCCAGATAGTAGGTAATAGTAATAATTATTACAGACTTCCCTGGTGGCTCAGTGGTAAAGAATCTGCTTGCCAATGCAGGAAACACAGGTTCGATCCCTGGATTGGGAAAAACCCCAGAAGGAAATTGCAACCCACTTGAGTATTCTTGTCTAGAAAACAGAGGAGCCTGGCAGGCTGCAGTCCATGGGGTCACAAAGAGTGGGATGCACTTAGTGACTAAAACAACAACAATACTTATTTTGGATTCATGAGCAAAATAACTTATTGTTGCATTAAGCCACAAAGTTTACGATGGCTTGTAATATACAATAAATAACTGAAACATGGATCCCCAAGGTGGTCAGAATTTCACTCACTTCTGCAACTTTTCCACTCACACTGTGAATTACCTATTCCAGTTTCCTTCCAACAAATCCATTTTCTTACTTAAGATGGCCTGACTTGGATTTCTACCACCACTTTTGCAAAAAGGTCTTAGTAAAGCATTTGTTTCCTTCAGCATGCATTCTACATCATTTCTCCTCAAGATGTGGTGCAAAGATCAGCAGCACTAGCCTCACCTGAGAGACTGAGGAAAGCACATTTCCAGGCACCATCTCAATACTGAATCTGTGGAGATGGGGTCTGGGAATCATATTTTAATGAGCTCTTTAGGGGATTGTTACACATATTAAAGTTTCAGAAACTCACTCTACATTTTAGCAGTGACTTATTTTATTATTACTTTTTACCTTCCCTAAAGTATGGACTAGATCTGATGACAGAGTGCCTGATGAACTATGGATGGAAGTTCATGACATTGTACAGGAGACAGGGATCAAGACCATCCCCAAGAAAAAGAAATGCAAAAAAGCAAAATGGCTCTCTGAGGAGGCCTTACAAATAGCTGTGAAAAGAAGAGAAGCAAAAAAACAAAGGAGAAAAGGAAGGATATACACATTTGAATGCAGAGTTCCAAAGAATAGCAAGGAGAGATAAGAAAGCCTTCCTCAATGAACAGTGCAAAGAAATAGAGGAAAACAATAGCATGGGAAAGACTAGAGATCTCTTCAGGAAAATTAGAAACACCAAGGGAAAATTTCATACAAAGATGGGCTCAATAAAGGACAGAAATCATATGGAGCTAACAGAAGCAAAAGATATTAAGAAGAGGTGGCAAGAATACACAGAAAAGCTATACAAAAAAGATCTTCATGGCCCAGATAACCATGATGGTGTGATCACTCACCTAGAGTCAGACATCCTGGAATGTGAAGTCAGGTGGGCCTTGGGAAGCATCACTATGAACAAAGCTAGTGGAGAGGATGGAATGCCAGTGGAGCTATTTGAAGTCCTAAAAGATGATGCTGTGAAAGTGCTACAATCAATATGCCAGCAAATTTGGAAAACTCAAAAGTGGCCACAGCACTGGAAAAGGTCAGTTTTCATTCCAATCCCAAAGAAAAGCACTGCCAAAGAATGTTCAAACTACCGCACAATTGCACTCATCTCACATGCTAGTAAAGTAATGCTCAAAATCCTCCAAGCCAGGCTTCCGCAATACGTGAATCATGAACTTCCAGATGTTCAAGCTGGTTTTAGAAAAGTCAGAGGAACCAGAGATCAAATTGCCAGCATCCACTGGATCATTGAAAAAGCAAGAGGTTCCAGAAAAACATCTATTTCTGCTTTATTGATTATGCCAAAGCCTTTGCCTGTGTGGATCACAACAAACTGTGGAAAATTCTGAAAGAGATGGGAATCCCAGACCACCTGACCTGCCTCCTGAGAAATCTGTATGCAGGTCAGGAAGCAACAGTTAGAACTGGACATGGAACAACAGACTGGTTCCAAATAAGAAAAGGAGTACGTCCAGGCTGTATATTGTCACCCTGCTTATTTAACGTCTATGCAGAGTACATCATGAAAAACACTGGGCTGGAGGAAGCACAAGCTGGAATCAAGACTGCCGGGAGAAATATCAATGACCTCAGATATGCAGATGACACCACCATTATGGCAGAAAGTGAAGAGGAATTAAAAGCCTCTTGATGAAAGTGAAAGAGCAGAGCAAAAAAGTTGGCTTAAAGCTCAACATTCAAAAAACGAAGATCATGGCATCTGGTCCCATCACTTCGTGGCAAATAGATGGGGAAACAGTGGCAGATTTAAATTTTTGGGCTCCTAAATCACTGCAGATGGTGACTGCAGCCATGAAAAAGACACTTACTCCTTGGAAGGAAAGTTATGACCAACCTAGACAGCATAGTAAAAAGCAGAGACATTACTTTGCCAACAAAGGTCCTTCTAGTCAAGGCTATGATTTTTCCAGTAGTCATGTATGGATGTGAGAGTTGGACTGTGAAGAAAGCTGAGTGCCGAAGAATTGATGCTTTTGAACTGTGGTGTTGGAGAAGACTCTTGAGAGTCCCTTGGACTGCAAGGAGATCCAACCAGTCCATCCTAAAGGAGATCATCCCTGAGTGTTCATTGGAAGGACTGATGTTGAAGCTGAAACTCCAATACTTTGGCCACCTGATGCGAAGAACTGACTCATTGGAAAAGACCCTGATGCTGGGAAAGATTGAAGGTGGGAGGAGAAGGGACCAATAGAGGTTGAGATGGTTGGATGGTATCACTGACTCAACGGACATGAGTTTGGGTAAACTCTGGGAGTTGATGATGGACAGGGAGTCCCGGCAACCATGGGGTCGCAAAGAGTTGGACAGGACTGAGCAACTGAACTGAACTGAACTGTAGGTATGGGTTATAGAATGGTACAAATGACAGGATTTTATTAGTTTATTGTTTCTTATTGTTTTTGCCCATGCTGAGTGGTTTGTGGGGTCTTAGTTCTCTGACCAGGGATTGAATCCATGCCTGCTGCAATGGAAGCATAGAGGCCTAACTACTGGACCACCAGAGAATTCCCACAAATGACTCAGGATTCCTGTGTCTACTCTTGGAGCACCTCCCCCCACCCCAAAGTCCTGACTACTTCTCCTCTGTGTCACTCATATGAGCTGTATCCCAGGTGTGAGGTGTTCACAGAATAGATAAGTATGTGTGGATGATGGTAATACTATATGGGAATTATTTTCCCACAGAGATTATGAATTTGGAGTTATTTATTCATAATCAGTTTTTTGCTCTATAGCTCTACAAAGGTGTTGGGAGTAAATCTAGGTATTGCCTCTTCCCAATGAAATTAAAGCTTAGTTTGGGAAAAATAATATAGATAAAAGCATTTAATAACGCACTGTATGCAGCTCGTGCCAAAGCCGAAGGACAGATACAGTCATGCATCCTGAATGCCCTATCCTATCACCATTTCAAATATTCTGCTTGCTGGCCCCATTAACTATCAAAACAGTCTCCAGAGTCCAATTTTTGAGCATTCAAGCAACATTTCCCAGACTGTCTTTCACATCTGTCAACAGTAGAAAATTCCACATCCACATGTCTCCATTTTGGGTTCAGAAATGTAGTCTCTATAGATAGGTTTTTAATGAAAGGAAAGATAATTTATGATCTAGTGGTGAAGCCAAGAATGGATTTGCAGAGGATGTGAAATCAAGTTGGGTCTAAAAGGATGGGCAGCTTGGATTCTAAAGGAGAAAGGAGAAGGACAGCCATGGAGTGGAAAGGAATGGCGTAACCTCAGGGTTGCTGAGGACGTGCTGGGGAAAGCCAGTGGGCCTGTTAGACTGGATAGTAGAGGAGAAAAGTTGGGGACAGGCGAGGCAGGTATTGTACTCGTTCACATCAGACATGCAGGACCACAGGAAATGGGAGAGCTCATGGTGAAAATGATCTCTGAGAAAAACGATTCTGACAGCAGTACACCGGATGGGTTAGAAGCAACTGTGAAAGGACTCCTCTTAAGGATTTGCTGTGTTTCATGTCATTTCTGTCCCATTCTCTGGGGGGATGGCACTTTCTTTTTAGGCCTTTAATCGCATATAAAAATAGTTCCAGGTTTATTTTAACAGCAGTCCTGATCAGTCACTTTCCTGGGAGATTTATTCCTTTTACCATGTCCTTCAAAATTCTGACAACTCCTTCTAATCTATGCACATTTTATCCTACATTTAATCTCCTACCACCCCCTCCCCTTGCACCCCCACCTCATATGTGGCATTCTTTACCTGGATCAGTGTTAATTGATATACAATAGGCTGTGCCTATTTAAAGCATATAATTTGATGTTTTGACATAGATACACATAGAATCAAGATAATGAATATATATATGATTCCCGGAAGTTTCCTCATGCCAATTAGGGGGAATTTTTAGCTGCTTTTTGCAGGAAAAGTATCTTACTGATGGGGGAGTGATGATCAAAATTGAAAATGGATCCCCTCTGGGCAGAAGTGTGGACTCCATGCCATTTCATGTGCAATTCCATCTACTATTCTCTTATGCCCCACAGCCCCTGCAGATTTTATGGAATGGTTCTGAATAACCATTTCATTGCAATATTAGGTTGGCAGCAGTGGAAATCACATATTGAAACAAAATGCACAATGCCTCCCCAATGGCTCTTATTATTCCTTCTTTTTTTCTTCACTAAAAATAAAGAGAGTCATAATTTTTGATTGCCTACCAATGCAAGGTACTGGCTAAAGGTTCACATACCATTTTTCACTCACTTCACTTTTCTGAGGTGTATATATTTTTTTCTCAACATACTCTTTCCAAGGTAGATAAGTCAATGACTTACCTAGAATGCTATAGTAGGTAAGTAGAAGCATTGGCATTTGAACTTTGTTTTAGACAAACAGGGCCCCTGCACAGGGTGGGCACTGCAAAACTCCAGGGACTCTTATTCCCATGGACTGCAAGGGCCTGCTCCATAGCCCTTTCTCTTTGTTGTTTCCTCCTTCTACATGAGCCAGGCAAGAGAGCAGCTGTTGGTGCAGAAGAATATTTCCTGAGCGAGTCTGGCTGACCATTAGGAAACATCTTGCAGTTGTATGTCTCCATTTTGTAGGTGCAGCCAAAAGTTTTCAGTCTTGAGCATTCTGACCTACACTGATTATGTCATAATATTTAATGTGCACCAAGTATACTGAGTTTTTGTGCCGGCCAGACCAGTGCATTTCCTTAAAGACCACTGAAAGCAAGAATGCTAGAAGGTGGCTTGTGGGGCAAGGATTCTAGACACAGAGAAATAGTTGTCTCCTTTGAATACTTAATGATCTTAGGCTGAGAAAACCCAACCCATCAATTCCCCCACTACTAGGAGCTGAATTGTTCCCCCCACCAGTCAAATGTCAAAGCCCTAATCCGTAATATGACTGTGTGTGGAGATAGTCATTAGGAGGCAATTAAGGTTAAGTGAGGTCATAAGGGTGGGGCCCTAAAGCAATAGGACTGTAGTCTCATGAAAGAGGAAGGGGACTTTCCTGGTGGTCTGGCAGCTAAGGCTTCACACTGCCAATGCAGGCGGTCTGAGTTTTCTCCCTGGTCAAGGAACTAGATCCCACATGCCACAGCTAAGAGTTTGCATGCGGCAACTAAAGATCCCACGAGCCACAACTGAAGATTCCACATGCGCAACTAAAGATGCTGCACACTGCAACCAAAAGGATCCAGCATGCTGAAACGAAGGTCAAAGATCCTGTGTTTTGCCAGCACAGTCAAATAAATAAATAATAAAATATTTANTTCTGTCCCATTCTCTGGGGGGATGGCACTTTCTTTTTAGGCCTTTAATCGCATATAAAAATAGTTCCAGGTTTATTTTAACAGCAGTCCTGATCAGTCACTTTCCTGGGAGATTTATTCCTTTTACCATGTCCTTCAAAATTCTGACAACTCCTTCTAATCTATGCACATTTTATCCTACATTTAATCTCCTACCACCCCCTCCCCTTGCACCCCCACCTCATATGTGGCATTCTTTACCTGGATCAGTGTTAATTGATATACAATAGGCTGTGCCTATTTAAAGCATATAATTTGATGTTTTGACATAGATACACATAGAATCAAGATAATGAATATATATATGATTCCCGGAAGTTTCCTCATGCCAATTAGGGGGAATTTTTAGCTGCTTTTTGCAGGAAAAGTATCTTACTGATGGGGGAGTGATGATCAAAATTGAAAATGGATCCCCTCTGGGCAGAAGTGTGGACTCCATGCCATTTCATGTGCAATTCCATCTACTATTCTCTTATGCCCCACAGCCCCTGCAGATTTTATGGAATGGTTCTGAATAACCATTTCATTGCAATATTAGGTTGGCAGCAGTGGAAATCACATATTGAAACAAAATGCACAATGCCTCCCCAATGGCTCTTATTATTCCTTCTTTTTTTCTTCACTAAAAATAAAGAGAGTCATAATTTTTGATTGCCTACCAATGCAAGGTATGGGCTAAAGGTTCACATACCATTTTTCACTCACTTCACTTTTCTGAGGTGTATATATTTTTTTCTCAACATACTCTTTCCAAGGTAGATAAGTCAATGACTTACCTAGAATGCTATAGTAGGTAAGTAGAAGCATTGGCATTTGAACTTTGTTTTCCACAAACAGGGCCCCTGCACAGGGTGGGCACTGCAAAACTCCAGGGACTCTTATTCCCATGGACTGCAAGGGCCTGCTCCATAGCCCTTTCTCTTTGTTGTTTCCTCCTTCTACATGAGCCAGGCAAGAGAGCAGCTGTTGGTGCAGAAGAATATTTCCTGAGCGAGTCTGGCTGACCATTAGGAAACATCTTGCAGTTGTATGTCTCCATTTTGTAGGTGCAGCCAAAAGTTTTCAGTCTTGAGCATTCTGACCTACACTGATTATGTCATAATATTTAATGTGCACCAAGTATACTGAGTTTTTGTGCCGGCCAGACCAGTGCATTTCCTTAAAGACCACTGAAAGCAAGAATGCTAGAAGGTGGCTTATGGGGCAAGGATTCTAGACACAGAGAAATAGTTGTCTCCTTTGAATACTTAATGATCTTAGGCTGAGAAAACCCAACCCATCAATTCCCCCACTACTAGGAGCTGAATTGTTCCCCCCACCAGTCAAATGTCAAAGCCCTAATCCGTAATATGACTGTGTGTGGAGATAGTCATTAGGAGGCAATTAAGGTTAAGTGAGGTCATAAGGGTGGGGCCCTAAAGCAATAGGACTGTAGTCTCATGAAAGAGGAAGGGGACTTTCCTGGTGGTCTGGCAGCTAAGGCTTCACACTGCCAATGCAGGCGGTCTGAGTTTTCTCCCTGGTCAAGGAACTAGATCCCACATGCCACAGCTAAGAGTTTGCATGCGGCAACTAAAGATCCCACGAGTCACAACTGAAGATTCCACATGCGCAACTAAAGATGCTGCACATTGCAACCAAAAGGATCCAGCATGCTGAAACGAAGGTCAAAGATCCTGTGTGTTGCCAGCACAGTCAAATAAATAAATAATAAAATATTTAAAAAAAAGATCTATTTCTTTCTGTGTCATGTGAAGACACAGCAAGGAGGTAGCTGTCTGCAGGCCAAGAAGAGAGTTCTCACTAGAACCAGACCATGCTGGGACCCTGATCTTGGACTTCCAGCCTTCAGAACTGTGAGAAATAAATGCCTATTGTAGAAAGTAGAAAAAGGAAAGAAAAGAAAAGAAAAAAACACAACAAAAAAGGAAAATATCACAAACTGGATTTTGTAAAAAAGAAAACGTAGAGAACTCAACATTCTGTAGCTCCTTGTGTCATGAGGTCTCTAGTCTGCTTGTCTTTTCTGAGTCTAGGGTTTTTATTTGTACTTAGCAGAAAACATAGGGGAAAATATGCCTGCTTCTCTTTCTGGAAGTAGTAGCCCTAGGTCAGTTTTAACTCTAGCAATCTATGGATCTTTGACCTGGAGCCCTATGGAGTTTGCTTGGATTCAGTGCCCTACTGGTGCCTCATGGCTGAGAAGTTAGCTCTGCACAAATGGTGATTCTGCCCTGACTGCTGTATGACTCTGCCTAACTGATCATCTCTCTCGAATTTCCTACATGTACTGACCTGGGTTGCTAGAAATACTATCAAAACGTTCTTCTCTTTCCTTCTCTCTTTCCTTGACTATTAACCAGGGCCATGTTCCTTTATTGTTTGCCAGCCTCTTTTGTCTTTACCCTTCTTTATTTTCCTTATCTCATTTCGTTCCCTCCTTTTTTCCTCCCTCTATCCCTTTCTCCCTTGCTTCATTTCTTTTTTTCTTGTTTCTCTGCCTTGACTTGTAATGTAGGAACCAAGCAGCAGGTCAGCCCCTGAAAATACACTTTTTGTCTTCATGGCGTAGGGGAGTTGAAGGACACTTTTCTGTTGTGATATTCATCTTTGTTCTCCTCAGTATATTCTAGAGTACTTATCAGTGAGGGGCTTTCCCTTGCAGGGCCTTGATAGAGATAAGAGGTTGATACCCTCAAGGATCCCTGGTAAATACATTGCTTTACACCTAACTTTGCTGAATACTGCCACCTTGTGGAGTGAGTGGAAAATTCAGATGCGAGAAGGAGATTCAAGGACAGCCGGATATTCGAAAATATGAAAAAGCTGTCCCTTGAGTAAACTACCCTTCTTGGATGATGTTTCTTTCCTTGATGTTGTATAATCATTTAAACCAGTTTGTGATTCTGATTCATATGCATCCTTTTGAAGGGAAGAGCTGTGGAAAGCATAAAAGTAGACTCGAGTTCCAGAGAAGCAGGGTTGAATCTCAGCTAAGCCTTGTGGGAGCTATGTGACCTTGAGAAAGTCATCTGACATTTCTGAGCCTCTGTGAAAGACAAGAGTCATCCCAGGGTAATTCTGAGAAGGGCCAGGTAAGAGGAGAGTGCCGGGAAATGTTAATTTCCTTCCTGCAGTGATGAAGGAAGAAGGGTCCACAAGTAAAGCATTATGGGAAAGGTGTCCATCTGGGTCTGGGTTGTGGCTGCAATTGGACGTCTTGAGTCAGGGGAGGACAGAAACTGGCACTAAGATAGAAAGTGCCAGGTGCTGTGTTAGGCACTTAAATGATTTCTGTTATCCATCCAACAATCCTGTGCAAAAGATACTACCATCTTTACTTTTTAGGTGGTAAATGGAAGCTTGGAGACATTAAACATCATATCANTGAGTCAGGGGAGGACAGAAACTGGCACTAAGATAGAAAGTGCCAGGTGCTGTGTTAGGCACTTAAATGATTTCTGTTATCCATCCAACAATCCTGTGCAAAAGATACTATCATCTTTACTTTTTAGGTGGTAAATGGAAGCTTGGAGACATTAAACATCATATCACTTGGCTAATAGGTGGTCTAAGTAGTGGCATCAGATTTTGAAACTTTTCCTCCTTTGTCACATTCACCTGAGAAGTGTTGGCAAGGATAGTATTGTTGAATTTGTCCTGGATTACTCTAAGGTTACCATGACATTGCTTTTAGAGTCGCTACAAAGTAAAGGTAAAGGAGCTAATAATTTGGTTGCTGCCACTAGGCTCCACCTCTTCATCTACCAGCTGCCAGGAGGGTTGTTTAAAGAGACTGGAGTCCTGGGCTGAAACGGGGATAATAGGGGGCCGAGAAGCTAGGCTGAGATGGAGAAGGTGAGGTCTTCAGTGAAATTTGTTTGACTAGGGCGGGCTCTCCAAGCCAGGCTTCAGCAATACGTGAACCGTGAACTCCCTGATGTTCAAGCTGGTTTTAGAAAAGGCAGAGGAACCAGAGATCAAATTTCCAAAATCTGCTGCATCATGGAAAAAGCAAGAGAATTCCAGAAAAACATCTATTTCTGCTTTATTGACTATGCCAAAGCCTTTGACTGTGTGGATCATAATAAACTGTGGAAAATTCTGAAAGAGATGGGAATCCCAGACCACCTAACCTGCCTCTTGAGAAACCTGTATGCAGGTCAGGAAGCAACAGTTAGAACTGTACATGGAACAACAGACTGGTTCCA
>SJYW01028007.1:0-10281 GCA_006410735.1 Raphicerus campestris | reverse complement strand
TCTGTTTTGCATTTTTTAATATGCCATTAGTGATACTACAGAATATTTTGCTAGAAAAAACAATGTTATGTCCTTCAATGTGAATTTCACATCACATTAACTTTATACTAATTTATACTAATAGCATATAGAATCATTTGCATTACAGAAACATGAAAGTGAAAGAAAGTGAGAGTGAAATCGCTCAGTCGTGTCCAACTCTCTGTGATCCGGTGGACTGTACAACGCTCCTCCATCCANTTTATACTAATAGCATATAGAATCATTTGCATTACAGAAACATGAAAGTGAAAGAAAGTGAGAGTGAAATCGCTCAGTCGTGTCCAACTCTCTGTGATCCCGTGGACTGTACAACGGTCCTCCATCCATGGGATTTTCCAAGCAAGAATATGCGAGTGGGTTGCCATTCCCTTCTCCAGAGGATTTTCCTGACCCAGGGATCAAACCAGAGTCTCCCACATTATAGGCAGATGCTTTACCATCTGAGCCATCAGAGAAGTCCTGTGGAAACATGTGATATGGTCAAAGAGACTTCCTCAAAACATATTTGGAAAAGGTTCTCAGTTAAAGTAAGCAGCTGGAAAAAGTAAAATAAGTACAAAAAGCAAGGCAAATGAACTACAGAAGTAGGAATAAATCATCCCAGATGGCCTGTGGAATAAAGGTTTTATGATAATGTGAGGAAACAATTCTACTCATGTAGAGCAATCATGGAGAAATTTTTAAGCTATTTTGTCTTACCATCAGGGTTATCAGATAAAATACAGATTGTTTTAATATTATAAGTTTATCTTATACAGTATTCAGGATATATTTATACTAAAAAGTTGTCCATCATTTTTCTAAAATTTAGATCTTACCTAGGCACCCTATTGGAGAAGGCAATGGCAACCCAGTCCAGTACTCTTGCCTGGAGAATCCCATGGATGGAGGAGCCTGGTGGGCTGCAGTCCATGGGGTCGTGAACAATTGGCCACAACTGAACAACTTCACTTTCACTTTTCACTTTCATGCATTAGAGAAGGAAATGGCAACTCACTCCAGTATTCTTGCCTGTCGAACCCCTGGGACAGAGGAGCTTGTTGGTCTATGGGGTTGCACAGAGTTGGATACGACTGCTGTGACTTAGCAGCGGCAGCAGTAGCAGTATGCATCCTATATTTTTATTTGCTTTATCAGGCAAACCTACTCATTCTAAAAATTCTTAAATCTAAGATACCTTTTTATTAATATATTTGAAATCAGAATCTTTCAATTTAGGTACTGATGTGTTTCACTGTACTTTAAAAAAAACATTAAATTTATGGTATATCTTACAATGTATGGCACCTTAAAATCATGAAAATAGGTAAGAATTTTCTTCCAAAATATCACTTTTTGCAAAATCTCTTATGTTGAACAGTTTTATCTAATTGGCTGTTTGATTTTTACACTTAATTGTCTGAGAATGCATTTGTGTCTCTGTTTCTGGCTTATTGAAGTTTAATCCCTGATAGTGGAACTATTAAACAAAAGCTTCCATCCTGTGATGTGCTGTTGTTAAGTGGCTCAGTCGTGTCCTACTCTTTGCGAGCCCATGGACTGCAACCTACCAGGCTTCTTCACCCATTGAGTTTTCCAGGCAAGAATACTGGAGTGGGTTGCCATTGCCTTTTCCAGGGGATCTTCCTGACCCAGGGATCCAACCTTGGTTTTCCACGCTACAGGCAAACTCTTTGCCCTCTGAGCCACCAGGGAAGCCCAATGTGCTATTGTGTGAGGCTAAAACAAATGTATTTGTGTTTGCGTGAGGCAGCTCTCTTTGCAAAGTGAAACAGTGATGATTCCAAAGACAGCCTGATGCTGAAAATTTTCAGTCATGACTCCACACTATCTCTGATCTTCGATTTGAATTATTTTCCAGTCACTTAACATCTTAAGTCCCCTGTAGTAGGGAGGGACACCACACTCAAATATTCTTGCCTGGAAAATTCCATGGACAGAAGAGCCTGGTGGACTTCAGTCTGTGGGGTTGCAGAGACTTGGACATGTCTGAGCACCTGGTCACATACACATACAACAGCTTAAGTGTCCAAAGAATTTTACTTCAAAATTCCAATTATTTGATTTTTTTATCTTTGTGTTTTCATATTTATTTTAAAACTTCTTTTTTTTCCTACATTTAAGGATTTTAAACTTTTGGATCTTTTTCTTTATGCTGTCTTTTAATTTAAATATGTTAGAGACTGTGTCTCTATTGTGAACTGATTAGGTTTTAATCAGCTATTTTTCTGAATAAGGCAACGTGTCCCAGGAAAACAAGTAAGAAAACTATCAACATTCCTTAGCATTTCGATAGGCATTTAGGCAGGAATTTTCTGGCCATAAAATTCTTCAGATAAACTGAACTCATTAAGTCTGAACAATTTTATTACTCTGATTTATATCATAGACTTGTGGGTAGCATTAAATATACTCTGCATTCCAATGTGGCACAATTGATGGAAATTTTTATTTAAAAATAATAAGTAGAAGGTTTTCTTTTATGTAAACAATCAAAAGATTCATCCATTGGCAGCCCCAATTTGTCTCCCAAACTGAGGATTAAAATTGGAGCAGTCTACTAGAAGAGGGTTACTAAAAGATACATAAATTATCAAGACAATTGATTTTAACCAACTGTGCATGAAGTACATTTATTCACTCTGGCTATTTTTAAAAAACAGGTGAAAAAACTTGTGTATATGTGTATAGTTTTGTGTTATTTCATTTAGATTCTTCTTTTGCTCTCTTTGTAATTTTATTATTTTACACTTTGTCAAACTTGTAAGCTACATATAAAGCATAAATAACATTTATTACTTAAAGACTTTTCAGCATAATAATCCTAAGAAATACTTTCAAACAATATTTGACATTAAGTTGATCACAAACAACCCTCTCTGACTTATAGAAACGATGATAGTAGAGTGCAGACTGAATTACAAAGAGCAAAATGCCTTCTCAGAAGCTATGAAGGATTAAGAAATATCTCAGTTTGTGGCATTCGATTTGGTATTATATTACTCTGAATTGCCCAAGGTTTCTTTTGAAAAAAAAAATTAATCTTTCATAACCACCGATATCTGTAGGAGTTGCTGTATTAGATGGTCAATAGCAGACATATTTAAAGGCTGAAAAATGGTATTGAGTTTATATTTTATATGTACTGACAATTTTTTTCAACAAAATGTCTCTTTGTACTTATATCTCATAAATGGAGGCTTTTGCTTCAAAATCCAAAGTATTCTCTTAGGTCATATTTAAGGAAGCAAAGGTTTTTAGCTATAAACAGTCACAGCTTTAAAACAGATGTTTTTCAAAGTTCACTTATAGTTTGGTTTGTTGCTACCAGGAATATATTTTCACATGTATTTAACATTCCATTCAGTTCAGTTCAGTCACTCAGTTGTGTCTGAGTCTTTGCAACCCCATAAACTGCAGAACACCAGGCTTTCCTGTCCATCACAAACTCCTGGAGCTCTCTCAAAGTCATGTCCATTGAATCAGTGATACCATCCAACCATTTTATCCTCTTGTCATCCCCTTCTCCTCCCTCCTTCAGTCCTTCCCAGCATCAGGGTCTTTTCAAATGAGTCAGTTCTTTGCATCAGGTGGCCAAAGTATTGGAGTTTCAGCTTCAGCATCAGTCCTTCCAACGAATATTCAGGACTGATTTCCTTTAGGACTGACTGGTTTGATCTCTGACAAATAGACTCAAGGGATTAGCTATTAAACATTAGACATCATGATTAGCTTGCAAGAAGAGTGTGAGTAAGAACTAAGGATATCAAAGAATAAAATAAACTATATTTTCAATGGTAAAATATATTCAGTTCAGTTCAGTTTAGTTCAGTCGCTCAGTCGTGTCTGACTCTTTGCGACCCCATGGACTGCAGCATGCCAGGCCTCCCTGTCCATTATCAACTCCTGGAGTTTACTCAAACTCATGTCCATTGAGTCGGTGATGCCATCCAACCATCTCATCCTCTATTGTCGCCTTCAACTGGAATTATAATTTATTATTCCAGAATTCATTTATGTATTCCTCCCCTCCACCTTCCCACATGTTACAAAAAGTAGTAACAAAAAGTTATATCCATGAAAAAACAGTTTTGGAATCAAAAACATCTAGGTTTGAACTAGAATTCATTTTTGGCAAATTCCTTGCCATCTCTGAGCTCTGTTCACCTTTTCTGTAAAGCAGGGATAATATAAATGTGCCATTTTGGGGGGACAGTTTTCCATAATTTTTTTCACATTTGTGCAGGGTCAGGATTTTCTGAAGAAAATTCACTCAAAAACTTTGTTAATAGATGATTAATAGCAAATATGCTTTGAAAGCTTAAGATAGTGAACTGCTCCAGAGATGTTTAGACCTGCCTTCCCTAGGACTGTCTGCTGTTGTTCCAGCTTTGGAAGGCTAAGGACTTTCCACTCCCCTCCCAGGAAAGATTTGTTTATATTCTAGCTTGAAGGTCTTTCTCTCTCTCTTCAAGGGAAGGAGGGACAGATGTTTTAACTGCCTTGTATAACTTCTGAGTATCACAAATCATGCTTCCCCCTCAGCGGCACAAACTCACTGCAGGCATGAGGTCATAACAGGCTCTCACCATGTTGTCCATTGAAGGTTGGGGTTTGGAGAACCAGCACTAAATGCTCTGTGCATAATGATCTGTTCTCTCATCCAGAGGCCTTATGTATCCCATTAAGCACGAAATATAAATATATAACTTAAACAGCCATGTGTCTTGTTTCCTAAGAAACTAAAATTTATTCAACAGCAATATGCCCAACCCAAGGATAAGGCATGTTTTGGTGATTCCTGAGAGCTTACATAAACTCCTTTCCTTATGGTTAATTTAGAGATAAGGTCAAATATGGCCAAAGGGATTAAAGTTGATGGTAGTTCTGTGAAAGATTTTTCCTCCTAACAGGGAAGGAATGCTATACTAAGAGAATCCCTTTCCCTCTAAATTGCTTGTATTTTGGAGCTGGTTGTATGAAGATGTGATACTTGGAGATGCAGCAAAAATGAGACTATTTGAAACAAGTCTAAAGAAAGAAACCAATACACTGAGGATGAAAGAGCAGAAGAATGTCAAATAAATGAGCAAAAGAACAAAAGAATGTTCTAGGTGACATCTCTAAGCTGCTGGATAAATCCTGAACTCATTTCATTTTTTAAAAATATATAGTAACAGCTCCTTACAATGCAAACAGATTTTTGTTGAGAAAACATTCTACGTAATATAAGAATCTAACTCAAGGAATTATGAAGATTAAATAAAATGAGGGATAAATTAATTAGAATATATGTATTCTAATATATACATTTGTATGTATATGTTGCTACTGCTGCTAATGGAGAATATCTCAGGTCCAAGCACCCATTTGTCTATTGTGTAAGAGCCCATATCATATGGGCTTCCTAGGTGGCTCAGTGGTAAATATTCTACCTGCCACTGCAGGAGAATCAGGAAACGTGGCTTTGATCCCTAGGTCAGGAAGATTCCCTGGAAAAGGAAATGGTAATTGCTGCAGTATTCTTGCCTGGATAATCCAATGGACAAGGAACCTGATGGTGTCATAAAGAATCGGACACGACGAGCACGCATGTGCTTGCTTCTTGCTATGTCAGATAACTCATGTCTCAGACTGTATCACAAGTTAGGGAGCATTTTTGAAAGGGGTCATTGAAGCNCCTGGATAATCCAATGGACAAGGAACCTGATGGTGTCATAAAGAGTCGGACACGACGAGCACGCATGTGCTTGCTTCTTGCTATATCAGATAACTCACGTCTCAGACTGTATCACAAGTTAGGGAGCATTTTTGAAAGGGGTCCTTGAAGCCCAAGGACTGAAATAAAGGGGCATAGCTGTCAATGACAGGAACGTTAGAGTAAAATACAAAATGAATAAAGATTTAATTAGAGCAGTTGTTCTTGAGTAGAACACTTTATATTCTTAACAATTATTTAGAATTCCAAAATACATTTTTTGTTTGATTTTTTGATATCAGCATTAACTGAAATAGAATTTAAAACTGAGAAAACATATTTATTGATAATCTCATTTTAATGTTACTATACTTTATTTTAAAACATATTTTATATCAAACTACTTTCCAAATTACAGAAAAGAGAGGAAAATCACTGTTTAAATTTTTTTGCAAACTGCTTTATTATCTGGCTTCTCATATCTGCTTCTGCTTTGAAACCGTTGTGCTATATAAATTTGACTGAAGTGTAGTGAAGTTTTGACTTGACACAGATATGCAGTTAGAAAAGGAAGCTGTATTAGAATACTCTTTTAAGATAATTGTAGGGGTTTTTTTTTAACTACACCAAAACCCCAAACTTGGCAATATATGGTTTCTTGAAAGTTGATTGTAACACAGAATCTCGACCTGGCAAATATTTCACAGCAGTAAGTATGAAACACTCTGATCTATCTTGCAGTTTAACTACTCTCTGTTATGTTTAGTCACTAAGTCATGGCTGACCCTTTTGATACCCCCATAACTGTAGCCCACCCAGGATCCTCTGTCCATAGCATTTCCCAGGCAAGAATACTGGAGTGGGTTGCCATTTTCTTCTCCAGGGGATCTTCCTGACCCAGGGATTGAACCCATGTCTCTGCATTAGTGGGCAGGTTCTTTACTACTGAGCCACCATTGAAGCCCTTAATTACTCTATACCCATGAATAATCTTGTAATAGCATTGACTATTTAGAAAGTATTCACCAATGAGTATTGTACATCTTCTAAAAGTTGACAAATTCATATCACATTTATTAACATCATGGATGTTCTTATCAGTATATTATTTAGGTATTGGGAAACTGTCTAGTTCATAATGACACACCTGCTTTTTCCAAAATTCCAATTTTTCCTTAAAAGCTTGAAATTTATCATTGCAGCAAATATTGTCAGTTGTTTTCCTTGAAATGAAGTCCACTTCATTAAGTTTTGAAAAAAATGTCTGTCAAAGCATGTCTGAATAATTATAGTATGTCTTATCAGTTGTGTTTTCAAGTAAAAATGGTGTTCCACTAAAAAGACAGCTAGTTGATCTTGTATTTAAAATAATTGCACAAATGCTTTTACTTGAGAAAGCCATCATACTTCAGAATGTAGAAATGTTTTCTCTTCAGCTGCCATTTTTTCATATAGGTGCAAAAGTCTGGTTTAATTAAATTAAAACCTTACTGCTTCATTAAGAACACTGTTATGTGAAATTCGATGTTTTCTTTTTTAAAAAATTATGAGTGCCTGGCAATAAAGAATATATAATGAGTACTACACTATGGGTATAATTTGGTCCTGTTACTTTAATTTCAAGGTGTTAAAGTGATAGCATTTTTACCATCGTTGTTTTTGTATTATCAGTGTGCTTGTCAACCCAGAGAAAAAAGCAAATTATGTCTTAGTATTATTATGGAATAATTTTAACCTCATTAACTCCTGAAAGTGTCTTATGGACTTTTTTTTGGTTCTATATATCATACTTTGAGAACAATTGAATTCTTAAAGGGTGGGAGAAAAATATATCAATGTTATTTCACATCTCTCTAAAATCCTGATAGAATTAACACCTGACATCAGCTCATTAAAAAAGCAAGTTGTTTATTTGGGTTCGTCAACCATCTGTCCCAATAATCTGCAGTTCTTGTTCCCAATGGTAGCTAGCTGTGCTCTAGGCTTTTTCCATAAGTATAGTTGTTGGAATCGGTGTGATCTTAGTGAATCTTTGATTCATGATATCTGGGTCTCTTGCTGTAGATTAAGGGAAAAAACCAAATTTTTAGTTTTTGGTTTTTATAAAGTCATCCAAATGGAGTATTGACTGCAGCAGATTCAGATTGTTACCAGAGCTTCATTTCTTTCTTTTCGGTCATNAACACTCTGATCTATCTTGCAGTTTAACTACTCTCTGTTATGTTTAGTCACTAAGTCATGGCTGACCCTTTTGATACCCCCATAACTGTAGCCCACCCAGGATCCTCTGTCCATAGGATTTCCCAGGCAAGAATACTGGAGTGGGTTGCCATTTTCTTCTCCAGGGGATCTTCCTGACCCAGGGATTGAACCCATATCTCTGCATTAGTGGGCAGGTTCTTTACTACTGAGCCACCATTGAAGCCCTTAATTACTCTATACCCATGAATAATCTTGTAATAGCATTGACTATTTAGAAACTATTCACCAATGAGTATTGTACATCTTCTAAAAGTTGACAAATTCATATCACATTTATTAACATCATGGATGTTCTTATCAGTATATTATTTAGGTATTGGGAAACTGTCTAGTTCATAATGACACACCTGCTTTTTCCAAAATTCCAATTTTTCCTTAAAAGCTTGAAATTTATCATTGCAGCAAATATTGTCAGTTGTTTTCCTTGAAATGAAGTCCACTTCATTAAGTTTTGAAAAAAATGTCTGTCAAAGCATGTCTGAATAATTATAGTATGTCTTATCAGTTGTGTTTTCAAGTAAAAATGGTGTTCCACTAAAAAGACAGCTAGTTGATCTTGTATTTAAAATAATTGCACAAATGCTTTTACTTGAGAAAGCCATCATACTTCAGAATGTAGAAATGTTTTCTCTTCAGCTGCCATTTTTTCATATAGGTGCAAAAGTCTGGTTTAATTAAATTAAAACCTTACTGCTTCATTAAGAACACTGTTATGTGAAATTCGATGTTTTCTTTTTTAAAAAATTATGAGTGCCTGGCAATAAAGAATATATAATGAGTACTACACTATGGGTATAATTTGGTCCTGTTACTTTAATTTCAAGGTGTTAAAGTGATAGCATTTTTACCATCGTTGTTTTTGTATTATCAGTGTGCTTGTCAACCCAGAGAAAAAAGCAAATTATGTCTTAGTATTATTATGGAATAATTTTAACCTCATTAACTCCTGAAAGTGTCTCATGGACTTTTTTTTGGTTCTATATATCATACTTTGAGAACAATTGAATTCTTAAAGGGTGGGAGAAAAATATATCAATGTTATTTCACATCTCTCTAAAATCCTGATAGAATTAACACCTGACATCAGCTCATTAAAAAAGCAAGTTGTTTATCTGGGTTCGTCAACCATCTGTCCCAATAATCTGCAGTTCTTGTTCCCAATGGTAGCTAGCTGTGCTCTAGGCTTTTTCCATAAGTATAGTTGTTGGAATCGGTGTGATCTTAGTGAATCTTTGATTCATGATATCTGGGTCTCTTGCTGTAGATTAAGGGAAAAAACCAAATTTTTAGTTTTTGGTTTTTATAAAGTCATCCAAATGGAGTATTGACTGCAGCAGATTCAGATTGTTACCAGAGCTTCATTTCTTTCTTTTCGGTCATCTCTTCTGTTATAATTTCTTTTCTGTCATCAACCCACTCCAGTACTCTTGCCTAGAGAATCCCATGGATGGAGGAGCCTAGTAGGCTGCAGTCCAGGGGGTCGCTGGGAGTCGGACACGACTGAGCAACCTCACTTTCACTTTTCACTTTCATGCAGTGGAGCAGGAAATGGCAACCCACTCCGTGTTCTTGCCTGGAGAATCCCAGGGACAGGGGAGCCTGGTGGGTTTCTGTCTATGGGGTCGCACAGAGTTGGATACGACTGAAGCGACATCAGCAGCAGCAGCATGCATGAATCTGTTGCCTAGTTTTCCTTCTCCCCAAAGGCTGTTACATTAGAAGCAAGCAGGCTTATATTTGCATTATTTACTCTAAACATCTGCTTTATAGAGACAGGTAATAATTCTTGTTGACTCGACAATTTTTTCTTGCTTAGTGAGATGAAGTTCAGTAACACCAAAAGCTGCGACAGCTTTGTGGTCAGCAGTTACTGGCTGGTGTTGTTGTTGTTCAGTTGCTAAGTTGTGTACAACTCTGTGACTCCATCAACTGCAGCACGCCAGGCCCCCTGTCCTTCACTATCTACTGGAGTTTGCTTAAATTCATGTCCATAGAGTTGATGATATTATCTAACCATCTCATCCTCTGCTGCTCCCTTCTCCTTTTGCCTTCAATCTACAAAGTCATTATTTTTATGTACTTTACATAGTACTCTCAGTTCATTAACCAGTGGCTTTTTTTTTTTAATCCCAAGCTGAGAAAATCACACGCAAACCTGTAGAAATTCTGCTTGGTATGGCAAGTGAAGATAGAATTTAATTTCTAGAGGCTAGAGAACGCCTTTTTGTCCAAAACACAATGCTTTTTACTGATATATTAAAATCTGTGTAGATTCCAAA
>SJYW01028005.1:0-16286 GCA_006410735.1 Raphicerus campestris | reverse complement strand
GGAAAGACTCTTGAGAGTCCCTTGGACTGCAAGGAGATCCAACCAGTCCATCCTAAAGGAGATCAGTCCTGAGTGTTCACGGAAAGGACAGATACTGAAGCTGAAGCTCAGATCCTTTGGCACCTGATGCAAAAAGCTGACTCATTTGAAAAGACCCTGATGCTGGGAAAGACTGAAGGCGGGAGAAGGGGAGGACAGAGGATGAGATGGTTGGATGGAATCACCAACTCCATGGACATGAGTTTGAGTAAGCTCCAGGAGTTGGTGGATGGACAGGGAGGCCTGGCATGCTGTGATCCCTGGGGTCGCGAAGAGTCGGACACCACTGAGCGACTGAACTGCTGAACTGAGAGCCCTTTCNATGAGTTTGAGTAAGCTCCAGGAGTTGGTGGATGGACAGGGAGGCCTGGCATGCTGTGATCCCTGGGGTCGCGAAGAGTCGGACACCACTGAGCGACTGAACTGCTGAACTGAGAGCCCTTTCTGGGTGTGGGTTCAGCCGGGGGCCTCGGAGGGCCTCCACGTGGTTCTGTTCAGTGGCTATAAGGGCAGGTGGGCTCTCCCCCCGGCCGCGCTGAGCCCTGCCGCTTGCCAGCACCGCTTACTCAGCACGGCCCGAGTGTCGGGGAAGGGGGGCCAGGGCACCTGAGACCCCCAGGAGCGGCAGCGACGGCAACGGGAGCAGACTCTGGGNTCTGGGTGTGGGTTCAGCCGGGGGCCTCGGAGGGCCTCCACGTGGTTCTGTTCAGTGGCTATAAGGGCAGGTGGGCTCTCCGCCCGGCCGCGCTGAGCCCTGCCGCTTGCCAGCACCACTTACTCAGCACGGCCCGAGTGTGGGGGAAGGGGGGCCAGGGCACCTGAGACCCCCAGGAGGGGCAGCGACGGCAACGGGAGCAGACTCTGGGCCTCGTCCGGCCCTGGCCTGACCGCTGACCGTCACCACCACTCTTCCCCCGTGGGCCGTGCTGGCCGCCTGAGAACCAGCCCCTCCGTCGCCCCTCTCATTGAAGACCTAACAGCGGTGCCCCACCCGCACGGGGGAAGCCAGCCGCAGACCCCAGGGGCCAGAACCGCCCTGAGACAGCAGAGGCCGCCGCCACGGGCCGGGGCCCCGCGCCACCCCCAGAGCGGGGCTGGGGCCCCTGCTCCCGGAGCTCCGTCTATCCCCATCACATCCCGGCCCCTGGGGGCGCTGCGCCTGCCCGCTCCTGTTTACTCCGCCGGCTGGAGAGCCGTGTGTGTGTGCACGTGTGATCCGTGCTCATGAGCGAGGACACGGGCTCCAGGGGCGTGTGGACGGCATCCCCGGCCGCAGAGTGACGTGTGGATTTTACACGCTGGAGGCCTCATCCCGGCCTTGAAGCCAGAATCCAGGATCTACTGAGAAGGTGGCTTTGCAGAAGGGTCCCGAGGCCAGCGCCTGGACCGTCACTTCCGGGCCTGCATGTCCGCGCATAAAGTCTTCTCAACACCTNTTTTACACGCTGGAGGCCTCATCCCGGCCTTGAAGCCAGAATCCAGGATCTACTGAGAAGGTGGCTTTGCAGATGGGTCCTGAGGCCAGCGCCTGGACCGTCACTTCCGGGCCTGCATGTCCGCGCATAAAGTCTTCTCAACACCTTGCCGGCTACAGGCCTAGAGGGGGTCAACCCGTGGCCCGGGTGAACACGCTTGACAAAGGGCGGGTGGGAGGCCGGGGCCCCGTCCCCCGCAGGGCCAGCGAGCCCAGGGAGATGGCAGTGGGCAGCTAGGGCCAGCACAGGGCCTGCCGTGGGTCCACGCGGGCTGCAGCCTTCACCAGGTCGAGACGAGAACCGAACTGCCCTTTCCTGGGCACTGGTGGCAAGTCAGTCATCAGCCGACAAAGTGCCCGAAGGCGCCTGACCCGTCTGCAGCGAGGCTGGGCCGAAAAAGAGAAAGACCAGTGCCGCCCGCGACCGCGTCCTGCCGAGGCGCAGGCCTCAGTGCGGACGGGCCTCCACCGTCTCGCAGCCCTGCCGCCCCTGAGGTGTGCGGGTAACGCTGAGGGAGGCCACGCCTCCAGCCCTGCCGCCCAGGCCACGTGATCGGTAACGGCTGAGGGAGGCCACGCCCCCAGCCTGTGGGCCCTGCCACGTGGNCCCAGCCCTGCCGCCCCGGCCACGTGATCGGTAACGGCTGAGGGAGGCCACGCCCCCAGCCCTGCCGCCCCGGCCACGTGATCGGTAACGGCTGAGGGAGGCCACGCCCCCAGCCCTGCCGCCCCGGCCACGTGATCGGGCAGCGGGCCGAGAGACCACGCCCCCAGCCCTGACAGCCCGGCCACGTGATCGGGCAGCGGGCTGAGAGACCACGCCCCCAGCCCTGACAGCCCGGCCACGTGATCGGTAACGGCTGAGGGAGGCCACGCCCCCAGCCTGTGGGCCCTGCCACGTGGCCGGGTGGCGGGCTGAAAGATGCCATGGGGCTGTCTTCAGGAAGCTGATGCCTGAGCCCCGAGGGCGCGCACCGACCGCACTCTCTCATCTTTGCAGTCAGCTCTTCCGAGGACCACAGCGCCCAGCCGGGGCGCCTCGCTGGCTCCTGACAGCCGCGGCTTTTAATGAGACACACTGTTTAAGAGACAGAAGTGTTCAACCTCACAGCGAAGTTTCTTGTTAATTAATTAAGCACTTAATAAGAACGGGAATTCGTGCTTTTGAAACCATGCTGCTCTCTAAAAAGTGACACAGCAATTTATGAAACCAAACAATTATTTCAGTTTAAGAACAACCCCCAAAAATCTCATATCACCTTTGGAGCAGAAATAACAGGAAACTGCTTGTCACAGACCCAAGAATTTTAAAGAAAAAAATTCGTCAAATTTAAGTTTCTTCTATTTCTTAGTCCTTTTATTAGCTAGTAAGAGAATAAACATTCTAGATTAACTGAAAACAGAAACTTAAGCTGATCCAAACAATCAACAGACTGGAGTTTCTGGAAGAAAATTTCTCATAAAGTGCTATAATTCCTATTTCTCATCAATGCACTTAGGAGAAAGGCATATGGCTTTCTAACACCATTAAACAACATCATTNCAAAAATCTCATATCACCTTTGGAGCAGAAATAACAGGAAACTGCTTGTCACAGACCCAAGAATTTTAAAGAAAAAAATTCCTCAAATTTAAGTTTCTTCTATTTCTTAATCCTTTTTTTAGCTAGTAAGAGAATAAACATTCTAGATTAACTGAAAACAGAAACTTTAGCTCATCCAAACAATCAACAGACTGGAGTTTCTGGAAGAAAATTTCTCATAAAGTGCTATAATTCCTATTTCACATCAATGCACTTAGGAGAAAGGCATATGGCTTTCTAACACCATTAAGCAACATCATTATGAGCTATATTATTTGAGTGTACTGCCAACTAGATATAACTCTTAGTTATGAGATCTGTCTCATTACAGAATTACTTGTTTAATGACAAGTATCAGGCTTTCTTTTCTGGAGCAATTATCACTACCCATGCTGTTCTCAACAAATACATATTAAGCAAAACATAAAGCCCAAATGAATCCTCACATTCAAGTATTTAAATTTTAATAAAGCTTACCGTCACCAATTATTTAAAAGAAAAAAAGAAAAAAAAAAACCCTCCTGCTGAGGATACATTTTCCATTAAAATTTAATCACTGCTTAGGTTTCAATAAGTCTTCCCATGATCCTGATAAGGTCTTTTTCATTGATTTAAAAAAAAGCTTCCAAACAAGCAAGATGAACAATATCAAACGTGGAAAAAACCACTTAGAACTGCCCATGAATCAGTGTGTATTTAGGAAGATGGAAAAGGTTTAGAGACAGATGTTGATGATAACTATGCGAATGTGACTTGATGCCAATGGAGTATATTATGCACCTATTTGGGAATGGTTGAAATGGCCAGTCTCATGTATATTTTACCACACACACACACACACACACACACACACACACACACACACACGCACAAAATTGCCCTTAAACTAACCTATGGTACATTCACTCAGTAGGTCAATGCATCTTTGTAATGTTACAACCATCCTAATTTATTATGTCACTTCTTCATTTTGCCATGTAATTCCTTTTTTAAAATTTTATTGGAATGTACAGTTGATTTACAATATTGTATTAGTTTCAATACAGCACAGTGAGTCTGTTGTACACACACACAGCCACTCTTTTTGCATTCTTCCCCGTGCAGGTCCTAAGAGTACCGCGTCTAGCTCCCTGTGCTTTACAGCAGGTCCTTGTAATTTTAAACCAAATTTAAACCTTCATCAAAGGTAACATACATATTCCACGTTTTAAGCAATGAAATTTTGGGGGTGGCCACGTGGCCCTACTGTACAACGTGACAGTCACACATTTCTGCAACACCACCCCACTGCCCACCGAGGCCTGCTCTGCTGGGCTGGCCCCTGGCCTCCGTGGACCCCCAGCCCTGTGATTCCCGGGCCCGGGGCCACCCCATCTCCCCAGACCTGGACCCCTAGCCCTGTGTTTTCTGGGCCCAGGGCCACCCCATCCCCCCAGACCTGGATCCCCAGCCCTGTGATTCCCAGGCCCAGAGCCACCCTGTCCCCTCAGACCTGGACCCCCAGCCCTGTGATTCTGGGGCCTGGGGCCACCTCATCCCCCCAGACCTGGACCCCCAACCCTGTGATTCCGGGGCCTGGGGCCACCCCGTCCCCGCAGACCCGGCTCCTGCCACCCCCCTTCCTTCCCCCTTCCTTCCCTCTTCCTGTCTCCGTTTCATCCGCGGGCCTTCCTGACCTGCAGCCAGCCTGCTGCCTGCCTATCTGCCCTCCTTGCCCCCACGGCGTGCCCTGTGCAATAGCCATCTGGGGAGCAGTGGTGCTGAGCACCCAGTGTGCACCAAGCTCGTCGCACGCCTCCCCCGCTACAATCTGCAGGCTCGCCCCCCACCTGAGCGTCAGTGTCAGAGAAGCAGCGAGAAGAGCTAGACAGTGTGAGATGTGAGGACACAGGCAGCCTCCAGGTACGGGGCGGGCGGCCACCCCAGCTTCCTAACACACAGGCTGCCTTCAGACGCACCCCAAGCCAGAGAGCACGTGCACGGGCCTCACGGCCACCTACGGCTTTAATGGCTTATCTATACGACCCAAAGCAGAATGACTATTTCCAAACACTTCCTAAAGAGAAGAGGGAAGTCAAATTACTCCATGTGCATGTAAGCTGTCCGTCCCCTTCGGATCCTTTACCTGAAGAGGATGGACAAATCCAGGCCTGCCTTACCTTCAGATCACTTATCTCCTGCACCAATAATCACCCCATGACTTTGTTCCAGGGAATAACTTTAATTCCATTATTTAAAAACTCATGTTTTCTGGGCAGGACACAGAAGCCCTCTTGAAAAATCACACAGAAATCCAGATGACACTCCCATGGCAGAACTTCATTGTCCCTAATCCTTTGCTGAAAATAGGCTGGAGGAAATCCTCTTTTCTCTGAAGGAGGGAGATTACGTAACGGATGGCCAAGCTGGCCACCTCCTTTCTGTCCAGAGCCGGGAGGGAGCAGGTGGGAGGAACAAGGCCCAGCACCCAGGGCAGGGGTAGGCACATTCAGCCCGGAAATAAACTTGATCTTGAAGGGCAGATTCCATCAACTGCACGGACAGTTCAGAGAAGACAGAGGGGGCGCTCCCCTGACCCTGGGCCCTGCGGCTTTGACTAGAGCCCTGGCATCAGACAGACGGGGCCAGCCCCCAGCACCACAGAGGCCGGGCCAGCTCGCTGCCGTATCCAGCTGTCTTCCAACAGGGCTAACAGCCTGAGCAGCTTTTTAGTGAGAACCAGGCTGCAATTACAGGGAACCTTCGGAAGGGAACTTCTGCAGCACTGGCTTGGGGACTCTCAGGTCACGGCGGAAGCCCAGCTCACATGGGCGGCAGGGTGACCCCACGCCCTGGGCCCACGGAGAGTCGCATCCCTGTCACCCTAGCGACAGCTCGGGGTCACCTTCCAGCCACCCTGTTGCAATTCTTCTGGGGGTGAAGAGGCTGCCCTGCACAGAGCCAGCCAACAGCACGGTCCCTAAACCCGATCCCATTGACTTGGGGGCCGGCCGCTCCCCAGCCCCCTCCGCCCAATCCAGTTATGTGAGGGACATCTGTCCCGTCAGTGAGGCAGACACTGCGGATTTAGTCCCAACAAACCCAGACGACACTTGACACCAACCACCACTCTGCTACCAAGCCTCCTAGCTAGTGCTAGAGTGCGCGCAGCCGCTCAGCCATTTCCCCCTCTGCGTGGCCCCACGGACGACCAGCCAGGCTCCTCCGTCCACAGGATTCTCCAGGCAAGAATACTGGAGTGGGTTGTCGTTTCCGCCTCCAGGGATGGGAACATAAACCCAGGTGCAAGAATTTAACAGTCTAAAGGTGCTGAAATCATACAGAGTCTGTTCTCTTGTCGCTGTGGAATTACATGAGAAATCAATAGCAAAAGAGATTTTAAAATAACCCACGTATTTTCAAGTGCAGTGTGACATTTACCAAGAGAGATCTTTGACTGAGCCATTGAAAGCCTCAATAAAGCTAGAAGACTGAAAACCCCAAANCGGGAGGGAGCAGGTGGGAGGAACAAGGCCCAGCACCCAGGGCAGGGGTAGGCACATTCAGCCCGGAAATAAACTTGATCTTGAAGGGCAGATTCCATCAACTGCACGGACAGTTCAGAGAAGACAGAGGGGGCGCTCCCCTGACCCTGGGCCCTGCGGCTTTGACTAGAGCCCTGGCATCAGACAGACGGGGCCAGCCCCCAGCACCACAGAGGCCGGGCCAGCTCGCTGCCGTATCCAGCTGTCTTCCAACAGGGCTAACAGCCTGAGCAGCTTTTTAGTGAGAACCAGGCTGCAATTACAGGGAACCTTCGGAAGGGAACTTCTGCAGCACTGGCTTGGGGACTCTCAGGTCACGGCGGAAGCCCAGCTCACATGGGCGGCAGGGTGACCCCACGCCCTGGGCCCACGGAGAGTCGCATCCCTGTCACCCTAGCGACAGCTCGGGGTCACCTTCCAGCCACCCTGTTGCAATTCTTCTGGGGGTGAAGAGGCTGCCCTGCACAGAGCCAGCCAACAGCACGGTCCCTAAACCCGATCCCATTGACTTGGGGGCCGGCCGCTCCCCAGCCCCCTCCGCCCAATCCAGTTATGTGAGGGACATCTGTCCCGTCAGTGAGGCAGACACTGCGGATTTAGTCCCAACAAACCCAGACGACACTTGACACCAACCACCACTCTGCTACCAAGCCTCCTAGCTAGTGCTAGAGTGCGCGCAGCCGCTCAGCCATGCCCGCCTCTGCGTGGCCCCACGGACGACCAGCCAGGCTCCTCTGTCCACAGGATTCTCCAGGCAAGAATACTGGAGTGGGTTGTCGTTTCCGCCTCCAGGGATGGGAACATAAACCCAGGTGCAAGAATTTAACAGTCTAAAGGTGCTGAAATCATACAGAGTCTGTTCTCTTGTCGCTGTGGAATTACATGAGAAATCAATAGCAAAAGAGATTTTAAAATAACCCACGTATTTTCAAGTGCAGTGTGACATTTACCAAGAGAGATCTTTGACTGAGCCATTGAAAGCCTCAATAAAGCTAGAAGACTGAAAACCCCAAACCTCCCACAGGCAAAAGAGAAGAAAAAGACAGGGACACACAGGACCTGGACGGACCGCGGCTCGGGTCGCGGGCACCGCGGCCCGGCGGCTCCGACAACGGCCGAAGCCTGCTCCGCAGCCTGGGAGAGCGGCCATTCCTGCTCCACCTGCTCCTCCAGCCCCCAGATCCTGGGGACACTGCTTCTTGTCTGATAAAACAGTCAACAGACCGTGCACTTTTCCAAACTGCCTCCTTCGAGGTTCTCTACCTGTGTGAATACTGACAATCTGAATCGCACCGAGTTGAACAGCATTCAGCCACAAATGGAACCGCGCTCCCTGAACCCCTAACCCCCTCTGTGATTGTGGCTGGAGACGGGACCGGGGGAAGCAGTGGAGATGAAACGCGGGCGTAAGGGTGGCGTCGTCCCTGATGGGACCGTGTCCTCGCAGGACAAGGGACAGAGACCACTCACTCTGGTCCCCACCCCGGGGGCAGCCGCCTGAGGGCAGGAGAAGGCGGCCATCTGGCCTCACCAGACCCACCTGCCAGCCCCGGGCTGCACCTGCAGCCCCGAGCCTGAGAAACCGAGCTCCGCGGCGGCCCCAGCCCCGCACCAGGACAGGCAGGGGCCTGTCGCGGCTTCCTATTTTAGGTGCCGGCGCTTAAACACACCGCCACCGAGGTTCATGGACCCACCACGAGTGTCTCAGAACCATGCCTGAATCATCCCAGCTTTGCACCACGAGGACGCTGCCTTCCTCAGCCACATTCTTGGCCTCCACATCCTCAACGACCAGACGAGTGTAGACGACACGCGTCTCAGGCGGGCCTCCAACCTCAGGCCAGGACAGAAGCATGGAGGAGAAAGGGCACTGGGTGGGCAAAGCAAAGGCCCGGTGGCCACGTGGCGGGGAGCCCCTCAGCCACGCGGACAGCAGGGTGGCGGGCTACCCCCGGGGCGCGGCTGGCCACACCCAGGCCAGCTTGGGAGGGGCTCCTGGAAGAGACACAGGCCCCCCCACCCCAGCAGGTAGGAGGGGATGGAAACAAGCCGGCTTGGTGAGCCCCAGCGAGGCGCAGGGGCCCTGGCCTCGCCCAGTCAGAGCCCGCGAGCCAGGCGCGCGGTCAGCACGGCGGAAGCCACCAGCGTCTTGCCCGCGGTCACCCACCTTGGTTAACGTGTTTTACCCACAAAACACACACAGCAGACAGCAGAGACTCCCCCAACAGCTGCGGCCAGCTGGTGCATCGTGCGGGGGCAGACTGCGGCCGGATGATGCGGACACACGGCTGTGCCCCAGGAAAACCGGCTCCTTCCACCGCCTACATCCAAGCCCTGCCAGACGCTCCCCGGGGCCGCGTGGACTCTGAAACCCAGCAAAGGCAAAACAGACACCAGAGAGGAACGGGAATCATCTTGCCCACAGAAACTCAGGGGGGGGAGGTGGTTAAACATTTGCAGAGAGAGAACTTGGAAATGGATCCATCTGGACGAGCTCTATCCTAGAGGGTGACTGACAGACACCCAGACAGCAGGACAGCGGGGCACGTGTGTGTGAACGTTACCAGCACAGTCCTCGTCAAGAGGAGGGGGCTCAGAGGCAGTGAGTTTCCTCCGTCCCCACTTAAAAAGGTGGGGAAAGCATGTATGGGAGGGGCAGCTAACGACTAACTCGCCCACAGCGCGCCCCTGCTCTGCCTGGCCTATGCCCAGTGACAAAGGGACAGGCAACGGCAGCAGCCCAGAGCCCTCTCCCGACGCGGCCCGGGGCGGGCCTTCTCCTGGTCCACATGCAGCAAGAGTGAGCCCCCCCGAGGGACACTGCTGGACCAGCCCCCCGCACCCAGCGTCAGCGCACACACCCGGGGACGCAGGGCCCAGGCTCTGCTCCCAACAGCCAGTCATTGGGCGCTTCTAACCCACCGACCGACGGACGGAGCTTGCTCTGGGCTCAGGGGTCCACCCCAACTGGAGGAGCCTGCAGCCTTGGTGGACAGGGATGGGGGGGGGGCAGGGCAGCCGAGGGGCAGGGCACCGAGCCCTCTGTAAAGGTCACACCTTTGTTGAAACAGCGGGGAAATCTGGAGACTTGTGGACAATCATGATCAGTCGCTCAGGCATGTCCAGCTCTTTGTGGCCCCGAGCACTGGAGCTGCCGGCCCTCTGTCCACGGGATTTCCCAGGCAAGGATATTGGAGTGCGCTGCCATTTCCTTCTCCAGGGAATTTTCTTGCGTTTCCTATTTTATCAGGCAGAATCTTTACCCCCTGGGACACAGTCACCCAAGTTTAAATGTTGGGCATAAACTCAGGCAGTTCTGAAGCCACAGAGTGACTGATGCGACCCTATCAGAGGGCCGTTCCCCTCCTGTTTTCAGACAAAGTTCTCAGTGTTCAGGAGCCTAGCGGCACCGGGGAACGCCACCCCCCAACCCTACCCATAAAACAGAAAGCGTCTCAGCCAAAGGCTCTGCACTCCTGTGCTCCAGGACCCCCAGGGGGCCAGCTAAGAACGCCTGTTCACAACGAGACCCCAGGAGAGGGTCCTTTCTGGGCAGGGGTCCGAGGGGTGGATGTGAGGAAAGAGGGAGCAAGTCCTGGGGTCCCCGTGGGTGGAGGATCAGCCGTGAGGACAGAAAGAACCACAGAGCATGGAGGAAGCTCCCAGGGTCAGGAAGCCCCTCCAGGGGTGAGGGGACCGCGGGCTGTGACCCTGGGGAGGTCACTTCCTCCCTGAGGGTTTATCAGGAGAGGCAGGACCACGCACCTCCTGGGCCTCCTCCTCACTGTCCTAAGAAGCTACCAGGGAAGGAGACGGCAAAGGTGCGAAGTGGCCTCAACAAGACTTTCAAGTCCTGTCTCTACCCATTCAGGTCCTTGAAAGCACCCAAGGGTGTGCCTTCAAGGGTCTTAAAAACAGCCGTGGTGAGAGGCAGAACTGACCGCTGGACAGAGGTTTACAAGCTGTCCCGGCCCCAGGGGGGGCACCCAGGCCTCCCATCAGGGAGCTGACGGGGAAGACAGGGCGCCAGCCTCGGGCCCCCGGCTGACCCAAGCAAAGGGCCTGCTGACCAACTCAGCCCCCTCTCTGCCTGGACCCGCCTGCCAGACATCTCAGCTCAGAGGCCCGCAGCCGCAGCCCCAGCACGCTCGGATACTTGGACAGCACCCCGGGCCCTCCCTGCCTCCCACCTGATCACAGGCCACACCAGTGTGTGCATCTGGCCACGCCTACAAAGCCCAGAAGGAACTCCTGGGGCCCTGGGGCTACAAATCCTTTCCGCATCCCTTTCTGCTTCTTTTTTGCCAGTTGGCCCCCATGACCTTCCCTGAAGTACCAAAGGGCAGATTCAAGAGCCAGGTCAGGGCAGGGAGGGGTGCAGAGATCAGGGAGGGGCGGTCAGGAAACAGCCTGGGGCCGGGCCGGCGCCCCTGGAGGCTCACCCACAGCAAGTTCCCTCTGCGGAACTAAGACCCACCCGGATGGAGGAAGGTCACTGGGCTGAGCAGATTCCAGACCGCCCTGTTCTGAGTCCCTAGGCCTTAGGAAGAAAGGCACACGCCCTGCGGCCCCCACCCCCACCTTCCGCCTGTACAGTCTCCCAGAGCACCATCAAAGAGGTCAGGTTCTCCTAGCACGAGCCGCCCCTCCATGCTTGGCTCCACCATCAACCTTTCTTGCCTTGTCTGGCCTCCCACGACCTCACCTGGTGTCACGCAGAGACCCTGTGTGTGGCTGAGGTCGGGGGTGGGGGGCGGTGAAGGCAGAAGGGGGACCCCTGGTGGGTCAGGCTGAGCGCCGACAGGCTGACACACGGGTGCTGCGGGAGGAAAGAGGCATGCCTGGGAGTCCCTGGAGGACACAGACGTGGGGACACAGGCAGGGGCCGTGGGATCAAAGAAGTCTGCTTTAAAAGGGGGCAACTGAACGGCACGACGGAGTGATGATGATGGTGATGGTGGCTGGTGATGCCGCTGCGGAAGGGGGGCGTGCTGGCTCAGGGCGAAGACGGGACGGGAGGGGGCCCCGGAACACAAGCTGCAGCTTTCCAGACCCAGTCACCACCCCAAACCAGGAGGGGGCCGACAGCACCCGCAGGGTGGGCATCCTCCCTGGGGACCACCGTTCACCACCAAGTCCAGGGGGCCACCACCCTCCACACCGTCCACTCGGGGAGGCCGAAGGGGTCGCAGGCCCAAGGAGGAGCTGGGGCTGCCAGCGGCGTCAGACCTTGACAGAGCACCTCCCTGGGCCGCAGGACACCGCAGTCGCCCCCTGCCCGACCCTGGTGGTGCCCCCCCGACCCCGCAAGGAAACCACATCGAGGGGGTCCCTTTCAAGCCGGAAGATGTCCATGGTCTCAGTCAAAGGGCTGAGCTAGGTCTCCACCTGCACCTGTGAGCCTCTGATGCTGAACTTTGACCTCCACAAACAGCTGTTTTGTTTTTTCATATACAGAATCCAAGCCAAAGCAATCCCTTGTTCAAGCTTGTTGAATTTCTATGGCTGTAAAAAATGGCTTTTTATTGATTTTCCTTGCAAATAAACAGCATTTCTGCCTGCATTTAACTTGGTTAAAAAAGCATTTGTGAGTCTGGGACCTGGGCATCTGTAATCTGACTGCCCCGCGCCCAGCACAGCCGTAAACAATGGCCTCCCCACGGAGCCAGGAGCCAGCGGCAGTTCAGGGGCTTCCAAGCCGTTTCAGGCAACTGCAGGCTGAGGTTGGCATGCTCGCCCCTAGAAATTCAGCAGCAAAGCCCAGTCAGCTCAACTCCCTCCCCTCCCCCAGGTTACTAAACCTGCCCTCGGGCAGGAAAGAAAGCACGTCAATATGACTTGTCCCAAACAGGCAGACAATGGGAGCAATCTAACTTAATAGCCAGGACACAGGGGTTAAATTATACATCAGGCAGATTGCTTTGAAAGGCGTGTTCCAACACTGAACAGTAGCTCCGCAGGCGGGGCTGGCCTGCCTCAGGGGCCACCAACCTCCTGCGCCTGCAGGCCTCGGGCGGTTCAGGTGGCCCGCCTCAGTGTCCTGGGGTGTAGACTCCCGAGCTGAACCCCAGGAGGCCCCAGGGTGTCAGGAGAAGAGGCCTTAGGAAGGCAGCTCCGAGTCAGGTGGCATTTAAAGCTTTAAAGCCAAGACTCATCAGATGAATGTCGGCCCTTACAGCAGCAGCAGCCAGCCCTGACGTCGCGGCACGAGCCACTTGGTGCTCAAAAAAAAAAAAGCCAAGAGCAGACCCACACGCATGCAGATAAGTGGTGAATTTCTTAGAAGGTTCAAAGCATTCTAATACAGCCATGCTTGAGGTTCTCCAGGGGCCAGTGTTTATTTTTTCCTTATACAGAAAAATCTTAATGTAACCATTTGTTTCAAAAACAGATCTACTCTCATTAAGGAAGTTTTGCCCATCTTAAAATTAAAAGGGAAGAAATACCCGAGAAAGCAAAAATTGTGAGACAGAAATAAGCAGAAACATGGACAAGCAGGTGTCCAGGCTGAAGTACTGAAAACAACGTCCAGGGACACAATGAAGCGAGCGCCACAGTCAGACCTCCTGGCTGTGGGGTGTGGAGAGGAAGGGGAGCGGCATCGTGCCAAGCGGTCATTCTGCAAGCAGACGCCACGGCAGACTTGTCGCTGGCCTGCCATCTTCAGCACCCCTGTGTCCAGATGTCCTGAGTCCCCTCTGAGCCCACACGCTGCTCCAGAGCAGGACGCCCACACTGACCAGCAGGTGACCCAAGGAGGTACTTGCCCTCTCCCGGCCAGTCACCAGGGACAGAGCTTTGCTAACAGCTACCAGCGACATGGGAGCTGAGCCCCTTCAGAGCGCCGGGCACCACCCTTAGTCCCTCATTTCACCTTCATGCCAATCCTCTGGAACGGGGACTGCTGTTCATTCTTAGTCGAGGAAACTGAGGCTGAGAAAGGCAAACCACCAGGCCAGGTCCAACCCAGGTGGGCACCTGGACACTCTGAAACTGGACGTCTCCCCTCACATCTCTTCTAAGGAGGTAGCACTAGTTCTCCATCCACTTTGTTAGCAATTTTTTTTTTTTTTTAAAGCTCACAGCCCAGAAGCACTTTGCCATTTCTGAGTTCAGCACATCTCTACATGGCCTGTATGCATCCAGGCTCATAACCAGTGATGCCAGCTTTGGAAATACCTGGCCTAACCTGGAACAGAATTATCTCCTTCACTCGCCTACTCCACCTCTCTGGAAGTAACCCAGAATAAAATAACCTAGCAACGGTTTCCAAGGACTCCTTTATCTTTGGCAACCCTCAGGCATCATCATGAAAAGGTTTCTCTGTCCTAGAAATTCTGACTCTGTGACCGCAAGACTGGAACAGGATATGACTTTATTTGCACTTATAGAAGAAGTCACATACGGAAATCACAAAGAAATATGAATACTCAACCCCAGAGTCTTTTTTCCCCTCCAGTATAAGGAAATATAATTAATTCCTACATATTGAAACATAATCCAATCATAAGCAAACAGACTGGCTGTTTCTGGAAAAAGTCAAATTAGCTTAATAACACAGACATGAGCTTAATATAAAAATGAATGGCTTTCTATGTGAATATGGTGAAGTAGTCAAATGATCAGATGTTTAAAAAAAGATGTGGAATGAGAAACATAATAATAGTATCCCATAACTGGATTCCAGAGACATCACCAAGCAATGCAACGTCCTGGGCAGGTTCACTGGAGAATTTTTACCAGTCAAGTCTGAGGGAAAATTTGATTTCTTAAGTCTAACATGACAGCAAGGGGCTTTCCTGGTGGCTCAGTGGAAAAGAATCCGCCTGCAACGCAGGAGACGCAGGTTCGATCCCTGGGTGGGGAAGATCCCCTGGAGGAGGGCATGGCAACCCACTCCAGTATTCTTGCCTGGAGAATCCCAGGGACAGAGGAGCCTGACGGGCTGCAGTCCATGGGGTCCCAAAGGGTCGGACACGACTGAGCAGCTAACACAGGCACACGCGTCACAGCAAGGGGGAGACGCGCATGTAGAGGGCCCCACATTTACACAGGCTGGCGCGACGCGAGGCAGCTGAGGCACAAACACCGGGACCGTGTCCCGCCTGACGCGGAGGGCGCAGGGGTCAGCAACCTCGGGGAGGGCAGACCCGCCAGGCAGAGGCCCTGACGCGAGGAGGGAAGAGGACGGGGAGGCCCTCCCCGCTCCCCCTCTCCTGGTAGATTGCTTCAGCGCTCCCGGGTCAGCGCTCCTCGCCATCCCAAGTCTTGGATTCCGAGAAGAGAAACCGCCTGGGAGGTCAGCGAGCACACCCCGGGTCAGCAGGGCCTCCACCCTCCCGGCGATTGCGCGGACTCGTGTCCGCGTCCACGGAGGGTTTCTCTAACAGTTCTGCTGACCTACTGTCACGGGCACAGCTTCTCCAGAACCTGCTGCTGTGGACAGGAAGGTGCCCGGGGTGCGCACGCACATTGTCATCCGGACTCAAGAATCCCTAAGGGAACAGCGGGGCCTTTCCCACGGGAAGCCCTCCGGGCCTCTTCCCAGAGCCTCGGAGAAGTTCACCCCACTTAACTGGAAGGCTCACCGCCCTCCCCGGGGGAGCTCCTCGACCCTACAGGCCTCTTTGGTGCGTGGACCCCGGGGAAGCACTCTTTGAACGTTCCCCTTGGGTGAACAAGAAGCTCGTAAACGTGAATACTGGCTAAGGGAACCCCTAGGCCAGAAGAGTTCCCACGGCCGTGCCCACCTCTAGCGGAAACCCCGGTGCGCGCCCCTAGGGCAGCCTGTGACGGCCCGCGCGCGCGGGGCGGGGGCGGGGCAGTCGGAGACCAGCTTCCTTCTGCCGGGCGCACCCCCGCCGCCCCGGGCTCCCCTCGGCTGACGCGAAACCAAACCAGCCTCCCCTCTGCCACCCCCGCCTGGTGGCGGCCACAGCCAGCGAGGGCTCCGGGAAGCCCCACGGCCGGCCTCGGGTCCGACCGGTTACTCTCGGAGAAAAGCTCCCAAACTCCACTTCCGAAGCCCCGCGTGCTGTTACGAAACTAAGGGGCAGAGCCGCTGTCTTTTCCGTGGGGCGCCCTCTTCCTCTGTCCGACTCCCGACTCCCGGGGCGGGCCCGGCACGTGAGGCCGGGCGCGAGCATCCCCCTTGAGCCCGGCCCGGCGCCCATCTACGCTCCCGCGGCCCCCGCGGCCGCCGGGCTCCCGGGAGGCGCGCCGGCGGGTGGGCGCCCGCGCCGTCGGGGCCCGAAGTGCCAGCCCCGCGGGGCCCCCTCCTCCGCGTCCTGCAGTCCTTCAGGGGCCCCCGGCCAGCGGCCGCGGCCCCGTCCTGCCCAGCCCGGGTCCCGGCCCCGGCTCCGCGCGGGGTCGCACTCACGTATCTGTGCACGAGCGTCCGCACCAGGCTGCAGCACTCCATGGCTCCTCCGGCCGCGCCCGCCCGATCAGCGCCCCCAAGTCCGGCTACGCGCGCCCATGGGCCCGGGCCCGAGTGCGGCAGCACGCCCCGCCCGGGTCACGGCCTGGGAGCGCCGGGCGGTGCGGGGGGCGGCCGCGGGCCCTCCGCGCTCATGCCCGGCCCGGCCCGCGGCGGCCGGCGCGGGGGTGGCGGCTCAGCAAGGTGGCCGCCTGGCGGCTGGAGCCCGCGCGCCGGGGCTGGGGCGGT
>SJYW01028001.1:787521-831244 GCA_006410735.1 Raphicerus campestris | reverse complement strand
GAAAAGACTCTGATGCTGGGAGGGATTGGGGGCAGGAGAAGAAGGGGACGACCGAGGATGAGATGGCTAGATGGCATCAATGATTCGATGGGCGTGAGCCTGAGTGAAGTCCAGGAGTTGGTGATGGACAGGGAGGCCTGGCGTGCTGCGATTCATGGCGTCTCAAAGATTCGGACACGACTGAGCAACTGAACTGAACTGAATCCATTTTGAGTTTATTTTTGTATATGTCACAAATTCCCTAATAGCTCATTTGGTAATAAAATCACCTGCAATGCAGGAGACCCAGATTCGATTTCTGGGTGGGGAAGATCCGCTGGAAAAGGGATAGGCTACCCACTCCAGTATTCTTGGACTTCCCTTGTGACTCAGCTGATAAGGAATCGCCTGTAGTATGGGAGACCTGGGTTTGAGCCTAGGTTGGGAAGATCCACTGGAGAAGGGAAAGGCTACTCACTCTAGTGTTCTGGCCTGGAGAATTCCATGGACTGTGTAGTCCATGGGGTCACAAAGAGTCAGACACAATTGAGTGGCTTTCAATTCACAGTTCTGAAAAACCATTATTACCACCACATTTGGTGGTTCAGACAGTAGAGAATCTGCTTGCAATGCGGGAGACCTGAGTTGGATTCCCCGGGTCAGGAAGATCCCCTGGAGCAGGAAATGGCAACCCATTTTCGTCTTGCCTGGAGAATTCCATGGACAGAGGAGCCTGCTGGGCTACAGTCCATGGGGTTGCAAAGAGTTGGACATGACTGAGAGACTAACACACTTTGTATATGATGTGAGAAAATGTTTCAGTCTAATTCTTTGCATGCAGCTGTCCAGGTTTCCCAGTATCACTTATGGAGGGAGACTGTCTTTTCTCTATTGAATATTCTTGAGAATGCTTCCACTTGCCATTGTGCAGGTCCCCAAACTCCATAAAGATGGAAGTTCCTTTGTTTGGGACCTCATCATATATCTCTTCATCTAGCTGTTAAAAAACTGCTGTCATGCAAGGAGTACCCTCCATTCTGCCTTACTGCAACTAGCCAAAAATCTTCATACTCACTACCTGGAAGATCTGAAAAGAAGTTATATGGGGAAATAAAATAGGAGAATTGGCCTCAGATTTTTTAAGTCATGGTTTCTGAGAGAGCTATAAAAACAGAAAACCTTGCATGCAAAAATCATATTTAGGGCAGGGCTTGGTGACAGACAAGATAGCAGATAGAAGGAAGGTTGTGAGCTCATCTCTTCTTAGGAAAACACCCAAATCACAACTAACTGCTGAACAACCATCAAAAAAAAAAAGCACCAAAATCTACCTCCCCAAATCCTGCATTTAAAGACAAAGAAAAAACACTACAAGATGGTAGGAGGAGTAGAAACTGGAATAAAATCAAATCCCTTAGCTGCTGGTTAGGTAACTCAAAAACTGATAAATAATTATACCATAGAAGCTCTTCCACAGGAGTGACAGCTATGTATCCAAAGTCAGGCTTCCCATCTGTTGATCTGGGAATTGGAGCAAGAGTCTCAGAGAATCTGGCTTTGAAAGCCAACAGGGTTTGATCACAGAAATTCCACAGAAATGGGTGATATAGAGACTACACTTCTGGAGGATGCACAAAAGGTCTGCTGTACACCAGGACCAAGGGGCAAAAAGCAGTGACCTCATAAAAGCATGGTTCAGACTTTCTTGTTGTTGTCCAGTCTATAAGTTATGTCCAACTTTTTGCAACTCCAAGGACTGCAGCATCCCAGGCTTCCCTGTCATTCACTATCTCCTGGAGCTTGCTCAAACTCATGTCCATTGAGTCAGTAAGGTCATCCATCCATTTCATCCTCTGTCACCCACTTCTACTATTGCCCTCAATCTTTCCCAGCATCAGAGTCTTTTCTAATGAGTTGGCTCTTCCCATCAGTTGCCCAAAGTATTCGACCTTCAGATACAGCACCAGTTCTTCCAATGAATATATTCAGGGTAGATTTCCTTTAGGATTGATTGGTTTGATCTCCTTGATGTCCAAGGGACTCTCAAGAGTTTTCCAGCACCACAGTTTGAAAGCATCAATTCTTCAGTGATTAGTCTTCTTTATGGTCCAACTCTCACATCTGTACATGACTACTGGAAAAACCATAGCTTTGACTATATGGACAAATGTCAGCAAAGTGGTATCTCTGCTTTCTAATACACTGCCTGGGTTTGTCATAGCTTTTCTTCTAAGGAGCAAGTAATTGCTAATTTCATGGCTGCAATCACTGCATTGATACTGGAGTCCAACAAAATAAAATCTGCCACTGTTTCCATTTTTTCCCCATCTGTTTGCCATGAAGTGATGGGACAAGATGCCACATGATACTAGTTCGTTAAATGTTGAGCTTCAAGCCAGCTTTTTCACTCATTTCTTTCACCTTCATCAAGAGGTTCTTTAGTTCCTCTTCACTTTCTTCCATTAAAGCGGTTTCATCTGTATATCTGAGAGGTTGTTTATATTTCCGCCAGCAATCTTGATTCCAGCTTGTGACCCATCCAGTCTGGCATTTCACTTAATGTATTCTGCAAATAAGTTAAGCAGAGTGACAATACACAGCCTTGGTGTATTCCTTTCCCAATTTTGAACCAGTATGTTGTTCCATATCCAGTTCTAACTGCTATTTCTTGACCTGCATACAGGTTTCTTAGGGGGCAGGTAAGATGGTCTGGTATTCCTATCTCTTTAAGAATTTTCCGAAAGTTGTTGTGATCCACACAGTCAAAGGCTTTAGCATAGTCAAGAAGAACAAGTAGATGTTTTGCCGTAATTCTCTTGCTTTTTCTATGATTCAACAGATGTTGGCAATTTGATCTCTGGTTCTTCTGCCTTTTCTAAAATCAGATTGGACATCTGAAAGTTCTCAGTTCACATACTGTTGAAGCCTAGCTTGAAGGATTTTGAGCATTACTTTGCTGGCACATGAAATGAGAGCAACTGTCCAGTAGTTCGAGCATTCTTTGGTTTTGCCCTTCTTTGGGATTGGAGTGAAAACTGAACATTTCCAGTTTTGTGGACACTGCTCAATTTTGCAAATTTGCTGGCTTACTAAGTACAGCACTTTAACAGTACCATCTTTTAGGATTTGATAAAGATCAGCTGGAGTTCAATCATCTCCACTAGTTTTGTTTGTAGTAATGCTTCCTAAGGCACACTTGACTTCACACTCCAGGACATCTGTCTCCAGGTGAGAGACCACACCACCGTGACTATCAGGGTCATTAATATCTTTTTATTATACAGCTCTACTGTGTGTTCTTTCCACATCTTCTCAATCTCTTCTGCTTCTGTTAAGTCCTTGCCATTTCTGTCCTTTATTTTGCTCATCTCTGCATGGAATGTTCCCTTTGTAGTAATTCAGTCATTAAGTCATATCCAACTGTTTGCAACTCCATGAACTGAATCTTGCCTTACTTCCCTGTTCTTCACTATCTCCATAAGTTTGCTCCCCTTGATGTCCATTGAGTCAGTGATGCCACCCAACCATCTCATCCTCTGTCACCCCTTTCTCCTCTTTCCCTCAACCTGTCCCAGCATCAGAGTCCTTTTTAATGAGTCAGTTGTGCACATCAGGTGGCCAAAGTATTGGAGTTTCAACTTCAGTCCTTTCAATGAATATTCAGAGTTAGTTTCCTCTGGTTTGACATCCTTGCTGTCCAACAGACTCTCAAGAGTCTTTTCCAGCACCACAGTTTGAAATAATTAATTCTTTCGCCCTCAGCCTTTTTTACAATTCAATACTCACATCCATACATGACTACTGGAAAAACCATAGCTTTGACCATACAGATCTTTGTTGGGAAAGTGATGACTCTGACTTTTAATATGCTGTCTAAGTTTGTCATAGCTTTTTTCCCTGAGGAGTGAGATCTTTTAATTTCATGGCTGCAGTCACCATCTGCAGTGATTTTGGAGCCCAAGAAAATGAAATCTGAAACTGTTTCCACTTTTTCCCCATCTATTTGCCATGAAGTGGTGTGACCGGATGCCATGAAATGATGGGACCAGATTTCATGATATTAATTTTTTGAATGTTGAACTTAAAGCCAGCTCTTTCACTGTTCTCTTTCACCTTCCTCAGGAGGCTCTTTAGTTCCTCTTTGCCTTCTGCTATTAAAGTTATATCATCTGCACATCTGAGGTTATTGATATTTCTCCCAGCAATCTTGATTCCAGTTTGTCACTCATTGAGCCTGGCATTTCACATGATGATGTACTCTGCAAATAAGTTAAATAAACTGGGTGACAATACACAGCCTTGATGTATTCCTTTCCAAATTTAGAACCAGTCCATTGTTCCATGTCCATTCTAACTGTTGCTTCTTGACCTTCATACAGGTTTCTCAGGAGGCAAGTAAGATGGTCTGGTATTCCCAACTCTTTAAGAATTTTCCATAGTTTGATGTGATCCACAGAATGAGTGGTATCCCTTGGTATCCCTAATTTTCTTGAATAGATCTCTATTTTTCCCAAACTACGGTTTTCCTCTATTTCTTTGATTTATTCACTTAGAAAGGCTTTTTTTTTTTTACCTCTCCTCTTTGAACCTTTGCATTCAGTAGGGCATATCTTTTCCTGTCTCCTTTGCCTTTTGCTTCTCTTCTTTTCTCAGCTGTTTGTAAGGGCTCCTCAGACAACCATTTTGCCTTGCTACATTTCTTTTTCTTGGGGATAGTTTTTGGTCACTGTCTCCTGTACAGTGTTATCAACTTCTATTCATAGTTCCTCTCACACTCTATCAGATCTAATTCCTTGAATTTATTTTTCATTTCCACTTTATAATCTTAATGGATTTTATTAGGTCATTCGAGAATGACCTAGTGGTTTTCCCTACTTTCTTAAACTTAAATCTGAATTTGGCAATAAGGAGTTCATGATCTGAGCCACAGTCAGCTCCCAGTCTTGTTACTGCTGACTGTATAGAGCTTCTCCATCTTCAACTGCAAAGAACATAATCAATCTGATTTCAGCATTGACCATCTGGTGATGTCATGTGTAGAGTCATCTCTTGTATTGTTGGAAGAGGGTGTTTGCTATGACTAATGTGTTCTCTTGGCAAAACGTTATTAGCCTTTGTCCTTCTTCATTTTGTACTTCAAGGCCAAACTTGCCTATTACTCCAGGTATCTCTTTACTTCCTAATCTTGCATTCCAGATCCCTATGGTGAAAAGGAGATCTTGTGTTTTGTTTTTGTTTTTTGGTGTTCTTTCTATAGTCTTGGAGGTCTTCATAGAACTATTCAACTTCAGCTTGTTTGGCATTATTGGTTGTGGAATAGACTTGGATTATTGTGATATTGAATTTTTTCCCTGGAAATGAACCTAGATTATTCTTTTGTTTTTGAGAGTGCATCCAAGTATTGCATTTACCTGCTAGTTATGGGAGGTCTCCTGAAGAGACAGGGTCATGGCTGTAGCTTATTATATAGACAAAGACACAGTTAGCTATAGTTCTTTGAAGTACTCATTAGCATGAGCCTTCCTGGATGTCACCATTTTGTCACCAAGGCTTGGCCCCACCAATGGTCTGTAGGCTCAAGCACTGAGACATTACAGGGCAAATAACCAACAGGTTGGGGTCACAGGCCCACCCATCAGCAGAAGTGTTATTCTCTCAGTTGTGTCTGAGTCTTCGTGACCCCAAGCACTGTAGTCTGCCAGGCTCCTCTGTCCATGGGATTCTCCAGGCATGATTACTAATGAAAATTGCCTTTCCCTTCTCCAGGTTATCTTTCTGACCCAGGGATCAAACCTGGGCCTCCTGCATTCACACAGATTCTTCACCATCTGCACCATGGAAGTGAATGAAGCCTTCCTGAGCACATGGTTGCTGGCTAAACACACCCCTTGAGACTGCCTGGCCCACCAGTGGGACAAGACCCATCTCTACCTACCAGGATCCAGTGAGCAGGATCTAGTCCATCTTACCAGGAAGCCTATGCAAGCTTCCTGGAGTTTCACCTGCTGAGAGTAGGCAGCAAAAGCAAGAACTACAACTCTGCTCCTGAGAACAGAAGCTATAATTACAGAAAGCCAGACAAAATGAGATGTCAGAAGAATATGTCCAAATGAAGGAATGAGGTAAAATTCCAGAAGAAAAAACTTAATAAAGGAGAGATAAGCAATCTACATGAATAGCAATGCAGAAGAATGTTAGTAAAGATGATCTAAGATCTCAGAAAAAGAATGGAAGCATAGATCAAGAAAATAAAAGAAATGTTTAACAAAGACCTAGAAGAACTAAAGCAGAGAAGGCAATGGCACCCCATTCCAGTACTCTTGCCTGGCAAATCCCATGGACAGAGAAGCCTAGTGGGCTGCAGTCCATGAGGTCACTAAAAGTTGGACACGACTGAGCGACTTCACTTTTACTTTCCACTTTCATGCATTGGAGAAGGAAATGGCAACCCACCCCAGTATTCTTGCCTGGAGAATCCCAAGGATGGGGGAGCCTGGGGGGCTGCTGTCTATGGGGTTGCACAAAGTTGGACACAACTGAAGTGACTTAGCAGCAGCAGCAGAAGAAGAAGAACTAAAGAACAAGTCAATACAAATAAATAATACAATAACTGAAATTAAAATTACACTAGAAGAATAGTTATAATAGCAGAATAACTGAAGCATGTTTTCTCTTCTGTTCCACAATAGTGACTTCCACCATTCTTGTCTTTCAGCTCACTTAGTATGGAACAACATAAAAGAAAAAGAAGGAAAATAAATCAGAAAAACCTAAGCCATCACTGGGACATTCAATGCACCAACATTCATATTATATGGGTGGCAGAAGGAGAAGAGGGAAAAAATCTGAAAAAATATTGGAGTAGATAATAGTTGAAATCTCCCCTAACATGGGAAAGGAAATAGTCACTGAAGTCCAAGAAGCACAGATAGTCCCAGGCAGTATAATACCAAGGAGGAATAAGCTGAGATACACAGTTATCAAACTGATAAAAATGAAAGACAAAGAAAAATATATAAAAAGCAACATTTAACATCCAAAGGCGTTCCCTTACTGTTATCAGCTGATTTCTCAGCAGAAACTCTGAGTGCTAGAGGGAGTGGCATGTTACAAACACAAGACCATATTTATGCTGTCTACAAGAGACTCACTTCTGATCTAAGGACACATACAGACTGAAAGTGAGGGGATGGGAAAAGGTATTCCATGCAAATGAAAGCCAAAAGAAAGCTGGAGGAGCAAGACTTATATCAGAAAAATAGACTTTAAAATATTGTTTCAAGGAACAAAGAAGTATATGACATAATGATCAAAGGATCAATAGGCAGAGTAAATATTTTCCCAAAGAAGATATACAGATGGCCAACAGGCACATGAAAAGATGCTCAACACTGTTAATCATCAAGAAATAATAAATAACAAATAAAAACTTCACCTCTGTCAGAATTGCTACAAAACAAAAAGCAAAAGTTGGTGAGAATGTGGATAAAGTGGGACCCTAGTAAGTTGGTATCATCACTATGGAAAATACTATGAAGGTTCCTCCTAAACTTAAAAATGTATCTACCACATATTATGGAGCAATTCCACTTCTGGGTTTATTTCCATAGAAAATAAAAATACTAATTTGAAAAGTAAATGCACCCAATATTCAAATCAGTATTGTTTATAATAGTCAATATATGAAAGCAACCTAAAATATGAAATCAACAGATAAATGGATAAAAAAGATGTTTATGTATATATAATACACATATACTTAGGAACAAAAAAAGAATTAAATCTGCCATCTGCAACAGTTTGGATATGCTTGGAGGGATTATGTTTAGTACAATAAGTTAGACAAATACAAATAATACATGCTATCATTTACATGTGGAATCTAAAAAATAAAACAGATGAATGAATATAGCAGAACAGAAACACACTTACAGAACATACAGAACAAACTTGATGGTAACTAGTGAGGCGAGAGAGGAGGAGAGCAATACAGGGGAAGTGAATTAAGAGCTACAAACTACTATGTTAAACTAGTATAACTTCACAAATACGTACAGGGAAATATGTCATTATTTTATAATAACTTTAAATGCAGTAATGAGTCATTTATTTTTTGGAATTGAGCTGGATGAGTTGCTTGTGTATTTTGAGATTAGTTGTCAGTTGCTTAATTTGCTATTATTTTCTCCCATTCTGAAGGCTGTCTTTCCACCTTGCTTAGAGTTTCCTTTGTTGTGCAAAAGCTTTTAATTNTTTGGATATGCTTGGAGGGATTATGTTTAGTACAATAAGTTAGACAAATACAAATAATACATGCTATCATTTACATGTGGAATCTAAAAAATAAAACAGATGAATGAATATAGCAGAACAGAAACACACTTACAGAACATACAGAACAAACTTGATGGTAACTAGTGAGGCGAGAGAGGAGGAGAGCAATACAGGGGAAGTGAATTAAGAGCTACAAACTACTATGTTAAACTAGTATAACTTCACAAATACGTACAGGGAAATATGTCATTATTTTATAATAACTTTAAATGCAGTAATGAGTCATTTATTTTTTGGAATTGAGCTGGATGAGTTGCTTGTGTATTTTGAGATTAGTTGTCAGTTGCTTAATTTGCTATTATTTTCTCCCATTCTGAAGGCTGTCTTTCCACCTTGCTTAGAGTTTCCTTTGTTGTGCAAAAGCTTTTAATTTTAATTGGATCCCATTTGTTTATTTTTGCTTTTATTTCCAGTATTCTGGGAGGTGGGTCATAGAGGATCCTGCTGTGATTTATGTGGAGAGTGTTTTGCCTATGTTCTCCTCTAGGAGTTTTATAGTTTCTGGTCTTACGTTTAGATCTTTAATCCATTTTGTGTTTATTTTTGTGTGTGGTGTTAGAAAGTGATCTAGTTTAGTTCTTTTACAAATGGCTGACCAGTTTTCCCAGCACCACTTGTTAAAGAGGTTGTCTTTAATCCATTGTATATTCTTGCCTCCTTTTGTTGAAGATAAGGTGTCCAAAGGTGTGTGGAGGATGACCCAGAGAGATGGTATGGGAGGGAGGTTGGGGGGGAGGTTCAGGATTGCAAACTCATGTACACTGTGGCGGATTCATGTTGATGCATGGCAAAACCATTACAGTATTGTAAAGTAAAATAAAGTAAAAAATAAATTAAAAAATAAATGCAGTAACGATTTCAAAGAGTCAGACATAACCAAGTAAGTGAACAACAAAATAAAAACATTGAATCACCATGTGTTACTCCTGACTCTCCTATTAATTTTGTAGTTAAGTGACAGTGAAAGTCACTTAGTTGTGTCCAACTCTTTGCAATCCCATGGACTATACCTGCTAGACCTCTCTTTCTATAGAATCCTCTAGGAAAGAATACTGGAGTGGGTAGCAGTTCCCTTCTCCAGGGGATCTTCCTAACCCACGGACTGAAGCTAGGGCTCCTGCATTGCAGGCAGATTGCTTACTGTCTGAGTCACAAGGAAAGCCATAATTTTGTAAATTGGCCACATTTCAACAAATTACCTCTCAGAAAACTACAACTTGCTTAATTTGAAAACAACATCTACAAAATATTTATGGCTACTATTACTCAATAGTGAATGACTAAATCCTTTTCCCCCATAAGATCAGCAGCAAAGCATGTCCACTCTAACCACACATATTCCAACATAGTGCTGAAAGTTCTAGTCAATGCAATAAAGTAAGCAAAGGAAGTGAAGGTGTACACACTGGAAAGTAATAAAACTTTCTTGATTTGCAGGTGATATCATCATCTAAATAGGTGGAAATCACAAAGAATGGACAAATAAATAACTCCTTATAAAATAATGAGGGAGTTTAGCAAGCTCTGAGGATACCAAATGTCCACACACAAAAAATTCAAAAACAACATGTGGAAACCAAAATTAAAAATATTTATAATCCTTCTTTTATAAGACAAAGTACTTTGGATTCCAATTTTAGTTCTAACATATAAAAAGCCTGGAAGTCCACACTGGTCTTTGCACTAAGAATAAAGCACAGCAACTTGACTCAATGATTTCTCATGGAATCACTGAATAACTGAGGTTTTAAGACACCAAAAGTGAGATTACAGCTACTCTAAAGTCTGTCAAGACAGGTAAACACAGAGAATTAAAGCTGATGAATAACTAACCTAGAGTAGAAACCCCTGAGTCAGAAACTAGTAAGAATGCTTAAATGGTAATTTCAACAACTGTTGGAAGCTATGTAATTTCAACAAATTACATGGACTACTATGTAAGTGAGACACTCTGGAGAGCTGCAATCTTAAGAGAACCATCACACTCACATGAATGTTAGAAAAATTCAGGAACATCCCAAGGAATTTATGGTGATGTATTAAAAAAAAATCCCTTTATCTCCGGCATTGGTAAGGGAAAAGAAATCATTCTGAAACATGACCAGACTGTTCTCCAAAGCCAAGGCTGACTTTCCAGGAGAAAGTACTTTACCAGAGGCTAATCTCCCCCATGCACAGTATGAAAAGGCAAAAAGATAGGACACTGAAGGATGAACTCCCCAGGTCAGTAGGTGCACAAATTGTTACTGGAGATCAGTGGAGAAATAACTCCAGAAAGAATGAAGAGGCGGAGTCAAAGCAAAAACAACACCCAATTGTGAATGTGACTGGTGATGGAAACAAAGTCGAATGCTGTAAAGAGCAATATAACATAGGAACCTGGAATGTTAGGTCCAAGAATCAAGGCAAATTGTAAGTGGTCAAATAGGAGATAGCAAGAGTGAACATCAACATTTTAGGAATTGGCAAACCAAATGGACTAGAATGGATGAATTTAACTCAGATGACCATTATATCTACTACTGTGGGCAAGAATCCCTAAGAAGAAATGGAGAAGCCATTATGGTCAACAGAAGAGTCCGAAATGCAGTACTTGGATGCAATCTCAAAAATGACAGAATGATCTCTATTCATTTTCAAGGCAAACCATTCAATATCATGGTAAATCAACCATGGAAATAGTCACTGAAGTCCAGGAAGAAGCAGAAGTTGAACCGTTCTATGAAGACCTACATGATCTTCTAGAATTAGCACCCAAAAAAGTTGTCCTTTTCATTACAGGGGACTGGAATACAAAAGTAGAAAGTTAAGAGATACTCGAGCAACAGGCAAATCTGGCCTTGGAGTACAGAACGAAGCAGAGCAAAGGCTAATAGAGCTTTACCAAGAAAACATATTGGTCATAGCAAACACTCTCTTCCAACAACACAAGAGAAGACTCTACACATGGACATCACTAGATGGTGCATACCGAAATCAGACTGATTATAATCTTTGCAGCCAAAGATGGAGAAGCTCTATACAGTCAGCAAAAACAAGACCAGGAGCTGACTGTGGCTCAGATCATGAACTCCTTATTGCAAAATTCAGTCTTAAATTGAAGAAAGTAGGGAAAACCACTAGACCATTCAGACATGATGACCTAAGTCAAATTCCTTACGATTATAGAATGGGAGTGGGATTAGATTAAAGGGATTAGATCTAATAGACACAGTGCCGGAAGAACTATGGAACGAGGTTCATGACATTGTACAGGAGGCAAGGATCAAGACCATCCTCAAGAAAAAGAAATGCAAAAAGCTAAAGTGGTTGTCTGAGGAAGCCTTACATAGCTGTGAAAAGAAGAGATGTGAAAAGCAAAGGAGAAAAGGAAATATACACTCATTTGAATGCAGAGTTGGAAACAGCAAGGAGAGATAAGAAAGCCTTCCTCCATGATCAGTGCAAAAAATAGAGGAAAACAATAAAATGGGATAGACTAGAGATTGCCTCAAGAAAATAAGAGATACTAAGGGAAAATTTCATGCAAATATGGGCTCAATAAAGGACAGAAATGGTAGGGGACCTAACAGAAGCAGAAGATATTAAGAAGATGTGGCAAGAATACACAGAAGAACTATACAAAAAAGATCTTCATGACCCAAATAATCATGATGGTGTGACCACTCACCTAGAGCCAGACATCCTGGAATGCAAAGTCAAGTGGGCCTTAGGAAGCATCACTATGAACACAGTTAGTGGAGGTGATGGAATTTCAGTTGAGCTCTTTCAAATTCTAAAAGATGAAGCTGTTAAAGTGCTGCACTCAGTATCCCAGCAAATTTGGAAAACTCAGCAGTGGCCACAGGAATGCAAAAGGTCAGTTTTCATTCCAATCCCAAAGAAAAGCAATGCCAAAGAATGTTCAAACTACCACACAATCGCACTCATCTCATACAGTAGCAAATTAATGCTCACAATGCTCCAAGTCAGGCTTCAACAGTATGTGAACCATGAACTTCCAGATGTTCAAGGTGGATTTAGAAAAGGCAGAGGAACCAGAGATCAAATTGCCAACATGCATTGGATCATTGAAAAAGCAAGAGAGTTCCAGGAAAACATCTATTTCTGCTTTATTGACTATGCCAAAGCCTTTGACTGGGTGGATCACAAGAAAATTTGGAAAATTTTGAAAGAGATGGGAATATCAGACCACCTAACCTGCCTCTTGAGAAACCTACATGCAAGTCAGGAAGCAACAGTTAGAACTGGACATGCAACAACAGACTAGATCCAAATAGGAAACGGGGTATGTCACGGTTGTATATTGTCACCCTACTTATGTAACTTCTTGTAGAGTACATCAAGAGAAATGCTGGGCTGGATGAAGCACAAGCTGGAATCAAGATTGCTGGGAGAAATATAAATCACCTCAGATATGCAGATGACACCTCCTTATGTCAGTAAGTGAGGAAGAACTAAAGAGCGTCTTGATGAAAGTGAAAGAGGAGAGTGGAAAAAGTTGGCTTAAAATTCAACATTCAGAAAACTAAGATTATGGCATCTGGTCCCATCACTTCATGGCAAAAAGATGGGGAGACAGTGACAGAGTTTGTCTGTTGGGGCTCCAAAATCACTGCAGATGGCAACTGCAGCCATGAAATCAAAAGATGCTTGCTCCTTGATGAAAAAAGCTATGACCAACCTACACATCATATTAAAAAGCAGAGACATTACTTTGCCAACAAAGATCTGTCTAGGCAAGGCTATTGTTTTTCCAGTAGTCATGTATGGATGTGAGAGTCAGACTATAAAGAAAGCTGAGGGCCAACAAATTGATGTTTTTGAATTGTGGTGTTGAACAAGACTCTTAAGAGTCCCTTGGACTGCAAGGAGATCCAACCAGTCCATCCTAAAGGAAATCAGTCCTGATTATTCATTGGAAGGACTGATGCTGAAGCTGAAACTCCAATACTTCGGCCACCTGATAAGAAGAACTGACTCATTTGAAAAGACCCTGATGCTGGGAAAGATGGAAGGTGGGAGGAGAAGGGGACGACAGAGAATGAGATGGTTGGATGGCATCTCCATCTCAATGGACATGAGTTTGAGTAAACTCTGGGAGTTGGTGATGGACAGGGAGGCCTGGCATCCTGCAGTCCATGGGGTCACAAAGAGTTGGACACCACTGAGTGATTTGGTGGAGAAGGCAATGGCACCCGACTCCAGTGCTCTTGCCTGGAAAATCCCACGGACTGAGGAGCCTGGTAGGCCACAGTCCATGGGGTCGCGGGGAGTTGGACACGACTGAACGACTTCCCTTTCACTTTTTACTTTCATGCATTGGAGAAGGAAATGGCAACCCACTCCACTGTTCTTGCCTGGAGAATCCCAGGGACAGGGGAGCCTGGTGGGCTGCTGTCTCTGGGGTTGCACAGAGTCGGACACAACTGAAGCAACTTAGCAGCAGCAGCAGAGCGATTTGAACAATAGCATTCCCCAAAACATATGATTAAATGGAACCTGCCCAGGCTACTTCTTGTTAACTGTTGTCTATGGGATACAATTTGGGAAGTGCTAAAGCAGATAAAATGAAGGGATGTAAATATTCTTCTACCATGCACATTATTTTTTTTTAATTTAAAGTAATATTTGGTGGTTGCATACAGAAGCACAAAAATGTTCAAAATAAAAACACTCACTTCTCATTCCCAAACTACAAAGGACAATGTAGATTTTTTTGCAAAGTTTGCCATAAATGTGCTCATTGTTTCTCTGTATTTAAAATTATATCACTTTTACAATCCAGAAAATAACACTATAAAATGAAAAGACAAACATCAGTATTACCACATTAGAAATCCAAATGATAGTTGTATCACATCTGGACTCCCAAAAGAAGAAGGAAGAAGAGGTAGTTATTGATTTTCGCAGATCACTCTTCTATGAAAGATATGCACTTTACACATAACAAATCTCAAAGTCAAGATTAACTGATCTGCCCAACACCACACAGCAGTAGTAAGAGAACACTTTGTATATGTTAAATTCTGAGCCAAGAGCTGAAATACTTCTCCTTGGAATACTTACGACTAACCTATAAGGTTACTCTTATTACCTTTGTTTCAAAAGAACTGAAGCCCAGAGTGAAATCAAACCATTTTTCCCCTATTGAGTTGCCTTGTAACCCCTGTCAAAAATCAGCTGACCATAAATATAAGTTTATTTCCGGATGCACATATTTCAGTTATGTGCATGGCTATCCTTATGTCAGCACCATACACTCTTGATTACTGTAGCTTACTGTAAATTCAGAAATCAGCAAGCATCAACCTTCAGCTTTGTTCTTTTTCACAGCTATTTTTGCTCTTCTGTGTTACTTGCAATTTGTATGTCAATTTTTGGAAAAAGGAGACTGGGATTTTGATTGAGATTGTTTTAATCTGTAGATCAATTTGGGATGTTATCTTCAGAATGTTGTTATCTAATCTACCAACATGCATTATCTTTCCATTTATTTAGATTTTTGATTTCTTTCAACAATGATTTAGAGTTCATAGTATTCTAATCATACATTTATTTTATTAAGTTTATTCATAAATATATTTTCTGATGCTATTGTCAATGTCATAGTCTTTAATTTTCAGATTTTCACTGCAAATATGTAAGATTCAACTGCTTCTGTATATTGATCTTGTACACCATGACTCTGCTGAACTTAGTTCTAAAAAGCTTTATTGTTAAGAACATATCATCTCCTAATAAAGATAGTTTTACTTCTTTCTTTTCAGTAAGATATCTTTTATTAATTGTATTACTAATTTGCATAATTTCTTTAAGTGTAACCTCCTGTTAAACAGAAATGATGAGAATAGGTATCTTTGTCTTATACTTCTTCTTGGGGTGAAAACTCTCAGTCTTTTATTAAGTATGATGATAGCATGGGCTTCAGCTCAGTGGTGAAGAATCCACCTGCCAATGCAGAAGATGTAGGTTCAGTCCTTGGGTCAGGAAGATCCCCTGGAGAAGGAAATGGCAATCCACTCCAGTATTCTTGCTAGGAAAATCCCATGGACAGGGAAGCCCGGCAAGCTACAGTCCATGGGGTGGCCAAGGATCAGACACAACTTAGTGACTGAGCACACAATGCATCATGTTAGCTGTGCTTTTCATTGATTCCCTTTATCAATGTGAAGGAAGATAACTTCTATTCCTAGTTTTGGGGTATTTTGTCATAAAAGAATGTTTCATTTTTTAACTGAATTCTCTGCATCTATTGAGGCGATCATTTGACTTTTTTGGTCTTTTTGACAGATTTTCTATCTATTCAATAGATTTCTACCTACTCAATTGAAATTTCTACTGAATTTCAAACACTGAATTCTATTCAAATTACAATTGAAATTCTATTGAAATTTCTATTTCAATAGATCTATGTTAACGTGAAATGTGAAATATTCTATGAATATGGAACACTACATTGAATGATTTTTGTATATTGAACTATTCCTATATTCCTAGGATAAACCCTACTGGGTCATTCATTGGTATGTAATCACATTTATATGTAACTAGTTTCAATTAGATATTATTCTGAGGATATTCGAATAGATATTCATAAGGGATATTGATCTCTAGCTTTTATCATCTTGTGATGTCTTCCTCTGGTTTGGTATCAAGATAATATTGTCCTTACAGAATAAGTCTGGAAGTGTTCCCTTATCTTCAGTCTTATGAAGAACTTATGAAAGAATGATGTTAATTCTTCCTTAAATTAAGATCAGGTAGAATATGCAGTGAAACCATTCAGATCTACACTTTCTCAATGGGAAAACTTTTGATTACTAATCAAATCTCTACATGTGATAGGTCTATTCAGATTTCAATTCTTTTTGAAAAACCTTTTTGAGATAAACAATATAAAAAGTTTCATAATTTTTACTATGTACATTTTGTTAAGGTTGAACATATGCATATATCTGTGATATAACCATCACAAACAAGGTAATAAATGCATTCATCACATCCAAAATATTTCTTGTGCCTCTTTGCCTGTTTTTGGTGGTGTAAGAACACTTAATGAGATTCACCCTCAAGTTTTTAAGTGCACAACATAGTATCATTAATTATAGGTTCCATGTTGTACAGCAGATCTCTAAAATTTATTCATCTTATATAATTATAACTTTATACTTACTGAACAACATTTTCCTATTTTCCCTCCCATACCCTAAAATTCTCAAGATACTAAATTTTAAAAAAATCTATTTCAGAATCCAATCTACAAACATGTATTGTCTTTCCATCTGTTTAGATTTTTAATGTCTTTCAACAATGATTTACAGTACAGAGTATACTAGTCATTTATTTTGCTAAGTTTATTCCTAATATTATGTTTTTTGATACTACTGCAAATGGAATATTCTTTAATTTTCAGATCATTCATTGCAAATATCTAAGATTCAGTTGTTTCTCTACATTTATCTTAATAGATGGTAAAACTTCAGAGCACCAGGAATAAAAGAAATTTCCCAAAGCATCCAGAAAGAAGAAAAACATCACAAAGAATAATTAATCAGAATGATATTAAAAGTTTTAATAAGCAAAATTGAAGAACAGTGGAATAATTCCTTCATAATCCTGAGGAAAATTATTTTCAATCCCACAGTGGAGTTTAATCAACGATGAAGAAGGTCTGGGATCTTGGGTAAAGGGGGTCCAATGTCAGAGGGAAGTGGAGCTCTTCAAGGAAAATCATTATATGACAGATGTCCATCAGGATTATAGCTCTCCTAGGTCTACATAAAATGCTGCAATCCAGATGGACATTTGTCCTATAAATCATCAGACAGAATTGTTGAGAGTACAGGAACTTTGAGTGATACACTCTAAAAATTAAACTGAGCCTGCAGCAGAAAAAAGTCAATTTTTGACTTCAAGGAAAAACAAAGAGTTAGATGAGAAATGACACTAGCCTAACAATGAAGAGAATTTACATGGTTAAAAGAATGAAAACTCTCACATATGTGTTTACCCAATTGAGACGCATTTACATAGGCAGGGTGAAGGTTCTGGACAGGGGCTGTGAGGTACCCACAATACTCAGCAACAACTATAAAAAGTAAATCATTTGGGTCTAAAATTAAATCAAAGAAGTAGAATAACCAGATTACTGATAAAGAGAGCTAAGTATCAGAAAATTACAGCTTAAGTTCACAGGGTCACACAGAGTCAGACGTGACTGAAACAACAGCACAGCACAACACTGAAAGACAACTGCCACATTTATTGAGAATTTCCCTGTGTATTAGAAGAATTTTTCCTTTTATCCTTTAAAAAGCTCCTCTGAATTTAATGCTATTCTCATTCTTGATGTGTGACTTCAGCTGTGTTTTCTTTTTTTCTGAAATATCTTGCCTGAATTTGGATTTACTTACAAATTCTAATGTACTTTTAAGTTTAAGTAATTTTTAATTTAAAATGTTGATGACTTAAAAAAAGAAAACTTTTGGAGCTGAGTGCTTATTATTTCATGTTGAATAAAATAAGCATTTTCACTGTGAAAAAAAAAAAAGGTGAAAGTTGTTACTTCTGGTCTGGAAATAGGACTGAGAAGACAGACATGATTTTTGTTATGTTTAAATGATTCACAAATAATATAAGGATAGGAAAAACAAGTTAAATGAACACAAAATGAAATTTAGGAAAGTACACACATTTTCATTTAGGAAAATACACACATTTTCAAAGTGCTGTTGCGCTGTTTCCATTTATGGAGGCATAAGCTACTATGTCCAAGGCCAAACTTGTCTGTTACTCCAGGTATCTCTTAACTTCTTACTTTCACATTCCAGTCCTCTATGAGAAAAAGAACATCTTTTTTTGGTGTTACTTCTAAAATGTCTTGTAGGTCCTCATAGATCCATTCAAATTCATCTTCTTCAGCATTAGTGGTTGGGACATAGACTTGGATGATGTGTCTTAGACTTGTGGATGTGTCTGGTGGAAAAAGTAAAGTCCAGTGCCATAAAAACAATATTGAATAGGAATGTTGAGTGTTAGGTTGATGAATCTAGGTAAATTGGAAGTGGTCAAACAGGAGATGGCAAGAGTGAACATGGACATTTTAGCAATCAGTGAACTAATGGACCAGAATGGGTGAATTTAATTCAGATGACCATTATATCTTCTATTGTGGGCATGAATCCCTTAGAAGAAATGGAGTAGCCCTTATAGTCAACCAAAGAGCCCAAAATGCTGTACTTGGGTAGAATCTCAAAAATGACAGAATGATCTCTATTCATTTCCATCACAAACCATTCAATATCACAGTAATCCAAGTCTATCTCCCAACCAATTAATGGTGAAGAAGATGAACGGATCTATGAGGACATACAAGACCTCTTAGAATTAACACAAAAAAAGATGTTCTTTTCATCCAGAGAACTGGAATGCAAAAGTAAGAAGTAAAAGACAAGGTTGGCCTTGGAGTACAAAATGAAGCAGGGCAAAGGTTAAAAGAGTTTTGTCAGGAGAATGCACTGGCCATAACAAATGCCCTCTTTCAACAACACAAGAGATGACTCTACACATGGACATCACAAAATGCTGAATACCAAAATCAGATTGATTACATTCTTTGCCTCTTGATGAAAGTGAAAGAGGAGAATGAAAAAGTTGGCTTAAAACTCAACATTCAGAAAACTAAGATGATGGCATCTGGTCCCATCATTTCATGGCAAAGAATGGGGAAACAGTGGAAACAGTGACAGACTTTATTTTTGGGGACTCCAAAATCACTGCAGATAGTGATTTCAGCCATGAAATTAAAAGACTCTTACTCCTTGGAAGGAAAGTTACAACCAACATAGCTAGTATATTAAAAAGCAGAGATATTACTTTGTCAACAAAGGTCCATCTAGTCAAAGCTATGGTTTTTGCAGTAGTCATATATGGATGTGAGTTGGACTATAAGGAAAGCTGAATGTAGAAGAACTGATGCTGAAGATGGTGGAGGAATAGGACAGGGAGACCACTTTCTCCCTCACAAATTCATCAAAAGAACATTTGAACACAGTAAATTCCATAAAACAACTTCTGACAGGGGACATCAGGCACCCAGAAAAGCAGCCCATTGTTTTCAAAAGGAGGTAGGAAAAAATATAAAAGACAAAAAGAGAGACAAAAGAGACAGGGACAGAACTCCATCCTAGGAAGGGAGTATTACAAAACAGAAGTTTCCAAACACCAGGAAATACTCTCACTGCGAGTCCGTGGCAACCCTTGGAACCACAGAGAGCAACATAACTGGGAGGAAAAAGAAATAAATAATTAAAACCCACAGATTACGTGCCCAACGGTAACTCCCCCAGAGGAGAAGCACCACAGACGCCTGCATCCGCCACTAGCAAGTGGGGGTTGGGCAGGGAAGCGTGGGCTCAATTGCTTAGAGTAAGGACTGGGCCTGAATGACCCGAGGGCAATCTGAGGGACCAAACCTGGGCTAGCAAACCAGACTGTGGGATAGCTACCACGTGCAAAGCCCTAACCCAAGACACTGCCAGGCCTGCTTACAGAACAAAGGGCTGATTGCTGCTGCTGCTGCTAAGTCGCTTCAGTTGTGTCCGACTCTGTGCTACCCCATACGTGGCAGCCCACCAGGCTCCCCCATCCCTGGGATTCTCCAGGCAAGAACACTGGAGTGGGTTGCCATTTCCTTCTCCAATGCATGGAAGTAAAAAGTGAAAGTGAAGTCACTCGTGTCTGACTATAAGCAACCCCATGGATTGCAGCCTACCAGGCTCCTCCATCCATGGATTTTCCAGGCAAGAGTACTGGAGTGGGGTGTCACTGCCTTCTCTGAAAGGACTGACTAGAGCTATGCAAAAAGCCCTAACTTAAGACACCCGCTCACAGAACAAAGGACTCAGTAAAGCTAGCTGGCTGAGACCATCCCCCTCTGGTGACAGGGAACCAGAGCCAGAAGAGGGCAATTGCAGACCCAGAGAGGCATTATCTACCGAACTGCAAGCAGGCTTCTTTGCTAATTAAGACTTCTTGGGGTTCTGGACAGTTAACATCCGCCTGAGAGGTTGCGCCAGTTGTACACCCAGAAAAGCTAGCGGCAGGGACAAGGGTGGTGATAAGTTGCAGTGACCACGCTCACCAAACACCTGGTCATCTGACCTGCTCAGACCTGGGAAAGGCACAAAACACAGGCCCAACTGAGTCTGTGCCTCTGAGGACTACCCAAGTGCCTGAACCTGAGCCGCTTAGACCTGAAAGGTACATGCAGCCCAGGGCTGGCTTCGGATGGCTCCCAGCAGAGCAACCTAGAACCTGAGCAGTGTGAGCAGGGAGAGCACACATGCTGTAAGCGGGGGCAGGCCCAGTGTGGCTGAGACACTGTGAGCACACACCAGTGTTATTTGTTTGCAGTGTCCCTCCCTCCCTACAGCACGACTGAACAAGTAAGCCTAAAAAAGTGTCCACCACCGCCTCCTTGTGTCAGGGCAGAAATCAGACAGTGAAGACATCAGCTAACAGAAGAAGCTAAAACAGAGGGAACTGCCTTGGAAGTTACAGATGCAATAGATTAAAACCCTGTCGTTAGTACTCATTACATAGGAAGGGGCCTATAGACCTTGAGAAACATGAGCTGGATCAAGGAACTATCTGAAAATGAACTGACCCCACAGTGCCAACAGCAACACCAGAGAAAGTCCAACATATATTTTTACTATCATTCTTTATTGTTTTTTATTTTTTTAAATTAAGTCCTCTATTGCTCCTTTAATTTTCATTTTCTTATTTACTTTTATTTTTTTTTGTTTAAAATACTGTATCAGTTTTTAACCTACTATTACTTTGCAAAAAAAAATAGATCCTACTTTTTAAAGCAAACTATATATACATTTATAATTTTTGTGACTTTTTTTCTTTAATATTGTATTTTTGAAAATCCAACTTCTGCTCTAGATTTTTAATCTTTGCTTTTTGGTATTTGTAAAAAGTACAACTTTGAAAAGTATTTGAAAAGTACAACTTTCCAAAACTGAACCAGGAAGAAATAGAAAATCTTAACAGACCCATCACAAACACGGAAATTGAAACTGCAATCAGAAATCTTCCAACAAACAAAAGCCCAGGTCCAGATAGCTTCACAGCTGAATTCTAACAAAAGTTTAGAGAAGAGCTAACACCTATCCTACTCAAACTCTTCCAGAAAATTCCAAAGGAAGGTAAACTTCCAAAATCATTCTATGAGGCCACCATCACCCTAATACCAAAACCTTAAAAAATGCCACCAAAAAAGAAAACTATAGGCTNTTACAAAACAGAAGTTTCCAAACACCAGGAAATACTCTCACTGCGAGTCCGTGGCAACCCTTGGAACCACAGAGAGCAACATAACTGGGAGGAAAAAGAAATAAATAATTAAAACCCACAGATTACGTGCCCAACGGTAACTCCCCCAGAGGAGAAGCACCACAGACGCCTGCATCCGCCACTAGCAAGTGGGGGTTGGGCAGGGAAGCGTGGGCTCAATTGCTTAGAGTAAGGACTGGGCCTGAATGACCCGAGGGCAATCTGAGGGACCAAACCTGGGCTAGCAAACCAGACTGTGGGATAGCTACCACGTGCAAAGCCCTAACCCAAGACACTGCCAGGCCTGCTTACAGAACAAAGGGCTGATTGCTGCTGCTGCTGCTAAGTCGCTTCAGTTGTGTCCGACTCTGTGCTACCCCATACGTGGCAGCCCACCAGGCTCCCCCATCCCTGGGATTCTCCAGGCAAGAACACTGGAGTGGGTTGCCATTTCCTTCTCCAATGCATGGAAGTAAAAAGTGAAAGTGAAGTCACTCGTGTCTGACTATAAGCAACCCCATGGATTGCAGCCTACCAGGCTCCTCCATCCATGGATTTTCCAGGCAAGAGTACTGGAGTGGGGTGTCACTGCCTTCTCTGAAAGGACTGACTAGAGCTATGCAAAAAGCCCTAACTTAAGACACCCGCTCACAGAACAAAGGACTCAGTAAAGCTAGCTGGCTGAGACCATCCCCCTCTGGTGACAGGGAACCAGAGCCAGAAGAGGGCAATTGCAGACCCAGAGAGGCATTATCTACCGAACTGCAAGCAGGCTTCTTTGCTAATTAAGACTTCTTGGGGTTCTGGACAGTTAACATCCGCCTGAGAGGTTGCGCCAGTTGTACACCCAGAAAAGCTAGCGGCAGGGACAAGGGTGGTGATAAGTTGCAGTGACCACGCTCACCAAACACCTGGTCATCTGACCTGCTCAGACCTGGGAAAGGCACAAAACACAGGCCCAACTGAGTCTGTGCCTCTGAGGACTACCCAAGTGCCTGAACCTGAGCCGCTTAGACCTGAAAGGTACATGCAGCCCAGGGCTGGCTTCGGATGGCTCCCAGCAGAGCAACCTAGAACCTGAGCAGTGTGAGCAGGGAGAGCACACATGCTGTAAGCGGGGGCAGGCCCAGTGTGGCTGAGACACTGTGAGCACACACCAGTGTTATTTGTTTGCAGTGTCCCTCCCTCCCTACAGCACGACTGAACAAGTAAGCCTAAAAAAGTGTCCACCACCGCCTCCTTGTGTCAGGGCAGAAATCAGACAGTGAAGACATCAGCTAACAGAAGAAGCTAAAACAGAGGGAACTGCCTTGGAAGTTACAGATGCAATAGATTAAAACCCTGTCGTTAGTACTCATTACATAGGAAGGGGCCTATAGACCTTGAGAAACATGAGCTGGATCAAGGAACTATCTGAAAATGAACTGACCCCACAGTGCCAACAGCAACACCAGAGAAAGTCCAACATATATTTTTACTATCATTCTTTATTGTTTTTTATTTTTTTAAATTAAGTCCTCTATTGCTCCTTTAATTTTCATTTTCTTATTTACTTTTATTTTTTTTTGTTTAAAATACTGTATCAGTTTTTAACCTACTATTACTTTGCAAAAAAAAATAGATCCTACTTTTTAAAGCAAACTATATATACATTTATAATTTTTGTGACTTTTTTTCTTTAATATTGTATTTTTGAAAATCCAACTTCTGCTCTAGATTTTTAATCTTTGCTTTTTGGTATTTGTAAAAAGTACAACTTTGAAAAGTATTTGAAAAGTACAACTTTCCAAAACTGAACCAGGAAGAAATAGAAAATCTTAACAGACCCATCACAAACACGGAAATTGAAACTGCAATCAGAAATCTTCCAACAAACAAAAGCCCAGGTCCAGATAGCTTCACAGCTGAATTCTAACAAAAGTTTAGAGAAGAGCTAACACCTATCCTACTCAAACTCTTCCAGAAAATTCCAAAGGAAGGTAAACTTCCAAAATCATTCTATGAGGCCACCATCACCCTAATACCAAAACCTTAAAAAATGCCACCAAAAAAGAAAACTATAGGCTAATATCACTGATGAACATAGATGCACAAATCCTTAACAAAATTCTAGCAATCAGAATCCAACAACACATTAAAAAGATCATACACCATGACCAACTGGGCTTTATCCCAAGGATGCGAAGATTATTCAATATCCACAAATCAATCAATGTAATACACCACATTAACAAATTGAAAAATAAAAGCCATATGATTATCTTAATAGATGCAGAGAAGCCCTTTGACAAAATTCAACATTCATTTATGATTAAAACTCTCCAGAAAGCAGGAATAGAAGGAACATACTTCAACATAATAAAAGCTATATATGACAAACCCACAGCAAACATTATCCTCAATGGTGAAAAACTGAAAGCATTTCCCCTAAAGTCAGGAACAAGATAAGGGTACCCACTTTCACCACTACTATTCCACATAGTTCTGGAAGTTTTGGCCACAGCAGTCAGAGCAGAAAAAGAAATAAAAGGAATCCAGATTGGAAAAGAAGAAGTAAAACTCTCACTGTTTGCAGATGACATGATCCTCTACATAGAAAACCCTAAAGACTTCATCAGAAAACTACTAGAGCTAATCAATGAATATAGTAAAGTTGCAGGATATAAAATCAACACCAGAAATCCCTTGCATTCCTATACACTAATAATGAGAAAATACAGAAATTAAGGAAACAATTCCATTCACCACTGCAATGAAAAGAATAAAATAGGAATATATCTACCTAAAGAAACTAATGGCCTATATATAGAAAACTATAAACCACTGGTGAAAGAAATCAATGAGGACACTAATAGATGGAGAAATATACCATGTTCATGGATCAGAAGAACTGATATAGTGAAAATGAGTAACTATCCAAAGCAATCTATAGATTCAATGCAATCCCTATCAAGCTAACAGCTGTATTTTTCACAGAGCTAGAACAAATAATTTCACAATTTGTATGGAAATACAAAAAACCTCAAATAGCCAATTCAATATTGAGAAAAAGAATGGAACTGGAGGAATCAACCTGCATGACTTCAGGCTCTACTACAAAGCCACAGTCATCAAGACAGTATGGTACTGGCACAAAGACAGAAATATAGATCAATGGAATAAAATAGAAAGCCTAGAGATACATCCAGGCACCTGCGGACACCTTAACTTTGACAAAGGAAGCAAGCATATACAATGGAGAAAAGACAATCTCTTTAACAAGCAGTGCTGGGAAAACTGTCAACCACTTGTTAAAGAATGAAACTAGAACACTTTCCAACACCATACATAAAAATAAACACAAAATGGATTAAAGATCTAGATGTAAGACCAGAAACTATAAAACTCCTAGAGGAGAACATAGGCAAAACACTCTGTGACATACATCACAGCAGGATCCTCTATGACCCACCTCCCAGAATATTGGAAATAAAAGCAAAAATAAACAAATTAAAAGCTTCTGTACAACAAAGGAAACTCCAAGCAAGGTGAAAAGACAGCCTTCAGAATGGGAGAAAGTAATAGCAAATGAACCAACTGACTAAGAATTAATCTCAAGAATATACAAGCAAGTCCTACAGTTCAATTCCAGAAAAATAAACGTCCCAATCAACAAATGGGCCAAATAACTAAACAGACATTTCTCCAAAGAAGACATACTGATGGCTAACAAACACATGAAAAGATGCCAACATCACTCATTATCAGAGAAATGCAAATCAAAACCACAATGAGGTACCATTTCACGACAGTCAGAATGGCTGCTATCCAAAAGTCTACAAGCAATAAATTCTGGAGAGGGTGTGGAGAAAAGGGAACCCTTTTACGCTGTTCAAGGGAATGCAAACTAGTACAGCCACTATGGAGAACAGTGTGGAGATTCCTTAAAAAACTGGAAATAGAACTGCCATATGACCCAGCAATCCCACTGCTGGACATACACACTGAGGAAACCAGAATTGAAAGAGACACGTGTACCCCAGTGTTCATTGTAGCACAGTTTATAATAGCTAGAACATGGAAGCAACCTAGATATCCATCAGCAGATGAATGGATAAGAAAGCTGTGGTACATATACACAATGGAGTATTACTCAGCCATTAAAAAGAATACATTTGAATCAGTTCTAATGAGGTGGGTGAAACTAGAGCTTATTATACAGAGTGAAGTAAGCCAGAAAGAAAAACACTAATATAGTATACTAACACATATATATATGTGGGATTTAGAAAGATGGTAATGATAACCCTGTATGCGAGACAGCAAAAGAGACACAGATATATAGAAGTCTTTTGGACTCTGTGGGAGAGGGAGAGGGTGGGATGATTTGGGAGAATGGCATTGAAACATGTATAATATAATATTTTAAATGAATCACCAGACCAGGTTCAATGCATGATACAGGATGCTTGGGGCTGGTGCACTGGGATGACTCAGAGGGATGGTATGGGAGGGAGGTGGGAGGGAGGTTCAGGATGGGGAACATGTGTATGCCCATGGTGGATTCATGTTGATGTATGGCAAAACCAATAAAATATTCTAAGGTAATTAGCCTCCAATTAAAATAAATCAATTTATATTAAAAAAATTTTTAAAGAATTTATGCTTTTGAACTGTGGTGTTGGTGAAGACTCTTGAGAGTCCCTTGGACTGTAAGGAGATTCAACCAGTTCATTCTAAAGAGATCAGTCCTGAGTGTTCATTGGAAGGACTGATATTGAAGCTGAAACTCCAATAATTTGGCCACCTGATGAGAAGAGCTGACTCATTTGAAAAGACCCTGATGCTGGGAAAGATTGAGGGCAGGAGGAGAAGGGGATGACAAAGGATGAGATGGTTGGATGGCATCACTGACTCAATGGACATGAGTCTGGGTAAACCCTGGGAGTTGGTGATGGACAGGGAGGCCTGGTGTGCTGCGGTTCTGGGGTCACAAAGAGTCGGACACGACTGAGCAACTGATTTGATATTCTTTGCAGCCAAAGATGGAGAAGCTCTATACAGTAAGCAAAAACAAGACAAGGAGTTAACTGTGGCTCAGGTCATGAACTCCTTATTCTAAACTTCAGACTTAAGTTGAAGAAAGTAGGAAAAACTACTAGACCATTCACGTATGACTTAAAACAAACCCCTTACAATTATACAGTGGAAGTGACAAATAGATTCAAGGGATTAGATATGATAGAGTGCCTGAAGAACTGTGGACAGAGGTTCGTGACATTGTACAAGAGGCCATCCCCAAGAAAAAGAAATGCAAAAAGGCAAAATGGTTGTCTGAGGAAACCTTACATACAGCTGAAAAAAAACAGAGAGAGAGAGAGAAGCTAAACGCAAAGGAGAAAAGATACATTCATCTGAATGCAAAGTTCCAAAGAATAGCAGGGACCGACAGAAAGCCCTTCTAAGAGAACAATGCAAAGAAATAGAGGAAAATAATAGAATGGGGAAGACTAGAGATGTCTCCAAGAAAATTAGAGATGCCAAAGGAACATTTCATGCAAAGATGGGCTCAATAAAGGACAGAAATGGTATGGACCTAACAGAAGCAGACAATATTAAGAAGAGGTGGCAACAATACACAGAACTATACAAAAAAGATCTTCATGACCCAGATAACCACGATGGTGTGATCCCTCACCTAGAGCCAGATATTCTGGAATGTGAAGTCAAGTGGTTCTCAGGAAATACCACTACAAACAAAGTTAGCGGAGGTGATGGAATTCTAGCTGAGCTATTTCAAATCCTAAATGATGATGCTCATAGAGTGCTTCACTCAATAGGCCAGCAAATTTAGAAAACTCAGCAGTGGCCACAGGACTGGAAAAGGTCAGTTTTTATTTCAATCACAAAGAAGGCAGTGCCAAAGAATGTTCAAATTACCACACCATTCCACTCATTTCACATGCTTGCAATGTAATGCCCCAAATTCTCCAATCTAGGCTTCAATAGTACATGAACCAAGTACTTCCAGATGTTCAAGCTAGGTTTAGAAAAGGCCAAGGAAACAGAAAGCAAATGGCCAACATTTGTTGGATTATAAAAGAAGCAAGAGAATTCCAGAAAATTATATACTTCTGCTTCATTGACCCTGCTAAAGCTTTTGACTATGTAGATCTAAAGAAACTCTGGAAAATTCTTAAAGAGATGGGAATACCAGACCTCCTCACCTGCCTCCTGAGAAGCCTGTATGCAGGTCAAGAAGCAACAGTTAGAACTGGACATGGAACAACATACTGGTTCAAATTGGGAAAGGACTATATCAGGCTATATATTGTTACCCTTCTTATTTAACTTACATACAGAGGATGTCATGAGAATTGCCAGACTGGATGAAGCATAAGCTGGAATCAAGTTCACTGGGAGAAATATCAATAACCTCAGATATTCAGGTGACACCACCCTTATGGCAGAAACCAAAGAGGAAATAAAGAAGATCTTGATGAAGGTGAAAGAGGAAAGTGAAGAAATGGCCTAAAACTCAACATTCAAAAAATGACAATCATGGCTTAGGGTTCCATCACTTCATTGGAAATTGATGGGGGGAAATGGAAACATCAACAGACTTTATTTTCTTGGACTCCAAAATCACTGTAGATGGTGACGGCAGTCATGAAGTTAAGATGATAGCTCCTTAGAAGTAAAGCTATGACCAACCTAGACAGCATATTAAAAAGCAGAGACTACTTTGCCAACAAAGGTCTGTCTAGTCAAACCTATAGTTTTCCTGTAGTCATGCGTTGATATGAGAGTTGGACCATAAAGAAAGCTGAATGCCAAAGAATCGATGCTTTTGCACCATAGTTTTGGAGAAGACTCTTGAGAATTGCTTGGATTGCAAGAAGATCAAACCAATCAGCCTAAAGGAAATAAGTCCCAAATATTCATTGGAAGGACTGATGCTGAAGCTGAAACTACAATACTTTGGCCACCTCATGAGAAGAGACAACCCACTGAAAAAGACCCTGGTGCTGTGTAAGATTTGCAGGCAGGAGGAGAATGGGATGACAGAGAATGAGATGGTTGGATGACATCACCAACTCGATGGACATGAATTTGAGCAAGCTCTGGGAGATGGTGAAGGACAGGGAGGCCTGGCATGCTACAGTCAATAGGATTGCAAAGACACGAATGAATGACTGAACAACAACAAGCTACTATGTTAAATCCTGATAAAGAATTTTGTCATATACTCCAGAGCTGTAGATCTAGAAGAAAGCAAAAATTTTATTTATTGCTAACAAATGCAAAAGTAACCCTCTCCATCCCTACCTCATCCCCCCCAAAAAAGACAAGATGAAAAAGTAACTGAATATAGGTTCATTTTTCAGATAATGCCTATGGTTTTGTGAAAGAGAAAGGAAATATTCCCCAGAAGTAGACACAAAGTCCTTCACACAGAGATGATAAACTCCTATCAACTCTGAAGAAAAGAGAAAAATTGGGAGTTTATATTACAGAATAGTCACAGATGTCTCATCCGTGTTGGCCCTAGTATACTGTACACTAGGCCTGGTGGTCCAGAAAGGATGTGCAGAGAGTGTTTAGAACACCTAATATTAAATGCACATTGCTATTGTTACTACATCAAAAGAAAAAAAAAACACATAATCTGCTCTTATATTAGTAAAGATTCCAACAGTTATGACAGTGTAATATGTTTCTTTGCAGACATGTAATATGTTTTGTATCCGCAGATGGGTGGACATGACTGAGTGACTGAACTGAATTGAATACATTTCTTCAGCCTGATTTCTTTTTTAGGACTAGGGAATCACAAGCAAGAGCAATAGAGTATAATGTTACTAAATTGTGATTTTGACTTTAACCTTCAATCTTATATTCATCTCCCTTTAAACCATCCATAATTTGATTTGAATTAAGTTAGTTGAATAAACTGAGCTTTAACATTCCAAACTATGCTTGCTCCCTGGTATACTTTAGCTCAGGAAGGGGAATCTTTCCAGGCCAGGGCCCTTGGCATTCTTCTTATCTACACTGCAGTGATATGCCTGCTCTTCTTCCCTAGCCACTTCACTCCACATGCTTCTTCCTAATTTGAAAATCTTGGTTTTGGTCTTTACTTGGGGACTTTTATATCAATTGCTTTGTTTCCTCACAATTCTCTCACAAATTTCCTCAAGCTCTCTGAGAAGGCATTATTCACTTATCCATGAACCTTTACTTACCACACTCTGTGTTAAGCCACATGCCGTTGGCTATAAGAATGAATCTGTAGGGTCATGGTCTACTGCAGGATGGGGCAAAGATGGCCATTACAAGACAGATTAATATATGATAGGAAAGGATTAACCTCCAGGGTGTGGGGCCAGAGCTCACAAGAGTCTTCTTGGAGTGTCAGCTGAATCTGGGAAGCCACAGGCAGGAAGGCCAAACAGATGGAATCCCAAGGTGTTAAGACAGAGACCCTTTACAGCAGTCTTGAGTCTGCTGCCATGAGCAATAGTGAGAGGAAAGTGGGAGAACTGAGGTTGGATTGAGACTATATAGCATCTTGCACGTCCCATGAGGCATCAGGCCTTTCTCACAGAGTGGAAATCATGGGAATTCCATGATGAGTGGCAAGTGGGAATTGCAATAGTTCTTTAATCAGAGGAGTGACCTGGAAGAAGAGAAGTCTGGAGGTAGCCCCATCAGTGGTCATTCAAAAGAGAAGGCCTAAACAGAGGGGATATGGGGAAGGTGGTCTGTACTTGACAGAATTCTAGTGGTGTAATTGTCACTATTAACTAAGTTACATGGTGTGGGGAACCTAAGATTATTTCATATTTTCTAGACTGGAGAATACATTTTAAAATATTGTATATCAATACAGAGTATTCTACAATATTTAGAATACTGTGTCTAAGAAATTACAAATGAAAATGCCATTTAAAAGTTTTAAAGAACTTATATCCATTTCCACACACTAAGAACATGAGGCAGCTAAACCATGATCATATTACAAGAGATCATTTAACTGAGAAATTATGTCTGTGGCTCAGATGGTAAAGCATCTGCCTGCAATGCGGGAGATCCAGGTTCGATTCCTGAGTCGGGAAGATCCCCTGGAGAAGGAAATGGANGGCCCTTGGCATTCTTCTTATCTACACTGCAGTGATATGCCTGCTCTTCTTCCCTAGCCACTTCACTCCACATGCTTCTTCCTAATTTGAAAATCTTGGTTTTGGTCTTTACTTGGGGACTTTTATATCAATTGCTTTGTTTCCTCACAATTCTCTCACAAATTTCCTCAAGCTCTCTGAGAAGGCATTATTCACTTATCCATGAACCTTTACTTACCACACTCTGTGTTAAGCCACATGCCGTTGGCTATAAGAATGAATCTGTAGGGTCATGGTCTACTGCAGGATGGGGCAAAGATGGCCATTACAAGACAGATTAATATATGATAGGAAAGGATTAACCTCCAGGGTGTGGGGCCAGAGCTCACAAGAGTCTTCTTGGAGTGTCAGCTGAATCTGGGAAGCCACAGGCAGGAAGGCCAAACAGATGGAATCCCAAGGTGTTAAGACAGAGACCCTTTACAGCAGTCTTGAGTCTGCTGCCATGAGCAATAGTGAGAGGAAAGTGGGAGAACTGAGGTTGGATTGAGACTATATAGCATCTTGCACGTCCCATGAGGCATCAGGCCTTTCTCACAGAGTGGAAATCATGGGAATTCCATGATGAGTGGCAAGTGGGAATTGCAATAGTTCTTTAATCAGAGGAGTGACCTGGAAGAAGAGAAGTCTGGAGGTAGCCCCATCAGTGGTCATTCAAAAGAGAAGGCCTAAACAGAGGGGATATGGGGAAGGTGGTCTGTACTTGACAGAATTCTAGTGGTGTAATTGTCACTATTAACTAAGTTACATGGTGTGGGGAACCTAAGATTATTTCATATTTTCTAGACTGGAGAATACATTTTAAAATATTGTATATCAATACAGAGTATTCTACAATATTTAGAATACTGTGTCTAAGAAATTACAAATGAAAATGCCATTTAAAAGTTTTAAAGAACTTATATCCATTTCCACACACTAAGAACATGAGGCAGCTAAACCATGATCATATTACAAGAGATCATTTAACTGAGAAATTATGTCTGTGGCTCAGATGGTAAAGCATCTGCCTGCAATGCGGGAGATCCAGGTTCGATTCCTGAGTCGGGAAGATCCCCTGGAGAAGGAAATGGAAATCCACTCCAGCACTCTTGCCTGGAAAATCCCACGGACAGAGGAGCCTGATAGGCTACAGTCCATGGGGTCGCAAAGAGTCGGACATGACTGAGCAACTTCACTCACTCACTCACTCACTCATTATGTCTATTATACATGATAATTTAACTTTATCAGTTCAGTTGCTCAGTTGTGTCTGACTCTTTGTGACCCCATGAACTATCACCTCCTAATAAAACACAAGAAAAGATAAGGAATTGTACAGTCACATTCTAACCCCTAAAATTAAAATCTACACTTTAACTGAAATCATTTTCAATTATTTCAGATATAATTTAGGAGCATTAGAACATACAGTCAAAACATTTTCCTGAAAATCACTCTCTCAAAGCTTTTATGTGTCAATTTCACATTCTGTATCAGTCATTATAAAATTCAATCCAATTTTTTACTCTTTGAATATCTTTCTAAGTGATTCCCTAATGCAGAAGTCATTTTGTCAAATATTCCTTTCAGTTCAGTTCAGTCGCTCAGTCGTGTCTGACTCTTTGGGACCCCATGAACCGCAGCACGCCAGGCCTCCCTGCCCATCACCAACTCCCGAAGTTTACCCAAACTCATGTCCATTGAGTCAGTGATGCCATCCAACCATCTCATCCTCTGTTGTCCCCTTCTCCTCCTGCCCTCAATCTTTCCCAGCATCAGGGTCTTTTCAAATGAGTCAGCTCTTCACATCAGGTGGCCAAAGTATTGGAGTTTCAGCTTCAACATCAGTCCTCCCAATGAACACCAAGGACTGATCTCCTTTAGGATGGACTGGTTGGATCTCCTTACAATCCAAGAAAGAGTCTTCTCCAACACCACAGTTCAAAAGCATCAATTCTTCAGAGCTCAGCTTTCTTTGTAGTCCAACTCTCACATCCATACATGACTACTGGAAAAACCATAGCCTTGACTAGATGGACCTTTGTTGACAAAGTAATGGCTCTGCTTTTTGGGAGACACAAAAAGGATAAAATGCTTAATTCATATTTAATGAACACAACATGTTCTTGACATATGTGTCATGGCTTGAGCTTAAAATATGGGCCTGCCATTTCTTAACTTTAGGGCATTGTGTGGCTGTGGATGCTACAATATCCACTCCTTATGGTGCAGTCAGCTCTTCACAACCCCCACTTAGCAGGAAGCAAGGAACAGGCTTACTGAGTATCAGCTCAGGATACTTTACTGCACTTTTTCTCCTGTCTCTCCTTTAGATGTGCAAGAGACATAATGTCAATGCCGAAGACATACAACTTGCCCTAGGCCACAAAGCATACTCCAGACATGGTTTGCTTGGTCATTCAGAAAGAAAGATCCTTCCTGAATGTCTCAGCAAAGTACTGGACTGCTGGAGATACTTGAAAGTTCCTTCTTGAACGTCTCAGCAAAGTACTGGACTGCTGGAAATACCTGGAAGTAGCTTCTGAACAAATTAGGATGGTGTACAGAGTTTCTCTTGCTGCTTACAAGAACAGGCTCTCTTCAAGTACGTAAGAACAGTCACTTAGGAAAATAGTCTTTATCCTTTCATTCACAAAAGCTCTACCTGGGCATACATTCTTACTTTCAAAGTTATTTGATGTTTTCCCTAACTAAGATAGGTTGTTAGTTTATTGTTTATTTGTATAGGAACACACACACACACACAAATCTCAATCACATTTATATAAACTATTGGAATTTATCAGGATAAAAAAGAAGCATTCTGCCTATATAGCAACTGATTATTTGTCACACCAGTTGAATATAAACACATATTAATCAGTATAATCAGATTTTTTAATACAAATTTTAGAGAAAATTACTGATCTTGCTTTGTCTGATGTATGAAAGTCCCATTTTATCACAGTGTTAACTGTTCTCATCATAGTTTGAAAAATCAACTCTAATTTGGGGAACACCATTAGTGAATCCCTGGAAATTTGTATCCTTTTTTCATTGAGGACCAGACCTATGAGGTTTTGAAATAAAACACAGACACTTAAGAAATTATCTCTATCTTCAAAAAAAGTCTTGAGTTTCTTATGGAGAAAATCGTTTTTCCACTGTCATTTGCTTTGGAGAAAGTGTTAAACAATGCTGACTATGAGTGCAGTAGGATCACTGTGAAGAATGAAACCATCATGAGCAGAAGTCCAGGAATGCTTCCTGGAAAAGGGGTTGGAAAGAGGGCTCTGGAACTAGGATTATTTGTAGCTGTGGAGCTGTGGTTATTCTAAAGAAGACAGTTCACAGGTGGAAAGGGGAGGGGTTGAAGGGACAAGCCAGAAGTGGGAAAACCAGAGACTAGTGTGGTAAGCACAGGAGCTTCAGAATATGAAGTGGACAGTGAACAGATTGATCACTGTTCTGGTGGTCTTCTGAAAAAGGGTAGCACCAACTAAGACTGGTGCTTAGTCTTTAGGGACTCCCATCACGGAAAGTTGCAGAGGGGATCCCTTTTGAATACAGTGAAGAGAGGGAGGGTATGTCATAGACATGCCTCAATGACAAGAACTACATCTCTTGGATAAATCTATATTTAGCATGTAACACCCACTCTAATTTATATGTACATTTAAGTTGATGATATATATTTAAAAATCTGGTTTCAGGCCAGTCATTATGGTCACAGTCAAGGCCATTTCCTACATTAGCATTTCCCCAGGAATGAGATAAATATGTAAGACAATTTTGTTGATGCCTGTGGATAAGCTCAGATATGTGCTACTGGTTTTCCTTAGATGATGGGAGGTAAAAAGTAAAGCATTTAATTTTAGAGAGGACCTAAGAGTCAGAGCAAATAGTGTCAGAATTCCATTGGTTCATGAGTAAAGGAATATTGATTTTCTGTAAGTAAATGCTTAAAATGCAAGTAGTTCAAAGAAATCCCTTCCAGGGCACCCCTCTGCCCTCCAGGACTCTGTCCTTCCTGTAGGGCCCCCTCCACCCACCATACTGAGCACTCCACCATCTATGGGGGCCCCAATGGACCCTCCAAGGTCCACTCTGCTTTCCAGTTTCCTCCCCTCCCCAGTACTCCTGTCTTGTCCTCTGGACTGGGCCCTCAGCCCTCCAGGACCTCCCTCCATCCTTCTATCTCTCCTCCTTTCAGGACGCCCCCTCAATCCTCCAGGGCCACCCTTCTTTCTCTGGGCCCCCCTCTACCCTCCAGGCTGAGATGTCTGCCTTCAGGTGACATACTTGTGCACTCCAGGGCCCCATTTGTTCTCCAGGGCTCCCTTCAAGGACACTCACTGACCATGTAGGTCCTGTGGGTGCTAGATGGAGGGGACACAGAGCAGCCTCGATGAGGAGTATCCCTCTGGGTGTGGAGTATTGGAGGACCTAGCTGGTGCTTCCAAACGCACTTGGTCCTGCAGATCCTCACTTGGAAGCCAGAGGCACTACAGGAGCCCCCATGGCTGGGAGGAGCCCAGGTTACCCTCCATACCCACTCAGGGCCTTTTGTGGAGGCATCAGTCCTGAAACAGGAGCCCAGCCCAGCCTAAATCTCACCTCTACTTAAAAACCACTACCTAAGCCCTTCTCCACCTAAGCCCTGTCCTTCACAGTGAAGGTACCTGTTTTGTCTTTTTTTGTTTGTTTGTTTACTTCTGTTTTGTTGTTCTGCTTTTGGTTTCTTGGGGCTTGGTTTTATTTTTGTGCTATTTGCCAGTGGAGTTCAGTTATACCCTCCAGTGTTTGTTTCATATACACTCTTATTTTTTCTACTATTTCTCTTAGTTTTCTAAACTTGTTTTATTTTTTTACTATTCATTATTATTCTCTCCCTCATTTTTATTATATACACACATATATTTTTCCTTCTCTTTCTTTGCTACTGGAGTCTAGGTTTATCCTCCAGGGGGTTGTTACTTTTTAATTTTGTTATGCTTTTTTTTTCTTTTTTTTTCCCCACAACCCATGACTTGTGGGATCCAGGTTCATGGGACACAGATCAGGCTTGCTGTCCTGAGGCAGGAGTGCAGAGTCTGAACTGATGGAATAACAGAGAAGGTTAGGCCTCAGAGAATATTAATCAGAGTGAGATATCCCTGAGGTCCAACATCTCAACTCCAAATCTGACTCTACCCAACTGCCTGCAAACTCCATTGCTGGAAACCTTCGGCCAAACAACTACAAGAAAAGAAACACAGTTGCACTTATTAAAAAAGAAAAAAAAAAGGAACAACAACAAAATATGTTACAGATGAAGGAGCAAGGTAAAAAGCTGAAAGACCAAATAAATGAAGAAGAAATAGGCAACCTATCTGAGCAGGAATTGAGAGCAATAATAGTAATGAAGTTTCAAAATATTGAAAATAGAATGGAGAAAAATATAAGAAATATTTATAACATTTAACAAATACCTAGAAGAAATAATAAATAAACAGGGATTGAAATTACAAAATAATCTACGAGGAACCAATAGCAGAAATGAGGCAGAAGAATGGGTAAGTTGGAAGACAGAATTAGATAAATAACTGCTGAAGATCAGGATAAAAAAAAAATGAAAATAATTGGGGAATGTCTCAGAGACCTCTGGGGCAATATTGATCAAATATTAATCAAGCTAATACATATTAGTCAAAAGACACATATTAATCAAACTAACAAAAATTGAACACAAAGATAAAATATTAAAAACAGCAAGGGAAGAGCAAAAAATAACATAAAAAGCTCCCATTGGGCTAACAGCTAATTTTTCAACCGAAATGCTGCAGGCCAGAAGAGAGTGGCAAGATATATTTAAAGTAATGAAAGAGGAAAGCCTACAACCTAAATTACTCTACCCAGCTAGGATCTCATTCAGAGTTTGATGGTGAAAAATTGTTACAAAAGATAAGGAAGGGCACTATATAATGGTTGAGAGAACAATCCAAGAGAATTTAACCATTATAAATATTTACGTGCCCAACACAGGAGCATCTCAGTACATAAGGCAAATGGCTGCTGCTGCTAAGATGCTAAGTCGCTTCAGTCGTGTTCGACTCTTTGTGACCCCACAGACAGCAGCCCACCAGGCTCTCCCATCCCTGGGATTCTCCAGGCAAGAACACTGGAATGGGTTGCCATTTCCTTCACCAATGCATGAAAGTGAAAAGTGAAAGTGAAGTTGCTCAGTCGTGTCCAACTCTTCACGACCCCATGGACTGCAGCCTACCAGGCTCCTCCATCCATGAGGTTTTCCAGGCTTTCATCCCTAAAAAAAGAAATCCACAGTAACAAAATAATATTAGGGGACTTTAACATCCCACTTACACTGATGGATAGACCACCCACAGAGAAAATTAATAAGGAAACAAAAGTTTTAAAAAATACATTAGACCAGATGAACCTAACTGATATCTTCAGTATATTCCATCTCATAACAGTAGAATACACATTTTTCTCAATTACATATGAACATCCTCCAGGATAGATAACATCTTAGGTCAGAAGCCACCCCTTGGTAAAATTAAGAAAACTGAAATCATGTCAAGAATCTTTATCTTTTCTGACCGTGATATGAGAGTAGATAACAATCACATGAGGAAAAAAAAAAAAAACTGTTGAGAAAACATGAACAAACAGAGGCCAAAAAATATGCTTCTAAATAACCAACAGGTCACTGAAGACATCAAAATGGAAATCAAAAAGTACCTAGAAACAACTGACAATGAAAATATGATAAGCAAAAAACCTATGGGATGCAGCAAAAGCAGTTCTAAAATAGAACTTTATATTAATACGAGCCTACGAGAAAACTATCAAATAAAAAGCCTAACCTTTTACACCTAGAGCAACAAGAAAAAGGAGGACAAAAATAAAAACGAAACGTTAGAAACAGGAAAGAAATCATAAAAATAAGAGCAGATATAAGTGAAAAAGAAATGAAGGAGACAATAGCAAAGATCAATAAAACTAAAAGCTACTTTTGAGAAAATTAACAAACCAAATTGACAAACAATCAGCCAGACTCATCAGAAAAAAAGGGAGAAGACTCAAATCCATAAAATTGGAAATGAAAAGGAGTAGTTACAACAGAAAGTGCAGAAATACAAAAGATCATAACAGACTACCATGAGCATCTATGCCAATAAAATGGACAACCTAGAAGAAATGGACAAGTTCATAAAAATGTACAACCTTCCAAAACTGAACCAGAAAGAGAAACAAATCATGTCAGACCAATCACAAGTACCAAAAATCAAAACTTTGATAAAAAAATTTTTCCATCAAGCAACTATGCAGGCTTCTATGAAGCCAACTGGCTTCATAGGTGAAATCTATCCGAAATTTAGAGAACTAACACCTGTTCTCCTCAAACTCTTCCAAAAAAATTACAGAGGGAGGAACACTCCCAAACTCATTCTCAGAGGCTACCGTCATGCTAACACCAAAACCAAACAAAGATATATATATATATATATATGGAAAATATCACTGATGAACATAAATGCAAAAACCCAGAATAAAACATCAGCAAACAAAATCCAAAAACAAATTAGAAGGATCATACACCATGATGAAGTGAGGTTTAGTTCAGGGATGCAAGGATTCTTCAATATACAGAAATCAATCAATATGATACATCGTGAAAACAAATTGAAACATAAAACCCATAAGACCATTTCAGTAGATGCAAAAAAAGATCTTGACAAAATTCAACACCATTTATGATAAAAATTCTCCTGAAAATGGGTACAGAAGAAATCTAACTCAATATAATAAGGGCCATATTCAACAAACGCATAATAAACATTATTCTCAATGATGAAAAAGTAAAAGCATTTCCTCTCAGATCAGGAACAAGACAAGGATACCCACTCTCATCACTATTATTCAACATAGTTTTGGATGTCACGGCCACAGCTATTATTAGAGAAGAAAAAGGAATTATAGGAATTCAGATTGGAAAAAAAGTAAAACTCTAACTTTTAAAGCCAACATGATATTATACATGGCAAACCTTAAAATGCCAACAGAAAACTACTAAAGCTTAACAATGAATTTAGTATATCTGCAGGATACAAAATTAACACACAGAAATCCCTGGCTTTCCTATACACCAGTAAAGAAAAATCAGAAAGATAAATTGGGAAACAACTGCATTCAACATTGAAACAAAAAGAAAAAAAACAACAACCTAGGATTAAACCTATTAGGTTGGTACAAAAGCAACTGCAGTTTTGCATACTTGAATATTGCTGTTTGATATTGGGATACATTCTTAAATAAATGTAGTTATGTTTTACATAACTTTAATGCACATTTCTTGCTTTATACTTTTTTGCTAATGATGTTACTTGCTGTTTATTTTATAGTTGCTTTCACGGACATCACCAGATGGTCAACACCGAAATCAGACTGATTATATTCTTTGCAGCCAAAGAAGGAGAAGCTCTATACAGTCAACAAAAACAATACCAGGAGTTGACTGTGGCTAATATCATGAAATCCTTATTGCCAAATTCAGACTTAAATTGAAGAAAGTAGAGAAAACTGCTAGACCATTCAGGTATGACCTAAATCAAATCCCTTATGACTATACAGTGGAAGTGAGAAATAGATTTAAGGGCCTAGATCTGATAGATAAGAGCGTCTGATGAACTATGGAACGAGGTTCATGACATTGTACAGGAGACAGGGATCAAGACCATACCCATGGAAAAGAAATGCAAAAAAGCAAAATGGCTGTCTGGGGAGGCCTTACAAATAGCTGTGAAAAGAAGAGCGGTGAAAAGCAAAGGAGAAAAGGAACGATATAAGCATCCAAGAAGAGATAAGAAAGCCTTCTTCAGCGATCAATGCAAAAACAGAGGAAAAGAACAGAATGGGAAAAACGAGAGATCTCTTCAAGAAAATTAGAGATAACAAGGGAATATTTCATGCAAAGATGGCCCCGATAAAGGACAGAAATGGTCTGGACCTAACAGAAGCAGAAGATATTGAGAAGAGGTGGCAAGAATACAAAGAAGAACTGTACAAAAAAGATCTTCACAACCCAGATAATCACGATGGTGTGATCATTCATCTAGAGCCAGACATCCTGGAAAGTGAAGTCAAGTGGACCTTAGAAAGCATCACTTTGAACAAAGCTGATGGAGGTGATGGAATTCCAGTTGAACTATTTCAAATCCTGAAAGATGATGGTGTGAAAGTGCTGCACTCAATATGCCAGCACATTTGGAAAACTCAGCAGTGACCACAGCACTGGAAAAGATCAGTTTTCATTCCAATCCCAAGAAAGGCAATGCCAAAGAATGCTCAAACCACCACACAATTGCACTCATCTCACATGCTAGTAATGTAATGCTCAAAATTCTCCAAGCCAGGCTTCAGCAATATGTGAACCGTGAACTTTCTGATGTTCAAGTTGCTTTCAGAAAAGGCAAAGGAACCAGAGATCTAATTGCCAACCTCCGCTGGATCATGGAAAAAGCAAAAGAGTTCCAGAAAAAACATCTCTTTCTGCTTTATTGACTATGCCAAAGGCTTTGACTGTGTGGATCACAATAAACTGTGGAATTTTCTGAAAGAGATGGGAATACCAAACCACCTGACTGGCCTCTTCAGAAATCTGTATGCAGGTCAGGAAGCAGCAGTTAGAATTGGACATGGAACAACAGACTGGTTCCAAATAGGAAAAGGAGTACCTCAAGGCTATATATTGTCACCCTGCTTATTTAACTTCTATGCAGAGTACATCATGAGAAACACTGGACTGGAAGAAACACAAGCTGAAATCAAGATNCCATTAAATGTGTCTTGTAAACCCTAAAATATTTAGTTATCTGGTTTGATGCCATCCAGGCTTTGCTTGTGGTTTGGTGCTCAGCAGAAGCTCTGATACTTTGGCCACCTGATGCAAAGGGCCAACTCATTGGAAAAGACCCTGATGCTGGAAAAGATTGAAGGCCAAAGGAGAAGAGGGCAGAAGAGGATGAGATGGTTAGATAGCACCTCTGACTCAATGGACATGAATTTGAGCAAACTCTGGGAAATAGTGAAGGAGAGGGAAGCCTGGCATGCTGCAGTCATGGTGTCACAGAGTAGGAAACGACTTAGCAACCAAACAACAACAGACTTGGCTCAAATGCTTGTGTGGCAGATTTAATTTTTCAGACAACAAGGACACATANATGCTGCAGTCATGGTGTCACAGAGTAGGAAACGACTTAGCAACCAAACAACAACAGACTTGGCTCAAATGCTTGTGTGGCAGATTTAATTTTTCAGACAACAAGGACACATAACCAACCCCCCTTGAGGAGGGCTCCCCACATCCACTGCTTAATGATGCTTTGGAAGAAGATATCCTCTTTGGAACCTGAAAGACCCTTTTAAAGCCTTTTCGTTTACGGGTGCAAAACAGTTTTCAATTCCTGATGCTTTTTTCTTTTGAAAAAATGCCTATACAGTTATGTATCATGTTAGATTAGTCAACATTTTTAAAAACACCCTGGCAGTTCTAAACATGTTAATTTTACCATGGATGGGTGCCACTGTTTTAACATTCTGAGAATTTTAAATGCGGAGGGATTGTTTTAGGGGCTTTGTTTGAATTAATTAAAGCCTGCCATGTTGATAAGGTAACAGGCAGGTGACTGACAAGGCAAAGGTCTGGAAAACTGGAAATGGCTGCCGAATTTAGGATTCACGAAGGCAGCTTCCTAATTGGCTTGACAAAGGGTCATCTGTGTGTCTATGACAGCCAGTGGAGACTGGAGTAATTATAAACCATGTGTTAACCAGTGTGTTTCCAGGCAATTACAGGACTGCTTCCACTTAAACCATTATTTTGCCTTGAGGCGGAGGCATTACATCATGCTTGGGGCTTTGTCAGAGTCACCTCCAAACACTTGAGTGGAGGGAGCGGCATCTTCGGGTTTTGCTGAGGATGGTAGAGGAATAAAACATGGACAGCAAGCGAGATACTGGATTTGTCAGGCAAAATGTTTTACAAGGCTTGACTCTAAATAATGACTTCCGATTGTTACAAGAACCCTGTCATCATTGACAGGTGATAGAGCAAGCATTTTTCGCCTCTTTTGAAGGGTCTGTGTGGCTCCGCGGTGTGCCTGTGGGGGTATAACATGCTGGAGGTGTTCTTCCAGTGACTGGCCAGTGGTTCAGTGTACAGGTCCATGTCTTCAAAAGGACACTTAGAGCAGGTCAATGAAAATACAGAACAATTAGAAAGTAGGAATCAAGTGAGGGGAGAGATGGCGTGAACGCAGATTGTTAAATCAGATTCACACGGATCAGAGATTTTACCCAGCGTCAAATTTTCCCTGAGAACTCAGTTGGTAAAGAATCTGCCTGTGACGCATGAGACCCAGGTTCAATCTCTGGGTCAGGAAGATCCCCTGGAGAAGGGAATGGCTACCCACTCTAATATTCTTGCCTGAGAAATAGACAGAGGAGCCTGGCAGACTACAGTTCATGGGGTCGCAAAGAGTCGGACACAACTGAGCAACTAAACCACCACCTCTTCCAGGCTTTACTAGCACTTTCAATGACACAGACAATTGAGAGGCTCAGGAGAAGCAGAGAGAAGTCTGGAACGCTGAGAATGTCTCCCAGGGGCCCCTGCACCCCACAGGACATACACCCCTGACTCAGAATACTAGGCGAGGTTCACAGGGTTACCTCACACAGTGCAAAGCGTTTAAATTATGAAAGAGCTCTGGTGTATGCCTCCTCGTTATTCTGTAGAATATGTGACATTCTCCAGGGACTATACCCCAAAGATATTTGATGTCTTGATTCCAAGTCATCCTATGGCCAGAGACATCCTGCTAAGGGTATTCTATAATCAAACCTTCTTCCTAGCAAATATTGTTAGCCTGTTACCTGGAGGTTCACTTGATAAGAAAATCAGATAGATTTACCTGCCTGCTTGGGCTTCCCAGGTGGTGTTTGTGGTAAAGAACCCACCTTCCAATGTAGCGAGTTCAGTCCCTGGGTTGGGAAGATCTCCTGGAGGAGGACATAGCAACCCACTCCAGTCTTCTTGCCTGGAGAATCCCCATGGACAGAGGAGCCTGGCACGAAACAGCCCATGATATCAATTCAGTAGTGTCCGACTCTTTGTGAACCCATGGACTGTAGCCCACCAGGCTACTCTGTCCATGGGATTCTCCAGGCAAGAAAGAATATTGGGGTAGGTAGCCATTCCCTTCTCCAGGGGATCTTCCCGACCCTGGGTTTGAACCCCTGTCTCCTGTGGCTTGTGAACTGCAGACAGGATCTTTACTGCTGAGCACCTGGGGAAGCCCATAGGGTGGCATAGAGTCTGGAATGACTGAAGCAGCGTAGCACGCATGCACACATCTGCTCTCTTTCCTTTTTTGGGAGGCTTACTCAACGCCTACCCTCAACACACATAGCCAGTAAATGGACCAAAGGCCAGCTATTTAGCTCCTGAAGGTGTAAAGAAGTGGAATTACTCGGAGTTCAGTTCAGTTCAGTCGATTAGTCGTGTCCGACTCTGCAACCCCATGAATCTCAGCACGCCAGGCCTCCCTGTCCATCACCATCTCCCAGAGTTCACTCAGACTCATGTCCATCGAGTCCATGATGCCGTCCAGCCATCTCATCCTCGGTCGTCCCCTTCTCCTCCTGCCCCCAATCCCTCCCAGCATCAGAGTCTTTTCCAATGAGTCAACTCTTGGCATGAGGTGGCCAAAATACTGGAGTTTCAGCTTTAGCATCATTCCTTCCAAAGAACACCCAGGGTTGATCTCCTTCAGAATGGACTGGTTGGATCTCCTTGCAGTCCAAGGGACTCTCAAGAGTCTTCTCCAACACCACAGTTCAAAACCATCAATTCT
>SJYW01028001.1:772945-787045 GCA_006410735.1 Raphicerus campestris | reverse complement strand
TTCTGCAGTGCTCAGCTTTCTTCACAGTCCAAGTCTCGCATCCATACATGACTACTGGAAAAACCATAGCTTTGACTAGATGGACCTTAGTCAACAAAGTAATGTCTCTGCTTTTGAATATGCTATCTATGTTGGTTATTACTTTCCTGCCAAGGAGTAAGCGTCTTCTAATTTCATGGCTGCAATCACCATCTGCAGTGATTTTGGAACCCCCCAAAAATAAAGTCTGACACTGTTTCCACTGTTTCCCCATCTATTTCCCATGAAGTGATGGGACCAGATGCCATGATCTTCGTTTTCTGAAAGTTGAGCTTTAGGCCAACTTTTCACTCTCCTCTTTCACTTTCATCAAGAGGCTTTTTAGTGCCTCTTCACTTTCTGCTATAAGGGTGGTGTCATCTGCATATCTGAGGTGATTGATATTTCTCCCGGCAATCTTGATTCCAGCTTGTGTTTCTTCCAGCCCAGCGTTTCTCATGATGTACTCTGCATAGAAGTTAAATAAGCAGGGTGACAATACACAGCCTTGACGTACTCCTTTTCCTTTTTGGAGCCAGTCTGTTGTTCCATGTCCAGTTCTAACTGCTGCTTCCTGACCTGCATATAGGTTTCTCAAGAGGCAGGTCAGGTGGTCTGGTATTCCCATCTCTTTCAGAATTTTCCACAGTTTATTGTGATCCACACAGTCAAAGGCTTTGGCATAGTCAATAAAGCAGAAATAGATGTTTTCCTGGAACTCTCTTGCTTTTTCCATGATCCAGCGGATGCTGGCAATTTGATCTCTGGTTCCTCTGCCTTTTCTAAAACCAGCTTGAACATCTGGAAGTTCACGGTTCATGTATTGCTGAAGCCTGGCTTGGAGAATTTTGAACATTACTTTACTAGAGAGCATATTAAAAAGCAGACATTACTTTGCTGACAAAGATTCACCTAGTTAAAGCTATGACTTTTTCCAGTACTCATGTATGGATGTGAGAGTTGTACAGTGAAGAAAGCTGAGCACCAAAGAATTGATGCTTTTGAACTGTGGTGTTGGAGAAGACTCTTGATGAAGATCAAACCAGTAAATCCTAATGGAAATCAGTCCTGAATATTCACTGGAAGGACTGATGCTGAAGCTGAAACTCCAATACTTTGGACATCTGATGCGAATTGCTGACTCATTTGAAAAGACCCTGATGCTGGGAAAGATTGAAGGCAGGAGAAGAAGGGGACAACAGAGGATGAAATGGTTGGATGCCATCACAGACTTGATGGACATGATTTTCAGCAAGCTCCTTGAGTGGTGATGGACAGGGATGCCTGGCCTACTTCAGTCCATGGGTCACAATGAGTCAGACTCACTGAGTGACTGAACTGAGCTGAATTGATTGTTAAATTCAAAGGCATGCTGTGAGGATTGCTTCCCATAGGGGCTGTTGCACTGAGACAAGAACCTTACTTTTAGTCAACTGACACACTGTCCAGGCATGAAACATAGTAACTGACAATGCTGACATAAGCACAAATTTGAGGACTTTGGGGGATGCTGAAAGTGATAGTCACACAGTCATGTCTGACTCTTTACATCTCCTCTGTTCCTGGAATTCTCCAAGAAAGAATACTGGGGTAAGTAGCCTATCCCTTCTCCAGGGGATCTTTTAAACCAGGGACTGAACCCATGTCTCCTGCATTGAAGGCAGATTCTTTACTGCCTGAGCCACCAGGGAAGCCCAAGAAAACTGGAGTGGGTAACCTATCCCTTCTCCAGATGATCTTCATGATCCAGAGATCGAACTGGGGCCTCCTGCATTGCAGGCAGATTCTTTACCAGTTCAGTACCAGGGAATCCACCAACTTTTCATCATTGTTTATTAATATCAGTGAAACTGAGGAATCACATATAATAAAGGTAACAAACTGTAGTGGGAATGGTGGTGCACCCAACCAGCAGAAAATAACATATCTTGAATTGAAAAGAAAGTGCTAGTTGCTCAGTCATGCCCAACTCTTTGCAATCTCATGGACTGTAGCCCACCACGCTCCTCTGTCCATGGAATTTTCCAGGCAAAAAATACTGCAGTGTGTTGCCATTCTCTTCTCCAAGGGATCTTCCCCAAGCAGGGATTGTACCTGGATCTTTTGCATTGCAAGGGGATTCTTTACCATCTGAGCCAACCAGGGAATCCCAAAATATCCTGATCAAGACTCAGTTCGAGATGTTTCAACCCATGGTATTTGGTGCATATATCAGTGACTCCTGGTCCTAAAGAATGAGTGTTTCCATATGGTGCCTAGTCTCTCCAGACCTGTGAGGGAGCCTCTGATTGGCATGTCTCCTTTCTTCAACATTTCTGCTGTACTGAATCGTTTTTCCTGCAAAAAATAAACAAACTCTAGCTTTATAGTCTTCCTTGGTAGCTCAGCTGGTAAAGAATCCACCTGCAATGCAGGTGACCCCAGTTCGATTCCTGAGTCAGAAAGAAGCACTGGAGAAGGGAAAGGCTACCGACTCCAGTATTCTTTGGCTTCCCTGGTATCTTAGCTTGTAAAGAATCCATCTGCAATGCAGGAAACCCCAGTTCAATTCCTGGGTTGGGATGATCCCCTGGAGAAGGGAACAGCTACCCACTCTAGTATTCTGGCCTGGAGAATTCCCTGGATTCTGTAGTCCATGCAGTCACCAAGAGTCAGACATGACTGAGCGATTTTCATTTTCACTTTATAGGCATCACCCTTGTGGGTCCTGTGGGGTTGGGTTTCTTAGCAGTTAAATTCTGTCTATTAATAAATGCCACCAATAGTAAATTAGTACAATCAACTTAAATTGTGTTCAGGTATATCACTATTTATATTTATTTCATTTCTTAGGTTTGTGGTAATAGGAAATAAAACTAAGGATACATTTTAACTTAAGAAAGATATCAATATTTATCTAAAATGTATATTTCCAGAATTCAAAGGATTAATAACATCTGCTTCTAACTCCATCTAATATTGCATCTAACAAAGATAATAAATCTTTATCTAATAAAGATAGTACATTTCTTTGCAATTAAGCCTGAAAATGCTAATTACACCTGTGATTTGCAGTGTGATAGTATAGTTCCACAGGTAAATAGAATAACCCTTTTGGGTAAAGATTCCCTTATTCCCTCAATAAATCTGTACTTCATATGATCTAATAAATCTTTAGTTGTGGTATGCAAGATTTTTAGCCATGGAATCTGATCTTACATTTAGCATGTGGGATCTAGTTCCCTGACCAGAGATCTAATTTGGGACCCCTGCATTGGTAGTGTACAGTCCCAGACACTGGACCACCAGAGAAATCCCTAAAATGTATATCTTTTGAATGTTTTTGAATTTTAACAACTCAGCTTAGAATATTTCAATATATAAGAACCGTGTGATAACCACAGATAAAAACGGTACAATAGGTACACAAAAATTTGAGAGAAAGGAGTACAAGCATACTATTAATACCAAATAAAATCATCAAACCTCAAGGGAAGAAACTAAAAGAAGAAAAGAACTACCCCCGCTGAAAAATAAAACAAAACACAGACAACAAGTAAAATGGCAGTAAGTATATATCTATCAATAACCACTTTCAATGTCAACAGCATAAAAACATAGGGTGGGGGCTTGAGGTCAAGATGGCAGAACAGGCAGACCTAGGATCCATGTGTATCCACAGGTATATCAAAAATACACCCACAAATGGAACAGTTTACACAGAGCACGCGCTGAACACTAGCAGCAGACCTTAGATACCTAAAAGGACAAGAAAGATTCCTGTGTAATTAGGAAGGATAAAGGAGAGAAAGGGAAGAAAAAGGAAAAAATAAAACGGATGGAACCCACACTCCTGGGGGTATTTGAAGGAGAAGAGAGGTTATCACACTGAGGGAAGACACATCACCGTTGGCAAAATACACTGAAATAGACTTTGGGCTTCAGAGGAAGAAAGTGCAGTGTCTGGTCCGTGGTGGGCAGGACAGAGCCCTGCACCAGCAGCGTGCACCACAGCCTTGTGCGTTGAGCCCTGAGGTAAGTGTGTGCCAGTGGTGCAGGGGACTGCGTGCTGAAGCCTGGGGTTAGGAGGGCATGCCGGGGACTAGGACCGCTGATGCTGCACAGAGCCGGGGCCAAAACCAAGGCTAAGCCCAGGAGACTGTGCAACTGAGGAAAAGGAGCTAAAGTCCCTCCATGCAGACGCACCAGATGAGGATAAACCCCCGTGATCAGATGGGTAAGCTTCCTGTCTGTAAGACATCTGAATGGGCAAGTGCTCCCACAACTCACATTGGTTCAGCTTTATCAACTATGGGTATTGGGGGCATGGACATGCAGGACTTGGCCCAGGTAAGAATCTGAGCTGCCCTCACAGTGGGTTTGGAGACCTACCTAGAGTTCCCAGAGGGCCACCTGGGGAGAGAATTGGCCGTGGCTAAACAAGGGGGCAAGACCACTGCTAGCTGAAGCCCTAGGAAATTTTGTTGTTGTTGTTGCTTTGTCTCGTATTTTTGTTATTCTTTAATTTTTAATTACTAAATATATTTTTCTATTTTTATTTTTTTTCTATTGGGTTTTTTTAAATTCTGTTTATTTGGGGTTTTGTGTGTGTATGCTCAGTCACTCAGTTGTGTCTGACTCTTTGTGACCCCATGGACTGTAGCCCACCAGGCTCCTCTGTCTATTAAATTTCCCAGGCAAGAATACTGGCATGGGTTGCCATTTCCTATTCCAGTGGATCTTCCTAACCTAGGGATCAAACTCGAGTCTCATTCTTTTCTGCATTAGTAGGTAGTTTCTTTACCACTGTGCTACCCGAGAAGTCTGATGCTAACATTACTAATTGATAAATGAGAGAATTTGGTTAAGTAATTAGCCCTATAAGAAATGAATAATAATGGTGAAGCCATTAACGGAGTTTTTCACTTTTTTGCTCATTAAACTCTGATGTCTAATAGATTCTGAAAAACAAACATACCCCTCCAAATTCCTAACATTTATTAGATTTCTCATCAGTAATACATGTCAAATTCTGGCCCTTAAAGGCCTCACATCCACAATATGAAGCTGTTATCTGATATTAAGTTGTTATCCTTAAATGCTTTCATATATTCCTGACAATTATAGGGCTTTTGCTTGTGTTTTTCTAGTACAAATTTCCAGATGTCCACATTTACGGCTTTACACATGTCTTCTCCTCCTCTGTCCCATATGAATTTTTTTTATGTCGACTAAGGTATAAGCCACAAATAAAGGCCTTTCCACATCTCTTACATTCATAGGGTTTCTCACCAGTATGAATTTCCTGGTGTCTACTAAGTTCTGAACCAAAGACATTCCCATATCCCTTACACTCATAGAGTTTTTCACTATTATGACTTCTCTCATGATGAGTAAGCTCTGACCTTTGAATAAAAAGCTTTCTCACATTCCTTACATTTATGGGATCTGCCATCAGTGTGCCAACAAAGGTCTATATAGTTGAATCTATGGTTTTTCCAGTAGTCACATACAGATGGGAGAGTTGAACCATACAGAAGGCAGAGCACCAAAGAATTGTCACTTTCAAACTGTGGTGCTGTAGAAAACTCCTGAGGGCCCCTTAGACAACCAAGGAGATCAAACCAGTCCATCCTAAAGGAAATCAACCCTGAAGACTCACTGGAAGGACTGATGCTGGAGCTGGAGCTCCTATACTTTGGCCACCTGACGTGAAGAACTGACTCAATGGAAAAGACCCTGATGCTGGGAAAGATTGAAGGCAGAAGGAGAAAAGGCAACAGAGGATGAGATGGTTAGATGCCATCACTGGTTCATGAACATGAACCTGGGCAAATTCCGGGAGATGGTGAGTGACAGAGAGGCCTGGTGCATTGCACTCTGTGGGACTGCAAAATGTCAGGCACAACTTGGTGACTGAACAACAACAAGCTCTGTGCCACAAGTAAAGGCCATTTCACATTCCCTACATTCACATGGTTTCTCACCCATGTGAGTTCCCCAATGTCTGTAAGTTCTGAACCACTATAAAAGGACTTCCCACATTGCATACATTTATATGGTTTCTCACCATTATGAATACTCAAGACAAGATGAATACTCAGACAAGATGGAATCAGCGATAAAACCTTTCCCATGTTCCTTACATTTTTGAGGTTTCTCCCAGTATGACTTCTTTGATGTAGGTTCAGCTGTGAGGCACTATATACCTTCCTACATTCTTTACATTTACAGAGTCTTTCACCGTATGAATTATCTGATGAAGACTAAGTTGTGTGTCATACTGAAAAGTTTTCCCACACCCCTTACAGTTATGGGGTTTCTTCCCAGTATGGATTCTCTGCTGTCAAAGGTGTGAGGGACAGGTAAAGACTTTCCCATGCTCCATACATTTGTAGTGTTTCTCATCAGTATGAATTCTCTGAGGTAAATTAAGTTGGGAGGTAGATGGAAAGCCCTTTCCGCATTCCATACACTTAAAGGGTTTCTCTTCTATAGTAATCTTTTGATATTTAATAAATTCTGAGGTAGAATGAAAGGCTTTCCCAGATTCCTTATATTTATGAACTTTCTCAGCAGTATTAATGCCCTCATTTCAGTCATTTGAGAGTCACAAATAAAGGCACCTTTCTTATCTCCATGATTTTTATTTTTGCTTACATGAATTCTCTGCTACTTTATCAACTCTGACCTACTATTAAAGGCTTTCCCACATTCTCCATGTTTACAGTCTTTTTCCTGATAATGTCTTTCATGTTGACTCTGGTGTGATTGGTAACTGGAAGTCTTACATTCCTTGGAATCACAGAATTTTGGTCCAGTAGGAATTGTCTGAGGTGCTCCAGGACCTGTGAGGTGAATGAAAGAGGATCTTTCCTCAGAGGTTGTTATGGCTTGCCTGAAATGTTCTTCCAGTAGCCTCTCAAAGTGGCATCTGATTTCTCTGGTATTTCTGACCCTAGGAAACTCAAGGTTAGAGCTTGTTAGTCTCTCTGTCATCTCTGCTTGCAATTACTGAACTCATAACTGTCTTCCTTTAGAGATAAAGTCTTGGTTCTTCTTGAGTTCCAGTCTGGGCACCATTCTTTAGTCTCCTTGCTCTTTGCCACCCAAGGATCCTTTCTCTCCTCCAATTAAGAGATCACATCTGGCTTAAAACTGGAGAATGGAGTGAGATCAGGATGTTATAATTGTCCAACACCACATCTTGGTACAAATCCTTCTGAGCAAGCATTACCACTTTTTCTGAGAGAAGTAAATGACCATATCTTTGAACCTGAAGCCCTCCTCCACTATGACTTATGATGCACAACAGCTCTTTCCTCCTCCTTTTAGGCATTTGTCCACTTCTCTGAGGTCCTCTTACTCTAGTCTGATGAAATCCTTCCCATACCAGTGAGTAAGGCAACCTGGAATACACTGGTTCTTTCCATCCAGACTCTGACCAACTCACACAAACCAGCTATCTTCAGACAGAAGCTGCATAGACCATGGAGACCTCAGGGAAATGCAGTCCAGAGGAGGAAAACTTCAAGTAGAGCCTAGGCCAGTACTACAGTTTTCACCCCAAGTCATATCATTCTCCAAGTTTTAATGAAACCCAGTCCTGACCATCAGGCCACACTGGAGCCACACTTGAGCATCTTCTGACAATCTGGGCAAACCAATTTCTCTTTTTTTTTTCATTATTTTTTTTCCTCTTTTTTCCTGTTGTTTATGTGTTTTTTGTGTCCTTACTTTCTCTTGTTTGCTTGTGTTAGATTGGTTTGCCTTGGTATTTGTCTGGCTCAGGTTTTTTATTTTGTTTTTCTCTTTTTCATGTTTCTTTTTTTCATATTTATGTGCTTTGTTGTTCTTTTCTTTGCATTTTATTGTTTTTTATTTTTTCTTAGTTTCACTTTTATTGTTGAGTTTTTTGTTAAATTGTTTTCTCTTTTCTTTGCTTCTTTTTGCTTCAGTTCAGTTCAGTTCAGTCACTGAGCCATGTTCGACTCTTTGAGACCCCATGAATCACAGCACGCCAGGCCTCCGAGTCCATCACCAACTCCCAGAGTTCACTCAGACTCACATCCACTGAGTCAGTGACGTCATCTAGCCATCTCATCAAATGTCATCCCCTTCTCCTCTTGACCCCAATCCCTCCCAACATCAGAGTCTTTTCCAGTCAGTCAACTCTTCGCATGAGGCGGCCAAAGTACTGCAGTTTCAGCTTTAGCATCATTCCTTCCAAAGAAATTCCAGGACTGATCTTCAGAATGGACTGGTTGGATCTCCTGCAGTTCAAGGGACTCTAAAGAGTCTTCTCCAACACCACAGTTCAAAAGCATCAATTCTTCGGTGCTCAGCCTTCTTCACAGTCCAACTCTCACATTCATACATGACCACAGGAAAAACCATAGCTTTGACTAGATGGACCTTAGTCAACAAAGTAATGTCTCTGCTTTTGAATATGCTGTCTAGGTTGGTCATAACTTTTCTTCCAAGGAGTAAGCGTCTTTTAATGTCATGGCTGCAATCAACATCTGCAGTGATTTTGGAGCCCCCCAAAAATAAAGTTTGACACTGTTTCCACTGTTTCCCCATCTATTTCCCATGAAGTGATGGGACTGCATGCCATGATCTTCATTTTCTGAATGTTGAGCTTTAGGCCAACTTTTTCACTCTCTACTTTCAATTTCACTTTCATCAAGAGGCTTTTTAGTTCCTCTTCACTTTCTGCAATAAGGCTGGTGTCATCTGCATATCTGAGGTGACTGATATTTCTCCCGGCAATCTTGATTTCAGCTTGTGTTTCTTTCAGTCCAGCGTTTCTCATGATGTACTCTGCATAGAAGTTAAATAAGCAGGGTGACAATATATAGCCTTGATGTACTCCTTTTCCTATTTGGAACCAGTCTGTTGTTCCATGTCCAGTTCTAACTCTTGCTTCCTGACCTGCATACAGATTTCTCAAGAGGCAGGTCAAGTGGTCTGGTATTCCCATCTCTTTGAGAATTTTCCACAGTTGATTGTGATCCTCAGAGTCAAAGGCTTTGGCATACTCAATAAAGCAGAAAGAGATGTTTTTCTGGAACTCTCTTGCTTTTTTGATGATCCAGTGGATGTTGGCAATTTGATCTCTGGTTCCTCTGCCCTTTCTAAAACCAGCTTGAACATCTGGCAGTTCACGGTTCATGTATTGCTGAAGCCTGGCTTGGAGAATTTTGAGCATTGCTTTACTAGCATGTGAGATGAGTGCAATTGTGTGGTAGTTTGAGCATTCTTTGGCATTTCCTTTCTTTGAAATTGGAATGAAAATTGACCTTTTCCAGTCCTGTGGCCACTGCTGAGTTTTCCAAATGTGCTGGCAAATTGAGTGCAACACTTTCACAGTATCATCTTTTAGGATTTGAAATAGCTCAACTGGAATTCCATCACATCCACTAGCTTTGTTCATAGTGATGCTTCCCAAGGCTCACTTGGCTTCACATTCCAGGATATCTGGCTTTAGATTAGTGATCACACCACCGTGATTATCTTGGTCATGAAGATCCTTTTTGTACAGTTCTGTGTATTCTTGCCACCTCTTCTTAATATCTTCTGCTTTTGTTAGGTCCAGACCATTTCTGTCCTTTATTGAGCCCATCTTTGCATGAAATGTTCCCTTGGTATCTCTAATTTTCTTGAAGAGACCTCTAGTCTTTCCCATTCTGTTCTTTTCCTTTATTTCTTTGCATTGATCACTGAAGAATTTCTTATCTCTTCTTGCTGTTCTCTGGAATTCTGCATTCAGATGCTTATATCTTTCCTTTTCTCTGCTTTTCACCTCTCTTCTTTTCACAGCTATTTGTAAGGCCTCCACAAACAGCCATTTTGCTTTTTTGCATTTCTTTTCCATGAGGATGGTCTTGATCCCTGTCTCCTGTACAATGTCACGAACCTCATTCCATAGTTCATCAGGCACTCTATCTATCAGATCTTGACCCTTAAATCTATTTCTCACTTCCACTGTATAATCATAAGGGATTTTATTTAGGTCATACCTGAATAGTCTAGCGGTTTTCCCTACTTTCTTCAATTTGAGTCTGAATTTGATAATAAGGAATTCATGATCTTAGCCACAGTCAGTTCTGACTTATTTTCTTGATGTTTGTTATCCTTATTTTTTTATTTGCTTGTTTTTGCAGATTCCCCAGCCAGGGGTCAAACCTGAGTCCCCAGAGTGGGAGTGCCAAGTCCTGGATACTGGACCACCAGAGATTTCCCTTGCCTCTAGGAACATTAATTGATGTGAGTGAGCTCTATGAAGGTTTCTTCCTTGAGACCAAGAACCAGCTCCACCCAGCAGCCTGCAAGCTCCAGTGCTTGAGGCCCAAGTCCAAAGAACCAGACAGTTGGGACTACAGCCCAGCCAATCATCAGAGAGGATGACTGATGTGGTACAGAGACCCCCAAAACACGACCTCTGACAGAGCCTTGTCCACCAGGAAAATAATATCAAGATCCACCTACCAGAGCATGGGCAAAAGGAAGCTTAAACAAGGCACTGGACCAACCTCATCCACCAAGAGCAAGAGGAAATATGACCCTTCTGCCTGTGGAAAGAAGACCCCAAGCACAGTAAATGAGACCAAATGAGATGACAGAGAAATATGGAGCAGAGCATATTTAGCACATTAAAAATGAACAACATGAAAAAATGAAAAGGAAATAAGCAATCAGTCTGAAAAAAGAATTCAGAATAATGACAGTAAATATGACCCAAGGTCATGGAAAAAAATGGAGGCACAGACTGAGAAGATATAAGAAATGCTTAACAAAGACATAAAACTAAACAACAAAGAAACAGTGATGAGTAACACAATAACTGAAATGAGAATACATAAGAAGAGATCAACAGCAGAATAAGTAAGGCAGAAGAACAAATGAATATAGAATGGTGGAAATAACTGCCATGGAACGAAAACAAACAAACAAACAAAAGGACAGAAAGCAAGCAAGGACAGTCTCAGAGACCTCTAGGACAACATTCAGTACACCATTTGAATTACAGGGGTCCCAGAATAAGAGAAAGAGAAAGGGTCTAAAAAAGTATTCAGAGATTACAGTTAAAAACTTTCCTAAAATGGGAAAGAAATAGTCAACAAAGTCCAGGAAGTGCAGAGACTCCCATGTAGGATAACCAAAGGAGAAATGCTGAGACACATACAAATTAAACTAAAACAAAAACATAATAATTCAGTACAAACAAAAGAATATAAAAGGCAGTAACAGAAAAACATCAAGTACTGTACAAGATAATCTAATTAAGGTTATCTGCTGAATTTTCAGCAGAAACTCTGCAGGCCAGAAGGCAGTGGCAAATATATTTAAAGCAATGAAAAGGAAAACTTTATAACCAAGAATAATATACACAAAAAGGCTTTTGTTGAGATTTGATAGAGAAAACTAAAGCTTTACAGACAAACAAAAGCAAAAGGAGTTCAACACCACAAAACCAACTTTCCAACCAAAACTAAAGAAACTTCTCTAGGCAGGAAATACAACTGGAAAAAAAAAAACCAAAACAATTAAAAAGACCTAAAAAAAAACTCAAAACAATTAAGAAAACGGCAACAGGAACATACAATTCAACAATTACCTTAAACGTAAATGGATTTAATGGTCCAACAAAAAGACACAAACTAGGAAGATAGACACAAAAATAAGACTCATACATATGCTGTCTTCAAGAGGCTCTACTCAGACCTAGGGACACTGACAGACTCAAAGTGAGGGGATGAAAAAAGACATTCCAAGCAAATAAAAATTAAAAAGCTAGAGTAGAAATACTCATATCATACAAAATAGACTTTAAAATAAACTCTTACAATACACCAGGAAAGATACTATATAAAATCCGAAACAAAGAAATAACAATTGTAAATACACATGAACACAAAACAGGAGCACCTCAATATATAAGGTAAATGTTACAGACGTAACAGGGCAAACTGACAGTAATGTAATAATAATGGGGGGACTTTAACATGCCACCTCCACCAATGCATAGATCATCCAGACAGAAGATTAACAATGAAATACAACTCTTAAGGGACACATTACCCTAGACAGATATAATTGATATTTATGGGACATTCCACTTGACAGTAGCAGAATACACTATATTGTCAATTGTACATGGAACATTCTCCACAATAGATCACATCTTGGGTCATAAATCAACTCGTGATAAATTTAAGAAAACTGAAATCATATCAAACATCTTTTCCAATCACACTATAATATTAGATGTCAATTACAGAAAAAATACTGTAAAAAACACAAACTCATAAAGACTAAACAATAGGTTACTAAACAGTCAATGGATCTCTGAAGAAATCAAAGAGATCAAAAAACCTAGAAATAAATGACAATGAAAATACAAGACTGAAAAACCTGTGTGACACCACAAAAGCTACTTGTAAGAAACTTAAAGAAACTGATATATGCAACACAATCTCACTTTAGAAAATAAAAACATCTCAAATAAACAATCTAATCTTCAGTTCAGTTCAGCTGTTCAGTCATGTCCAACTCTTTGCAACCCCATGAATCACAGCATCCCAGGCCTCCCTGTCCATCACCATCTCCTGGAGTTCAGTCAAACTCACGTCCATCAAGTTGGTGATGCCATCTCATTCTCTGCTGTCCCCTTCTCCTCCTGCTCCCAATCCCTCCCAGCATTAGCACCTTTTCCAATGACTCAGCTCTTCACATGAGATGGCCAAAGTACTGGAGTTTCAGCTTCAGCATCAGTCCTTCCAAAGAACACCCAGGACTGATCTCCTTTATAATGGACTGGTTGGATCTCCCTGCAGTCCAAGGGACTCTCAAGAGTCTTCTCCAACACCACAGTTCAAAAGCATCAGTTCTTCAGTGCTCAGCTTTTTTCACAGTCCAACTCTCGCATCCATACATGACCACTGGAAAAACCATAGCCTTGATTAGACAGACTTAATCTTACACCTAAGCAACTGGAGAAAGAATCAAAACTCAAAATTAGTAGAATGCAAGGAATCATAAAGGGAAGAGCAGAAGTAAATGAAACAGAGACAAAAAAAATTGCAAAGATCAATGAAACTAAAAGATGAATCTTTGAGACAATTATGAAATGATAAACTTTTAGTCAGACTCATCAAAAATATAGAGGTTATCCAAATTAATAAAATTAGAAATGAAAAAAGTTACAACTGATTCTACAGAAATAAAAAAGATCACAAACAACTAAATGCTAATAAAATAGACAACCTAGAACAAATGGACACATTCTTAGAAAGATACTCAAATGGGATCTAATTAAAATTAAAAGCTTCTGCACAACAAAGGAAACTATAAGTAAAGGAAAAGACAGCCTTCTGAATGGGAGAAAACAATAGCAAATGAAGCAACTGACAAACAACTAATTTCAAAGATATACAAGCAACTTATGCAGCTCAACTCCAGAAAAATAAACAATCCAATCAAAAAAAAAATGGGCCAAAGAACTAAATAGGCATTTCTCCAAAGAAGACATACGGATGTCTAACAAACACATGAAAGGATGTTCAACATCACTCATTATCAGAGAAATGCAAATCAAGACCACAATGAGGTACCACTTCACACCAGTCAGAATGGCTGCGATCCAAAAATCTACAAGCAATAAATGCTGGAGAGGTTGTGGAGAAAAGGGAACCCTCTTACACTGTTGGTGGGAATGCAAACTAGTACAGCCATTATGGAAAACAGTGTGGGGATTCCTTAAAAAATTGCAAATAGAACTGCCTTATGGCCCAGCAATCCCACTGCTGGGCATACACACCAAGGAAACCCGAATTGAAAGAGACACATGTACCCCAATGTTCATTGCAGCATTGTTTATAATTGCCAGGACATGAAAACAACCTAGATGTCCATCAGCAGATGAATGGATAAGAAAGCGGTGGTACATATACACAATGGTGTATTACTCAGCCATTAAAAAGAATACATTTGACTCAGTTCTAATGAGATGGATGAAACTGGAGCCGATTATACAGAGTGAAGTAAGCCAGAAAGAAAAGCACCAATACAGTATACTGACACATATATATGGAATTTAGA
>SJYW01028001.1:731010-768610 GCA_006410735.1 Raphicerus campestris | reverse complement strand
TCAACATCACTCATTATCAGAGAAATGCAAATCAAGACCACAATGAGGTACCACTTCACACCAGTCAGAATGGCTGCGATCCAAAAATCTACAAGCAATAAATGCTGGAGAGGTTGTGGAGAAAAGGGAACCCTCTTACACTGTTGGTGGGAATGCAAACTAGTACAGCCATTATGGAAAACAGTGTGGGGATTCCTTAAAAAATTGCAAATAGAACTGCCTTATGGCCCAGCAATCCCACTGCTGGGCATACACACCAAGGAAACCCGAATTGAAAGAGACACATGTACCCCAATGTTCATTGCAGCATTGTTTATAATTGCCAGGACATGAAAACAACCTAGATGTCCATCAGCAGATGAATGGATAAGAAAGCGGTGGTACATATACACAATGGTGTATTACTCAGCCATTAAAAAGAATACATTTGACTCAGTTCTAATGAGATGGATGAAACTGGAGCCGATTATACAGAGTGAAGTAAGCCAGAAAGAAAAGCACCAATACAGTATACTGACACATATATATGGAATTTAGATAGATAGTAATGATGACCCTGTAAGTGAGACAACATAAGAGACACAGAGGTATTACGGACTTTTGGCTTCTGAGGGAGAGCGAGAGGGTGGGATGATTTGAGAGAATGGCACTGAAACATGTATACTATCATATAAGGAATGAAGTGCCAGTCTATGTTCAATACAGGATACAGGTTGCTTGGGGCTGGTGTACAGGATGATCCGGGGAGATGGTGTGGGGTGGGAGATGGGAGGGGGCTTCGGCATTGGGAGATCGTGTACACCTGTGGCTGAATCATGTCAATGTATGGCAAAACCAATACAGTATTGTAAAATAGAATAAAGTATTAAAAAAGAAAGAAAGAAAGAAAGATACTACCTTACTGAGCCAGAAAGAACTAGAAAATATAAACAGACCAATCAGAAATACTTAAATTGAAATTGAGATGACAAACCTTCCAAGAAACAGAAGTCCAGGACAAGATGGATTCATCATGCAATTCTATCAAACACTTAAGAAATAACACTTACCCTTCTGAAACTGTTCTAGAAAATTGAAGAGTAAGGAACACTCCAAAGTTCATTCCACAAACCTACTATAACACTGATACCAAAACCAGAAAAAAAAATCACAAAAAAGAAAACTGCTGGCCAGTATCACTGATGAATATAGATGTAAAAATCTTCAATAAAATATTATAAAATGGAATCAAATAACATATTAAAATCATCACCTCATATCATGATCATCATACATGATATCAAGGGGAGGAATCCCAGGGATGCAAGATTTTTCAATATGGCAGAGAAGATAAAGAAATAAATGGAATTCAAATTTAAAAAAAAGAGGAAGTAAATGTGTCCTTGTTTACAGATGACATGATACTGTACATAGTAAAGATTCTACTAGGAAGCTAATAGAGCTTCTCAGTGAACTTTATTAATTTGCAGGGTACAATATTAAATCACAGAAAGCTTTTGCATTGCTATATACAAACAGTGAAAGATAAGAAAAAGTTTAAGGAAACCACGCTATGTATCATTATAATGAAAAGAATAAAATACCTAGGAATAAACTGACCAAAGGAGGCAAGACTTGTACTCAGAAAACTGTAAGAAACTGATGAAGGATATATTATAAAAGATGACACAAACAGATGTAGAGATATACCATGTTCTTTAGATTGGAAGATGAAAATATTGTGAAAATGTTTATACTGCCCAAAGCAATACACAGATTCAGTACAATCTGTATCAAATCACTGATGACAGTTTTCACAGAATTAGGACTGACATGAGATTAAACTCCAAAATATACAAACAACTAATGAAGGTCAATATCAATAAACAAACAGCTCAATCAAAAAATGGGCAGAAGTTCTAAATATACAATTATTCAAAGAAAATGGTTAAAATCAGATACAAATGAGCTTAGCATCACTTATTACTAGAGAAATACAAATAAAAACTATAATAAAGTATCACTTCACAAGGGTCAGAATGGTCATCACCAAAAAAATCTACAAGTGATAAATGCTGGAGACAATATGGAGAAAAGGGAATACTATTACCCTGTTTGTGGGAATGGAAACTAATATAGCCACTGTGGAGAACAGTATGGAGGTTTCTTAAAAAACTGAAAATAGACCTATCAGATGATCCAGCAGTCCTACTCTTGGGCATATGTCCAAAGAAAACCATAATTTGAAAAAATATATGCATCCCAGTGTTTACTGCAGGACTATTTACAATTGCCAAAACATGGAAGCAACCTAAACTCCCATCAGCAGTGGAATGTTTAAAGAACACGTAGTACAAATATACAATGGAATATTACTAAGCCATGTAAATAATGAAATTGGGTCATTTGTACTGATGTGGATGGATCTAGTGTCTGTCATACAGAATGAAATAAGTCAGAAAGAGAAAAACAAATCACCTATGTTAATGCATATATATGGGATGTAGAAAAATGTTACTGATGAACCTATTTGCAGGGCAGCAGTAGAGATGAAGACATAGAGAATGGATTTGTGGACACAGCAGGGGGAAGAGGGAGGATGAATTGATAAAGCAGCACTGATGTATATAAAACGCCATGTGTAAAATAGATAGCTAGCAGGAAGCTGCTGTATAACACAGGGAGGTCAGGTTGGTGCTGGTGATGACCTAGAGGGGTAGAACATTGAGGGGTGGAAGGGAGGCTCAACATGTAGGGGGTATATGTACATTTACAGCTGATTCATGTTTTGTAAAGAAACTAACTCAACATTGTAAAGCAATTATCCTCAAAACAAAACAAAACAAAATCAAGAAACAGTCTGTCTTTTCCCAGAGTTTTAAAACACCTTTTGCATAATAACTTATACATATTCTAACCTTGTTTATGGTTGAAATTAAGAAGCATCATCATAAGAAAGATGTGGTATATATATATATATATATATATATATATATATATATATATTCAATGGAATATTACTCACCATTAAAAATAAAAAGACAATGCCATTTGCAGCAACATGGGTGGACCAAGACATCCTCAAGCTGAGTAAATTAAATTAGACAAATAAAGTCAAATATCACATGACATCACTTATATGTGGAATCTTAAGAAAAAGTTTATATACATGAACTTATTTCAAAAATAAAAATAGAGTTACAGATGTAGAAAATAAACTTATGATTATCAGGGAGTAAGGGCAAGAAGGGATAAATTGGAACACTGGAATTGACACATGCATACAACCAAATATAAAACAGATAACTAATAAATCTAATCAACAGCACAGGGAGCTCTACTTACTACTCTTTAATGGCCTATATGGGAAAAGAATCTAAACTCTGGAAAAGAATATGTGAATGTTTTATATATATATATATATATATATATATGTTCAGTTCAGTTCAGTTCAGTCGCTCAGTTGTGTCCAACTCTTTGCAACCCCACGAATCGCAGCACATCAGGCCTCCCTGTCCATCACCAACTCCAAGAGTTCACTCAGACTCACATCCATTGAGTCAGTGATGCCATCCAGCCATCTCATCCTCGGTCATCCCCTTCTTCCTCTTGTCCCCAATCCCTCCCAGCATCAGAGTCTTTTCCAATGAGTCAACTCTTCGCATGAGGTATATATATATATGTGTGTGTAACAGTATATTTGAAGCTAACACAACACTTTAAATCAATTATACCACAATTAAAATTTGAAAAAAAAATGTAGGGTAGCTTTTGAGGTTAAAAAATAGAATCCATCCATGTATTGCTTACAAGCAACACACTTCAAAACTAAAGACACAAAGAGTGAGAGGACAAAAAAAGAGATCTTATGCAAGTGAAAACAGAAAGAAATCTGGGGTAGTAATACTCATATCAGACAAAGCAGACTTTAATATGAAGGCTACTACAAGAGAAAGAAAGGCATTATCAATATATTGATAAATGGATGAATACAGAAAGGATATAACATTCATTTATATATACACCTAATATAGGAATATCTAAATATTATAAAACAAACATTAATAGACATATAAGGAAAAATACAAAATACAATAGTAAGGGACTTTAACATCCCAGTTAAATCAATGGATAGAACATCCAGACAGAAAATAAGGCGACAATGGTCTTAAATGACACATTAGACAAGACAGACTTAACAGATAATAGAGGATCTAAAATCAGCAGAATATGCATTCCTTTCAAATTCACATGGAATGTTCTACAGGTGGATCACATGTTACAGGATACAAAGCAAGTCCTAAAATTTTTAAGAGGATAGAAATTACATCAAGCATTTACTTCTGACCACAATGTTATGAAACTAGGAATTGACTACCAGAAGAAAACAGCAAAAAACACAAACATGTGGAGACAAAAAAATAAGCTACTAAAAGGAAAAATAAAACAGTTCTTTCAAGAAAGAAATCAGAGAATATGTCAAGTCACAGAAAGATGGAAACAACTTTTCAAAATGTATAGCACTGAGCATAAGCAGTTCTAGAGGGAAAGTTACGCTATCATATTTCAAAGACAAAAGAACAATCTCAGATAAATAGCTAGCCTATCATTTAAACGAACTACAAAAAGAAAGAGCAACAAAGCCCAAAGAAAACAGAAGGAAAGAAATACTAAAGCTCAAAGAAGAAATAAATAGAATAAAGACCAAACAATAAAATAGATTAATGAAACCAATATCTGAATTTTCAAAAATGAAAAAAAAACTTACAAACCTTTAGCGAGGCTTACCAAAAAATTTAAAAATAGAGAAAACCAAAACAAATAAAATAAGAAATGAAAGAGAAAATATTACAACCAATATCACAGATAAATGAAAAATTATAAAAGTATACCAAGAGCAGTTATATATCAACAATTTGAACAACCTAGAAACTCTGGAAAAATTCCTAGAAACAAAAACTCTTACAAAACTGAATCAGGAAAAAATAAACAATCAAAACAGAACAGAGCAATCATTTCACTGAAATTAAATAAGTAATAAAAAGCTGCTAGCAAAAAAAAACAGTCCAGGACTAGATGACTTTATGGGAGAATTCTACAAAACAGACAAAGAAGAGATAATAACAATCCTTGTCAAACTATTTCAAAAATTTGAGGAGGATGGAGCTTTCCAAATTTATTCTAGCAGGGTATCATCACCCTTAAAGCCAAACAGACAAAGACACTATAAAAAATTTAACTGAATTACTGTTCAATAAGGTGCAAAAATCCAGGAAAATATTAACACCAGCAAACCAAATTCAACAATACATAAAAAGATCAAATACCATGATCAAGTGGGAGTTATTTTAGGCATGCAAAGATGGTTCAATATCCACAAATTACATAATGTAATACAGCATATTTTTAAAAGGAAGGATCAAAACCATGATCATATCGACAGATGCAGAAAAAGTACTTGACAAAATTCAGCATCCATTTGTGATAAAAATATTCATTAAAGTTGGTACGGGGAGACATACATCAACATAATAAGGCCATATATGCCAAAACCACAGCTAACATCACAGTCAATGGTGAAAAACTAATAGAATTTCCTCTAAAATCAGGAACAAAGGAAAAAAGAACATTGACTACTTCCACATTTATTTGATATTAGATTGGAGGTCTGAGACACTGCAATCAAACAAGAAAAAAAAAAAAACATCATTCAAACTTTCTTAGAAGGGAAAAAGTAAGACTATCACTATTTGCAGATGACATGATACTACATATAGAAAACCCTAAAGTCACCATTAAAACACTTTAGAACTATTAAATAAATAACTTAAGTTGTAGCATACAAGATTCATATATATACACACACATAGAAATCTATTGCATTTCTATATGCTAATAATAAACTATCAGGAAGAGAATGCAAGAAAAAAGTCCCAGTCAAAATTGCACCAAAAAGAATAAAATGCCTAGTAAAAAATTAACCTTTGAGATGAAAATATAAGAAAATTGTAAGACACTGATGAAGAAATTAAAGTTGATACAAAAAATGGAAAAAAATACCATGTTCATGCACTGTAAGAATTAATATTGTTCTTACATACTAACCGAAACAATCTACAGATTGAATGCAGTTCCTATCAAAATACCTATATTTTTCACAGAATTAAAGAAAATAATTCTAAGATTTATAGTGAAGCAGAAATGGCCCCAAATAGGCAAAGTAACATTAAGAGAAAAGAACAAAGTTGCAGGTGTCACCCTCTGAAACATTAGACTGCACTACAAAGTTGCAGTGATCAAAAAAGTATGGTATTGGTCAAAAAAAAAAAGACACAGATCAATATGAAATAGAGATCTCAGAAACAAATGCATGACTTATGGTCAATTACTCCACAACAAAAGAGGCAAGATTATACAAAGGTAAAAGACATTCTCTTCAATAAGTGTTGCTAGAAAAACAGAACAACTGCTTATAAAAGAATGAAACATTGTAGCAGAGATCTGAGACACTGTAATCAAACAAGAAAAGAAACAAATATCATCCAAACTAGAACGGGAAAAATAAGACTGTCACTATTTGTAGATAACATGCTTGTTGTTGTTCAGTAGCTCTGTCTTGTCCTACTTTTTGCAACCTCATGGACTGCAGCATATGAGACTTCCCTATCCTTCACAATCCCCCAGAACCTGCTCAAACACATGTCCTTTGAAACGGTGATGTCATCCAACCATCTCATGCTCTGATATCTCCTTTTCCTTCTGCCCTCAATTATTCCCACCATCAGGGTCACCAATGAGTCACCTCTTTGCATCAAGTTGCCAAAGGATTGGAGCTTCAGCTTAAGCACCAGTCCTTCTGATGAATATTCAGGATTGATTTCTTTCACTTCATCATCAGGAGGCTCTTTAGTTCTTCTTTGCTTTCTGCTATAAGGGTGGTGTAATCTGCATATCTAAGGTTATTGATATTTCTCCCAGCAATCTTGATTCCAGCTTATGCTTCATCCAGTCCAGCATTTCTCACAATGTACTCTGTGTATACGTTAAATAAGCAGGGTGACAATATACAGCCTTGAGGTACTCCTTTTCCTATCTGGAACCAGTCTGTTATTCCACGTCCAGTTCTAACTGTTGCTTCCTGACCTGCATACAGATTTCTCAAGAGACAGGTCAGGTGGTGTGGTATTCCCATCTCTTTCAGAATTTTCCACAGCTTGTTGTGGTACACACAGTCAAAGGCTTTGGTATAGTCAATAAAGCAGAAAGAGATGTTTTTTCTGGAATGCTCTTCCTTTTTCCATGATCCAGCAGATGTTGGCAATTTGATCTGTAGTTCCTCTGCCTTTTCTAAAACCAGCTTGAATATTTGGAAGTTCACAGTTCACGTATTGCTAAAGCCTGGCTTGGATAATTTTGATGATTACTTACTAGCATGTGAGATGAGTGCAATTGTGTGGTAGTTTGAGCATTCTTTGGCATTGCCTTTCTTTGAAATTGGAATGAAAACTGACTTTTTCCAGTCCTGTGGCCACTGCTGAGTTTTCCAAATATGCTGGCATACTGAGTGCATCACTTTCACAGCATCATCTTTTAGGATTTGAAACAGCTCAACTGGAATTCCATTACCTCCACTAGCTTTGTTCGTAGTGATGCTTCCTAAGGCCTAGTTGACTTTGCATTTGAGGATGTCTGGCTCTAGGTGAGTAATCACACCATCATGATTATCTGGGTCATGAAGGCATTTTTTGCACAGTTCTACTGTGTATTCTTGATACTTCTTCTTAATATCTCCTGCTTCTGTTAGGTCCATATCATTTCTGTCCTTTATTGAGTCCACCTTTGCATGCAATGTTCCCTTGGTATCTTTAAGTTTCCTGAAGAGATCTCTAGTCTTTGGTGTAACCACAGTGAAAAACTGTACAGAATTTGCTCAAAAACTAAAAATAGATGTACCATATGATCCAGCATTTCTACTCCTAGCGTATATTGGAAGAAAATGAAACACTTATCTGGAAAAAATACATATACTTGAAGGTTTATAGTAGCATTATTTACATTGTCATATATGAAAGTAACTTAAGGGTCCATGAATAGATTAATAAGTAAAAATGTCTGCAAATGAATCAGTGTGATATGCCATATTAACAAATTAAAGAATAAAAGTCATGCAATCATCTGAATAAATGGGAAAAAAAGCTTTGATGAAATTCAAAATCCATTTATAATAAAAAAAAATCTTCAGAAAGTGGGCATAGAGAGATAATGTACCTCAGAATAGTAAAAGTCATATATGATGAACACATAGCTAACATCACATTCAAAGGTTAAATGCTTAAAGCATTTCTTCTAAGATCAAGAACAAGACAAGGATGCCAACTATCACCACTTTTACATTAGATAATAATTATAAAAAATTAGAGAATAAAAACAAATAAAAGAAATCCAAATTGCAATGGAAGAAGGAAAAGTGTCACTGTTTATAAATGACATGACACCATACATAGAAAATCCTCAAAATACTACTGAAAACTACTAGAGTGCACCAATGAATTCAGCAAATTCCTGGATACAAAATTAATACAGAAACTTGTTTTCTCTCTCTACACTAACAATAAAACACCAGAAATAGAAATTAAGGGAACACTCTCATTTACCATGACATCAAAAAGAATAAAATACCTAGGAATAAACCTATCAGAGGAGGCAAAAATAATCTGTACTGTGAAAATTTTAAGATGCTAATACAAGAAACTGAAGATGACACAGACAGATGGAAATATATATTATGTTATTAGAACAGAAGAATCAACACATTGTTAAAGAGATCATACTACCCCTCAAGGCAGTCCCTATTAAATTACCAATGTCATTTTTCAGAAATGAGATAAAAATTATTTTAATTAGTATAGAAATATAAAAGACTCTGAATAGCCAAAAAATAATCTTGAGAAAAAACTACAGAGCTGGCAGAATCATGCTCTCTGACTTCAGACTATACTACAAAGCTACAGTATCAATAATGTGATATTGGCACAAAAACAGACACAGATCTACGGAATAGGACAGAGAGCCCAGAAAAAAACCCATGCACTCATGATAATTTAATCTACAAAAAAGGAGACAAAAATAAACAAGGGAGAAAAGACAATCTCTTCAATAAACTACATGTAAAAGAAAGCAGAATGTATCCTCACATTTACAGAAATAAACTCAAAATGGATTAAATATGTAAGTTTAAGACTAGATACCATAAAATTCCTAGAGGAAAACATAGGCAGAACAGTCTGACAAAAATCACAGCAATATATTTTTGGATCTGTCTCCTAGAGAAATAAAACTAAAATAAATAGAACCTAAGTAAACTCAAAAGCTTTTGCACAGCAAAACAATAGACAACAACCTAAGGAACTGGAGAAAATATTTGCCAATGATGCAACCGACAAGGATGTAATTTCCAAAATAGACAAATAGCTCATACCAGCTTAACATTAAAAAAAAAATTTAACAACCTAATCCTGCAGTCCCACTCTTGCACATATATCTTGAGTAAACTCGAATTCTAAAAGATTCATGTACCACAATATTCACAACAGCACTACTTACAATAGCCAAGACATGAAAACAAAGTATGTGTTCACTGAGACATAAAGATGTGGTATATATGTGTATACACAATAGAATATTCCTCAGCCATAAAAGAATGAAATAATGTAATTTGCAGCAATGTGGATGGAGCTACAGAGTATTACACTAAACCAAGTAAGTCAGACAAAGATAAATACCATATGATATCACTTATTCATGAAATCTAAAGAAATGATACAAATGAACTTATTTACAAAAGAGAAGCCAACTCACAGACATAGAAAATAAACTTGACAGTTATCAAAGGGAAAATAGGGTCATAAATAAATTAGAAATTTGTGTTTAACAAACACACATCACTGTACATAAAACAGATAAACAACAGGGACCTACTGAAAAGCACAGGCAACTATATTCAATGTTTTGCAATAACCTATAAACACAAAAGACTCTGAAAAAGAAAAAAAATATATATATATAACAATCATTTTGCTACATACATGAAACTAACACAATACTGTAAATTAACTATACTTCAATCAAAAAGAAGATGTGGTGCATGTATATATATATGCATATGTAAGAAGAGGTGGCAAGAATACATGGAAGAACTGCACAAAAAAGATCTTCAAGACCCAGATAATCATGATGATGTGATCACTAATCTAGAGCCAGACATCTTGGAATGTGAAGTCAAGTGGGCCTTAGAAGCATCACTACAAACAAAGCTAGTGGAGGTGATAGAATTCCAGTGGAGCTGTTTCAAATCCTGAAAGATGATGCTGTGAAAGTGCTACACTCAATATGCCAGCACATTTGGAAAATTCAGCAGTGGCCACAGGACTGGAAAAGGTCAGTTTTCATTCCAATTTCAAAGAAAGGCAATGCAAAAGCATGCTCAAAGTACCACACAATTGCACTCATCTCACATGCTAGTAAAGTAATGCTCAAAATTCTCCCAGCCAGGCTTCAGCTATACATGAACCGTGAACTCCCTGATGTTCAAGCTGGTTTTAGAAAAGGCAGAGGAACCAGAGATCAAATTGTCAACATCCACTGGATCATGGAAAAAGCAAGAGAGTTCCAGAAAAACATCTACTTCTGCTTTATTGACTATGCCAAAGCCTTTGACTGTGTGGATCACAATAAACTGTGGAAAATTCTGAAAAAGATGGGAATACCAGACCACCTGACCTGCCTCTTGAGAAATCTGTATGCAGGTCAGGAAGCAACAGTAAGAAATGGACATGGAAGAACAGACTGGTTCCAAATAGGAAAAGGAGTATGTCAGGACTGTATACTGTCACCCTGCTTATATAACTTATATGCAGAATACATCATGAGAAACGCTAGACTGGAAGAAACACAAACTGGAGTCAAGATTGCTGGGAGAAATATCAATCACCTCAGAAATGCAGATGACACTACCCTTATGGCAGAAAGTGAAGAGGAGCTAAAAAGCCTCTTGATGAAAGTGAAAGAGGAGAGGGAAAAAGTTGGCTTAAAGCTCAACATTCAGAAAACGAAGATCATGGCATCCAGTCCCATCACTTCAAGGGAAATAAATGGGGAAACAGTGGAAACAGTGTCAGACTTTATTTTTTGGGCTCCAAAATCACTGCAGATGGTGACTGCAGCCATGAAATTAGAAGACGCTTACTCCTTGGAAGAAAAGTTATGACCAACTTAGTATATTCTAAAGCAGAGACATTACTTTGCCGACTAAGGTCCATCTAGTCAAGGCTATGGTTTTTCCTGTGGTCATGTATGGATGTGAGAGTTGGACTGTGAAGAAGGCTGAGCACCGAAGAACTGATGCTTTTGAACTGTGGTGTTGGAGAAGACTCTGGAGAGTCCCTTGGACTGTAAGGAGATCCAACCAGTCTATTCTGAAGGAGATCAACCCTGAGATTTCTTTGGAAGGAATAATGCTAAAGCTGAAACTCCAGTCCTTTGGCCACCTCATGCAAAGAGTTGACTCACTGGAAAAGACTCTAATGCTGTGAGGGATTGGGGGCAGGAGGAGAAGAGGATGACTGAAGATAAGATGGCTGGATGGCATCACGGACTCAATGGACGTGAGCCTGAGTGAACTCCAGGAGATGATGATGAACAGGGAGGCCTGGCATGCTGCATTTCATGGGGTCACAAAGAGTCAGACACAACTGAGCAACTGAACTGAATATGTATACATATACATATGTATATATATAATGCAAAACTATATATAATTTTATGTATATATAATGAAAATTATATATGCATATATAATTTACACATGTACATGTAATTTACATATGCATATATTTACATAAACATATGTGTTTATATATACATGTGCATGTGTAATTTACATATGTGTTTGTTTGTTTGTTTGTTTATATAAAATGAAAAATTACTCAGCCATACAAAAGAATGAAATTGTGCCACAACATGCATGGGCTTGGAGGGTATTACATTTAGCAAAAAAGACAGAGAAAGACAAATTCTGTATGGTATCACTCATATGTGAAATATAAGATATAAGAAAAAAATGAATATATAACAACAAAATTAGAGTCACAGATACAAAGAACAAACTAGTTATTACTAGTGGGGAGACAGAAGGGAGGAATGGTAAAACGGGTAGGGGATAAAGAGATACAAACTACCACGTAGGAAATAAATAAGCTAAGAGGATACATTGAAGAGAGAGGATTAGCCATTATTTAATAACAACTTTAAATGGAGTACAATCTATAAAATATGAATCACTAGATTGCACACCCAAAATTAACACAATACTGTAAATCAGCTAAACTTCAACTTCAAAATAATTAATTTAATTAATAGAAAAACACAGAAATAAAAACAAACAAGAAATTTTCCCTTCATCAATTCATATGGTTCATTTGCAGTTGTTGGCACCTTACGTTCCTCTCCAAGTGCACTTGACATCAGGGCTTTTGCTGAAACTGTCAAGAAAGGCAGTTTAACCTCCTGAGATAGTAGGTGGTGGAGCCCATGGAGACTTGGTCCTGTTGGGGGCCACGTTTGGTCCAGGAAGAGAGAGCCTGCCTGAGAAAGAAGCTCAGACAGAGGAGGGCATAATCTGAACACTGACACTTAGTCATACCTGAAGCAAGGGATATCCTTGGACTTATCATTTACTTAAGCCAAAAAGTTCCTCTAGGCTAGTTTGAGTATCTAGAAAAGAATACAAAGGTTAGCTCTGGATGGTGATATTTTAGGAGCTTCATACTTTTCTGCTTTCATACTTTTCTGTCTTGTTTGAAGTTTTTACAATAAATATGTATCATTCTTTTCTAAAGTAGAAATGATACTATAACACAACAAAACAGCAGTATTGGGGATATCACCTATAAAAGAATTAATTCTGCAATCTTTGGATCTCTTAAAGTCAAAATTAAAGAAAAAATTCTAAAGTCATCTTGGTTATATTAATATTACAGACAAGAGAACCTGATCCATGTGGAAAACTCATAAGAAGGGAAGTTTCTCCCCTTGACCACTGAAAATTTCCAAAACTTGCCATTCACCATTCCGAAGGTCTTCCTTAACTTTAAGTCTGAGTGCTCTTGGCTGACATCTTATTCTCCTCTTGGTCCAGAGGCACAGATGCTCATCTGGCCACATTTTCACCGGGACCCTTTCCCTTCTTGTATTTGGCCCTTAAAAAACAAGTTATCATGTGAGACATCCAAAAGAAGGGGTCAGGTCTTTATACTGAGTGTAGAAGGAAGCAAGAAGAAAGTAAGCTGCTTTTAGACTTTAAAATAACAACTTCCCTGCTTGAGCCTTCCTGAATGGGGAAGACTTTTCCTGTCAGCTGGAGCTGCTGGAGGGAATTTTATTCCCATCCAAGTGGTGTCATGGTTCCAGGTTATAAATAAGACTATTCTTGCCACTGATCCTAGACCAATGTCTGATTTCTGGACACTCCCACCTTCTGTGACTGTGCTGGTAGGGCCCTGTGATTCCCAACGTCTATCTGAATATTTCTAAGGCACCTGAGACTGTCATCTCAAAGCACACAAAAACTGAGTACATTTCCACATGCAGAGTGGCTCTACTTTTTGAATCATCAAAAAAGATTAAGTGTTTAGTATAGTTTTTCTATTTAATATTGAATCGGCAGCTATCCTCACATTTCTATGAATCACATCTTTAGATATTTTTGAAACCTCTGCAAGAAGCATCCGCAGCAATTTGTAGATGGTGCAAATGTATGGGGGAAAGAGGATAAGGAGGTAATCAATCTAGACAAGAAAAACTATGTCTTTGAAGTGAGGACAGAGGTCAATGGTTATAGGCACTTTCACTGAAAAATAAATACTAAAGCAAACCTGAGACAAGTAAAAACCATTAACTATGGATTCAAGAAGCAACCATTAAAAAAAAAATGGCTTATGCAAGGGAGCATTCCATAATGCCTTAATATAGACAGGTAATGTTGTATTGTGGAAAGAGATGAACCTAGGAAACAAAGCACATGGGTTTGATCATAAACTGCAGCACACCAGGGTCCACTGTCCTTCACTACCTACTTGAGTTTGCTCAAATTCATGTCCATTGAGTCAGTAATGCCATCCAACCATCTCATCCTCTGTTATCCCCTTCCCCTTCTGCCTTCAATCTTTCCCACCATCAGAATCTTTTCCAAAGAGTCGGCTCTTCACATCAGGTCACCAAAGTATTGGAGCTTCAGCTTCAAGATCAATTCTTCCAATGAATAGTCAGGGTTGATTTCCCTGGTTAACTAGGATTAACTGGTTTGATCTCCTTACTCTCCAAAAGACTCTCAAGTATCTTCTCCAGTACAATTCAAAAGCATTAATTCTTCAGTGCTGAGCCTTATTTATGGTCCAACTCTCACATCCATACTTGACTGCTGGAAAAAAACATAGCTTTGACTATATGGACCTTTGTTGGCAAAGTGATGTCTCTGCTTTTTAATATGCTGCCTAGGATTGTTATAGTTTTCCCCCCAAGGAGCAAGCATCTTTTAATTTTTTGGCTACAGTCAACATCTGCAGAGATTTTGGAGCCCCAAAAATAAAATTTGTCACTGTTTCCACTTTTTCCTCATCTGTTTGCCATGAGGAAATGGGACCAGATGCCATGATCTTCACTTTTTGAATGTTGAGTTTTAAGCCAGATTTTTCATTCTCCTCTCTCATCCTCATCAAGAGGTCTCGGGGACATTGAATTTTAAGGGATGCAGTATGTTGTATTTTTTTCCTTTATGTGCCATTTCTCAAGGACTCTCTGTTCCGTATCAGTTCTTGGAATACAGGAACAAGTAAAGCTGCACATAGTTCTTGGGACTGAGATCATGGGAGAAGCACCTGCTTGGATTCCCTTCAGTGACTCCCTTCAGTGACTCTCTTCAACGACCTTGTTCTTAATAGTCTATCCATTTTGTTAAAGCTGTGATTCTGCCATTTCAAGGTAATTCTAGACTCCTTCCCGATATTTGACAGCAGGCAGAACACTTGTTACATGACTATGACTTAGATGATGAAACTTTACAAAAGGCTCAATTAGAACAACATAAAATATTTCAAAACTTTCCCACCAGCCCTGCCCCAAGTGCTCCTCCTCCTCCTCTGCAACAGGCACAAAACCAAAAATCCCCTCAATCCAAGAACAAGATGACCCTGAAGATGATTCTTCTGAGGCTCTTTTTGACACTAAGACTGACAATACTTTTCTTGATGACAATGATAAGCCTTTGGCACACACTCATACTTATGAGAAAATATTATCCACCTCTTTCCCTGGCAACAATATTCTCCTAAAAGCAGGAGAAAATGAAAGAGTTAAAGCTTAGGCAGACAATCCAGTGCCCTATAAAGACGAAGCAAATATTCTCACTCATGCTTTCCTTAAGCCTTGTGCAACAATGCATCTTGCCAGAAAACTGACCTTTCTTTAGGTCCAGAACTAATGATTATAGAGCACAACGTCTTACTCATGGAAATGCTTTTCTTAGGCTCTATGTTAGTGATCATAATTATAACAAATCTTGCTTAGGAACCTGTATCTCAAGACTTGTACCCCTGATTACACAGCAAGAGTATATCTTGCCCAGAGACGTTGTCTGGAACTTGTTCTCCCTGTCTAATCTTGTGCCAAAGTTATCTCAGAATGTATGTCTTGGGAAAAGGTCTAAGGGAACTCTTGCAACACTGAGGTATTCTTTTTTATCTATTCTCAGCAGCTAGTTGAGAAATATATAAGGTCCCACATAAATGAGTGAGGCGGATACTCTTTCTACCTGCTTCTGATGTCTATATGAGACGCTTTCTCTGTTCTGTCACTTTAAATAAAATTTTGCACACAAAGCTCTGAATGACTGAGACCTATCTTTGGTCCCAGAGTTAACTCTCCTTCAGAGACCACTAATCTGGCAGAATCATTCATCATAAGCTATCATCTTGGGGCTCATCGAGCAATTGAAAGAAGTTGCCCTTGAAGCTTAGGATCGAATTACTCTTCAAGGGGAGCCTAAAGGCAGCTATATAAAGATATCCCCAGGGCCTAATGAAGCCTATGCTGATTTTTTAGCTAGATTGAAAGTTCCTATTTCCCATAGTGTTATCGGAGAAAAGGCCATAATGCAACTAGGAAAACTACTTGCTTATGAAAATGCAAATCAGGACTATCAAAGAACTGTCGCTCCAATTCATGAGACTGGGACTGTTACTGATTATTTGAAGGCTTATCATAATTTAGGATCAGAAACTCAGAAAATGCAAATATTAGCTAAAACAATATCTGCTGCCTTTAAAAGGGAAATGAAGGATATTTTACATGTGGGACAAGATGCATTTACAAAGGGATTTCCCTAAAAGGCACATAGAAAAAAATAAAATTGTTTAAAAAAACCTCCAGGAATCTGCCTTCACTGCTATAAAGGGATACATTGGGCCAGGGAATGTCGATCTAAATATGATGTTGAAGGGAAGCCTATTTCAGGAAACTCCAAGCTGGGTAACTCCCTGGGTCCCCATCAATAAAACCCAGGGACAAACTCCATCTTTTCCCTCAAACCCTCAACATCCAGCAGTGCTGCCATCGATATACCAGCCCTAAATGATTTTCTTCCTTTCCCTCAAGCAATCCCTTCTAGAGTACCTACTGGACTTTTTGGACCCCTACCTCCACAAACCTTCAGCCTTTTACTTGGCCAATCCAACTGAGTTCTAAGGGAATTACTGTTCACCTTGGAATAATTGATTCAGATTATAAGGGAGAAATTCAAATTATGATGTCATCTCAGATACTATGGCAATTCAAAAAAGGGGACAAAATTGCCCAATTACTTCTTTTACCTTACATTTCTATTAACTCATCTAATGATGGATTTAGCAATACAGATCAAAAACAATCCTTATCTACATCTATAATATCTGAATATGCACAAACAGATATATATGTCAAAATTAATGGCAAAAGATTTTCTGGTCTCCTCAATACTAGATCCAATATTACTATTATTTCCAAACATTTATTGCCCAAATCTTGGACTATACAGAGAATTTCTTGCCGAATTACAGGAATTTCTCAAACCAAAATATAAGAAATCTATTGAAATATTCAATTTTATCCATATGAGGGACCAGAAGGCCAGCCTACAACATTACAACTTTATGTGATAGATGCACCCCTTAATCTAATAGGAAGAGATTTACTTTTGCAATGTCAAACTGAAATATATATTCCACATTTTTCCTAGGGGCCACTACTCATTTGACAAACAATGCAATTATTAAAATAACTTGAAAGAATGATGAGACTATTTGGACAAAGCAATAACCCCTTACAAAAGAGAAATTGGAGGCTACTAAGGAACTCATAACAACACAATTGGAATTAAAACATATTGAGGAATCATTCCCCTTGGAACTCTAATCACACCTGGCCTCATAAACGGTACCAATGGACCTCAAAGAATGATGAATTCTCCCACCATGTGCCAATACTATGTAACCAAAGCCCTTAAACCTGTAAGAATACAATTTCCTAACTTTCTTGTTATTCATTACATGGACAATATTTTGTTTTCCACTCTGAGTTTCTGTTTTAGAAACTCAACGAATATTTGACATAGCTCAACAATACTTAAAAGACTCTGGATTAATCATTGCACCTAAAAAGATTCAAACCTCTACACCTTACCATTACTTAGGATTTGTTGTTAATAGACAGTGTATTACTCTCCAACTAACACAGATTCATACCGATAAATTATCAACCTTGAATGATTTTCAAATCTTTTAGGTGATGTAAACTGGATTAGACCCTCTTTAAGCATTGCAAATTATCAACTGACTACTCTATTTAACATTTTAAAAAGAGATCCTGATTTAAATAGCCCTCGTTCACTTTCACAAGAGGCATGAGAGAAACTCTGTTTAATACAAAATAAATTGCAAAAACAGCTTCTTACTCATATTATACTTGATTTACCTCTAGAGTTATTTATACTCCCCTCTCTCCATTCCCCCNTATAAGGGAGAAATTCAAATTATGATGTCATCTCAGATACTATGGCAATTCAAAAAAGGGGACAAAATTGCCCAATTACTTCTTTTACCTTACATTTCTATTAACTCATCTAATGATGGATTTAGCAATACAGATCAAAAACAATCCTTATCTACATCTATAATATCTGAATATGCACAAACAGATATATATGTCAAAATTAATGGCAAAAGATTTTCTGGTCTCCTCAATACTAGATCCAATATTACTATTATTTCCAAACATTTATTGCCCAAATCTTGGACTATACAGAGAATTTCTTGCCGAATTACAGGAATTTCTCAAACCAAAATATAAGAAATCTATTGAAATATTCAATTTTATCCATATGAGGGACCAGAAGGCCAGCCTACAACATTACAACTTTATGTGATAGATGCACCCCTTAATCTAATAGGAAGAGATTTACTTTTGCAATGTCAAACTGAAATATATATTCCACATTTTTCCTAGGGGCCACTACTCATTTGACAAACAATGCAATTATTAAAATAACTTGAAAGAATGATGAGACTATTTGGACAAAGCAATAACCCCTTACAAAAGAGAAATTGGAGGCTACTAAGGAACTCATAACAACACAATTGGAATTAAAACATATTGAGGAATCATTCCCCTTGGAACTCTAATCACACCTGGCCTCATAAACGGTACCAATGGACCTCAAAGAATGATGAATTCTCCCACCATGTGCCAATACTATGTAACCAAAGCCCTTAAACCTGTAAGAATACAATTTCCTAACTTTCTTGTTATTCATTACATGGACAATATTTTGTTTTCCACTCTGAGTTTCTGTTTTAGAAACTCAACGAATATTTGACATAGCTCAACAATACTTAAAAGACTCTGGATTAATCATTGCACCTAAAAAGATTCAAACCTCTACACCTTACCATTACTTAGGATTTGTTGTTAATAGACAGTGTATTACTCTCCAACTAACACAGATTCATACCGATAAATTATCAACCTTGAATGATTTTCAAATCTTTTAGGTGATGTAAACTGGATTAGACCCTCTTTAAGCATTGCAAATTATCAACTGACTACTCTATTTAACATTTTAAAAAGAGATCCTGATTTAAATAGCCCTCGTTCACTTTCACAAGAGGCATGAGAGAAACTCTGTTTAATACAAAATAAATTGCAAAAACAGCTTCTTACTCATATTATACTTGATTTACCTCTAGAGTTATTTATACTCCCCTCTCTCCATTCCCCCACAGGACTTCTTGCCCAACAAGAACACCCAATAGAATGGATCTGTACCCATTTTAGAAGGACAAGGTCACTTATGCCCTATCTTGATTTGATCGCTCTAATAATTATCAGTGGGAGAAATAAAACTGAGACTCTAATTGGCTCCAATCTTCATAAAATTGTAATACTTATTAATAAATCTCAATTCCAGAATGCACTACAAACTTCTACCAATTTCCAAATAGCCTTTCTGGAATATTTTAGAGAAATTTCATTTCATTATCCTTCCAACAAACTCTGGAATCTCTTTAAAAATACTGAATTTATTATCTCTTACATTATCAGCTCACAACTTGTACCTCAAGTTGATATTTTCTACATAGATGGAACTAAACTCCAAAGCCTCATTCTGATCTCTCAAAGAATATAAAATCTTTTATACTAAATTTCATTCTACTCAACAAAACAAATTATATACTCTTATTCAAATTATTCACCTACATCCTTACCCCATTAATATAATTTCTGACTCCTTATATTCAGTTTTTATATTAAGAAATATAGAAACCTCCACTATAAACTCCAATCAACTTATAACTCAACAACTTTTTCTCAAACTACAGTCTCCTTTTAGGAACCACACTTTCCCCATTTAACACATCACACTTGAAACTTCAAATTAAAAAAAAAATTAAAAGGGGGGGAATACACAGGAACACTTTTATCTTCCTTATCCAGAGCAGACTTTACTAGATTCAAACACAATATATTCTTTAATCCTATAACTGTTGTTAATACAGCTTTATTTGTTTTAAATTTTTTAAACTTACTGCAAGGAGATATTTTGACAAAAGCAGAAAAAACATTTCAAGGCATTGAGGATACCTCCCTTCCTCTGCCCATTTGGTATTAAGATGGGTTGACTAAACGATGGAAATCTGGAAAATTAATATTACAGAGAAAGAGATATGCTTGTATTCCTCCAGATGGATCCGAAATCAGTTGGCTCCCTCTTCAGAAGATCCGCCCCAGGGGAGCCACCAGCATTCAAGATAGAGAAGAAACAGCAAAATGCCCAGGAGGAGGAGATTCCAGTACAAGCCATAGCAGCTTTAAAAATTTCCAAGAATGCTGGAAGCCAGCATGAGGAATCCCGCCCATGACAAGGTCATGAGGAAGGAAGCCTGACAAAACACAAGGACGTGATCAGGCTTCAGGGGTTCCTCCTGGAATTTCCTGAGCATGTACCCCCAAAACCAAAAATCTGCCAGCCTTTGTACTCTGCTTTTCCACTCTTCTGACACACTCAGGAAAAAGTCAACTCAGGGCTTTAGTCTTCTGCATTTGAAAGGGATGTTTCAGTTAACCCCCCTCTGATAGCTTTCTAGCTTGCCTAACAGGGACCTCTTACAGCTTGTGAATTGCTTACAGCCCCCCAGCCATGAGAGGCACAAAGCTTAAAAGCATCTTAAAGATACAGAGCCTTTTCTAAAGAGTTGAAAATCATATTGGTGACGGGTTTTCACTGTTGACTCAATGATTGCTGCCACACCTCCATATTCTTTATCTTTTAGGCACCTGGGAGGATGTTAATCAATGTAATCGGGATGTAGAAAAAGATATATAGTAGTTTTGATGTTAGCAACACTAGACTTTTGAGTTAATTACTTTTCTTTTGTTATAAATCACTGTACTCCTTTTACTTGTTATAAATTGCTGTATCTTTGCTATGTAAAAATGTAACTTTATTAGTGTTTTTCTGAGAGTGGCACCAGACTTTGGGAAGATCAACACAAAAAAGCCTTCTGGTTAACAAACCCTTATCAGAAAAAGGCTGTAAAATATTATTGGCCCTTTTGGCCGGAAGATGATGTAAATCACCTAACACTTGTGTATACAACTAGGTATGCAGAGAGAAAAGCCTGGTTTTGATAGGAGTCTGGGCTGCTAACACTGCATAATTTTGTATTACCCATTGATCTCTATGTACAATCAAAAAGGTATAAAAGGCTTTTCTAGACAATAAAGGCCGGGGCTAGTCATTGGAAGGACTGGTTTCCCCTGTGTCTTCTCTTTACTCTGATTTCAGGCTGAATTCCCATCTGGGATATGGAGGCTCACCACATCTACTTACTTGTCCCAGCTTCTAAGATCTGTAAGAGAGAGAGACCAAGGTGGGGCACTCTCTGATATTCAAATGGACGCTGGTGGTCTAACGTACATGGTGCAAGTTCCTTGTCTGGAACTTTATTGGTTTTCCACATAAACCAAGTTATTCAGCACCTTTTCTCCACTTAATTTTCGTACTACACTATTTCTCCCTAATCTAGTCTTATATTTCTGTATTAATAAATAAATAAGTTTTTCCTCGCCTACGCTATCCACGCTTCGAATTTCCCTGGATCCACTGGGGCTGGACCCCGGCAAGAAAGCTGCACTTGATGTCACCGAACAGATAAAAACCCTTACTAATAAACCTGAAAACCTGGTTTTTCAACAGGGAATGGCTCAGAATCCTGAAAATATTTTTGTCACTATGCTTGCTTTGCTTGCTTTTGCTTCCCCCCACTCAGGCTCACTTGATTAATCACACTTATTGGGCTAATATACCTAACTTCCCTTTACTGCAGGTTGTAAAATGTACAGATATAGGACCAATCATATCCACTAAACTCAGTACATATGCCTCCTCCTTGGAACTTAGAGGGGCCCTTTCATCCTGAGGAAGAAGGGAGACTAACTGACATTTCTCTAGGGTATGAAGTCCTTCCCCTATGCATGGGTCCAACAGAATTATGCATTAATGTTAGCCGACTAACATGGGCTTTTGTTCTACCTCCAAAGAAGAACTTTTGGACATTGCTTAGACTGTTTAGTGCCCTTTCTTTCAACGAGAACCATGTCAACACTAATGAAACTCTAGGAAAAGGACAAAAATCATTATGCAAAGGGTTCACATATAAGCGCTAGTCCTGTTCATTGGGACAGATGTCAAGCTAAATCAGGGAAATTAATGTTTGTGGCCAATTACACCATTGTTGATTGGGGACCCCATGGTATGTGGTTATCTAACTACTCAGATGATATTAACAGCACTGTATGTGATTATGCTACTCAAGTAGCATAGAAGGTTACTAATACTATGATGGAACATTACCATGACAAAGGATTTCTTTGCTGGCTTGACGGTGGAATGGCACCCCCTCGCCCTCGAATTGTCCTCAGTAAGCAGATTGGGCCTGAACAATGGGACATCTGGAAACTTGCCACAAGCACCAAAGAACTTGAAACTTGAACTGGATATTTTATGGGGACCAGTCATAGTCATAGTAACTATTCCTTTCATTATAATCATTCATATTTCATACAAGCTTATGTTCCCCTTCCTTTTGTTATAGCTATAGGGAACTTGCAGTTTAATAAATCTTTACATTCTGTGACTTGGATAGATTGTGAATTGTATACTTGTCTTAATTCCTCTGTTTCTTTGGAAAACGAATCTCTTTTGATTCTTCAATCTCAATCTGTGGTTGCCAGTAGATCTCCAACGACCCTGGGAGGAGGGTCCCATGGTAGGACTTGCCTCCTGGCTACTTACTAAATTACTTTGGTAATCTAAATGATTCACTGGATGGTTAATTCTTGGCATTTTGGGATTAATAGCCATTTGCACTACTGCTGCTGTCACAGACATTGCTTTACAAGCCTCAATTCTAACACACAACATTATTCAAAATTGGACCAAAGATGCTTATACTATGTGGACCACTCAGGCTCAGATAAATGAGGAAGTTCAAGGTGAAATACAGGAAATAAAAATAGCCATCCAATGGGTCAGAGATAAATTAATAGATTTACAAAAACAAGTTATACTAAAATGCGACTGGAATTCTACTCAATTTTGTACTACCGCTGTTTGGTTCAACAGGGCCTACAACTAGGTTTGGTTCAATTGGGCCTACAACTAGGAACAAATCAAATTTCATTTGAAAGACTTACATGATAATGCTTCCTTAAATGTACAATTATTACAAAAGGAAATCTTTGAAACCTTCTCTAAGAGTCTACCCTCTTCCAATCATCTGGAAACCTTAGCTGAACAGCTAGCTGATCAATTATCTGGGCTAGACCCTCAAGGATGTTTTTAAAGTACTACACGTGGTACTGGATCTGGAGCTATAATACTAATAATTACCCTGATGATTATATTTATAGTATACCGATGCCTTTTAACTAAAATTGTTCATTTGGTCAGGGCCTTTTTCACAAAAGTATCTACATTCACCCCCAATAATGAAAAAATAAAAAGGGGGAATTGTCAGAGGACATTCAACTTTAAGGGATTCAATATGTTGCATTTTCTTCCTTTGTATGCTGTTTCTCAAGGACTCTCTCTTCCTTATCAGTTCCTGGAGTACAGGAACCAGTAGAGCTGCACACAGTTCTCAGGACTGAGATCATGGGAAAGAGCACCTGCTCGGATTCCCTTCAGTGACTCCCTTCAGTGACTCTCTTCAGTGACCTTGTACTTAACAGACTATCCGTTTCATTGCAACTGGTGGAATTTCATTCTTTTTAATGGCTGAGTAATCATTTTACTGAAGATATATAAGCATGTATTTCTGCTAATAAAATACCCTTGTTCAACTAGAGACTTGGATCCCCCATATCCTTCTTTTGTCTCCAGCAAGTTCTTTGGATCATGGAAGCCTACCAAGCTCACTTTCTCACCCAGGCTTTCAAGACCTCCTTGAGAGGATGCCCTGTGCCTTCGTGAGCCGTACAAGTCCTGTGTATGGGCTTTACTGGCTTTCCACGTAACCCGAGGGATACTGCTCTTTCTCTCTCTTTTTCTCTCTTTATTTCGTCAACTCCAGTCCCCAGGTCCCAGTCTGTAAAAGACCACAACAAAGAGGCTCTTTAATTCCTCTTCATTTTCTGCCATTAGAGTGGTATCATCTGCATATCTGAGGTTGTTGATATTTCTCCTGACAATCTTGATTCCAGCTTGTGAGTCATCCAGTCGAGCATTTTGCATGATGTACTCTGTATATAAGTAAAATAATAATATTTTAGGGTAGTAATATACAGCCTTGACGGACTCCTTTCCCAATTTGGAAACAGTCTGTTGTTCCATGTCTGGTTCTAACTGTTGCTTCTTGACCTGCGTACAGGTTTCTCAGAAGACAGTTAACAGAGTGTGGTATTCCCATGTCTTTAAGAATTTTCCATAGTTTGTTGTGATCCACACAGTCAAAGGCTTTAGCATAGTCAATGAAGCAGAAGTAGATGGTAGATGTTTTTCTGGAACTCTCTAGCTTTTTTTATGATCCAACACATGTTGGCAATTTGATCTCTGATTCCTCTGTCATGGGCTTCCCTAGTGACTCAGATGGTAAATAATCCATCTGCAGGGCAGGAGAACTGGGATGATCCCTGGGAAGAATCACATGCTGATTCACTGGCGCCTAAGTAACTAGCATGACAGCAAGAAAGCCCCATGGGCCTGCCATAAGTGATACCCTAAGCTTCCTTGGATTTTCTCTCAGGAACCCCCTCCCAGATTCTATGATATTGTGATTTATAATAAGAAAGCATGTTTTGATTTCATCCCCTTTTCTGGTGCAGATCTCCTAAAACTGTGGGAATATCTGTTGGAGAGCAACTAAGTAGTCTTTTGTTATGTGAATGAGCTGACTTTTGGACCACATGGAAGCATGGGGCCTAGCTGCTAGGAGAAACACCCACGTGACTAGAAGTTTCAAACATTCAGTGCCATATTCCCTGACCTCAGATCTCCTGAGAAATGAGAAGAGCTGGAGGGTGAATCAATGGCTACGGCCAGTAATTTAATCAATCATGACATGAATAAGTAAAGTAACTTCCAGAGAAACCCCAAAGGCTGTTTGGAGAGCTTCCAGGTGGAGATGCCAGACAAGTGGCATGCCTGGAGAAGACAGTCTAATGACTGGAGAAATATTTGCAGATGATATGACCAAGAAGGGGTTAACTTCCAAAATACACAAACAGCTCACAAAATTCAATAGCAGAAAAGAAAAACAAAAAACCCAATCAATAAATGGGCAGAAGCCCTAATTAGACATTTCCGAAAGGAAGATATATAGATGGCCAACAAAGACATGAAAAGATGCTCAACATTGCTAACTGTTAAAGAAATGCAAATCAAAATCACACACCAGTCAGAATAGCCATAATTTAAAAGTCTACAAATAAAAAAAATGCTGGAATGATGTGGAGAAAGGGAACTCTCCTACTCTACTCTGTTGGCAGGAATGCAAATTGGTGCAGCCATTATGGAAAACAGTATGAAGGTTACTCAAAAATCTAAAAATAGCATTGCCATATGATCTAGCAATCCCACTCCTGGGAATTTACCTGGACAAAACTCTAATTCAAAGATACATGCATCCCAATGTTCATAGCAGCACTATTTACAATAGCCAAAACATGGCAGAAACCTAAATGTCCATCAACAGTTGAATGAGTAAAGAAGATGTGGTACATATATACAGTGGAATATTTGTTGTTGTTCTTGTTGGTCAGTTGCCAACCCCATGGACTATGTCACATCAGGGTCTCCTGTCCTCCACTGTCTCCCAGAGTTTGCTCAGATTCATGTCCACTGAGTCAGTGATGCTATCTGATCATCTCACCTTGTGCTGCCCCACGCTCCTTTTTAGCCTTCAGTCTTTCCTAGCATCAGGCACTTTTCTAGTGAGTCGGCTCTTTGCATCAGGTGGCCAAAATATTAGAGCTTCAGCTTTTACAGCAATTCTTCAACCCTGAGTATTCAGGGTTGATTTCCTGTAGAATTGACTGACTTGATTTCTTTGCAGTCTAAGGGACTCTCAAAAGCCTGTTATTTGGCGCTCAGCCTTTTTATGGTCCAACTCTCACAATTCTATATGACTACTGGAAGGATCAGAGCTATGACTATATGAACATTTGTCAGCAAAGGGATGTCTCTGATTTTTAATACACTGTCTAGGTTTTTCATAGCTTTCCTTCCAAGGAGCAAGTGTCTTTTCATGGCTGCAGTCACCATCCACAGTGACTTTCAAGCTAAAGAAAATAATATCTACCACTGCTTCCATATTTTCCCCTTCTATTTGCTATGAAGTGATGGGACCAGTTGCCATGATCTTAGCTTTCTGAATGTTGAGTTTTAAGCCAGCTTTTCATTTCCCTTTCTCACCCTTATGAAGAGGCTCTTTAGTTCCTCTCTCCCCACTTTCTGCCGTTAGAGTGGTATCATCTGCATGAAATAATGTCATTTGCAGCTACATGGATGAACCTACAGATTATCATACTAAGCAAAGTAAATCAGAAAGAAAAAGACAAATACCATCTGGCTCTTCCTGAATTACATCTTTAATAATAAAGTAGCAGTCTAGTAAAATATCTCCCTGAGTTCTTGTGAGCCTCTCAAGCTAATTGATCAAATCCAAAAAGAGGGTCATTGGAATCCATGATCTATAGCCAGTTGGTCAGAAGCACAGGTTATAAATAGGACTTTCAACTGATGTCTATAGTGGGGGGTGAGGCATAGCTGTGGGAATGAACCCTTATCCTGAGGCGTCTGATTCTATCTCCAGGTAGACAGTGTCAGAATCGAGTTGAATTACAGGCCACATAGTGTGATAAAATTGCTTCTTGGATGTAACCATACATACACACACACACATAGGAACTGATACTCAGAATCCTTATATTCTCATGATGAAGATCCTAAATAGATTCCCTCATGGCCCTGGTGGGAGAAGGAGGGAAACCATATTGTGTAATGTTCACAAAGCCTTCTCAATAACAAAGGGCTACTGTCCAGGGGAAACGACTTTGCAAAAGCAAAATTCTGAAACTTGTTTCTATCTGAGGAAGAAACTTTACCATCTGGGAAAGAATCTCTAACCATGGGAATACAGACAGCAACATTTATGAAACCCAGAGCCCTGAAACACAGGTCCACTAAAAGACTGAGACTATATTATAAAAGTACTGAATAGCCCTGCCACTTCACATAGACCCACCATGCCAAGGCAGCTGCTGTGTAACAGAGGGTTATAGCTTAAGTGGTTACAAGACAGAGACTCTGAGTGACAACTGATTCTAGGACTAGGCAGGGAATAGTACGAGATGACCAGGGAGATTCTTACAGTTCTGAAAGTAAGAAATTACAAAAAGTAAACAAAGAAGCAAACAGAAACTTACCAAAAAAAATCCACAATGGACATATGACAACTAAATTTTATGTGATATCCTAAATGGGATCTTGGAACAGAAAAAAGACATAGAACTCACTGTTTTATATATTCTCTAGGTCAATATAAAGTATGGATATCAGCTATTAGTGTGTATCAATACTTGCTCATCATTTGGAACAAATGTACCACATTGATGTAAGATGTTAACAAAAGTGGAAACTAGGTGTGGGATATACAGGAACTCACTGTACTATCTTCATGACTTTTCTATACATTTGAAACTATTCTAAAATTAAGAATTTATTTCTTTTAAATGGCATAACTATTAGAGATAATATGACCCTATTACTATTTTATAGTAGACATTATATAAAGTTGAAGATACTGTATGAAGTTGTCCAAAGAAACCATCTGTGCAAGATTTCTTTTTGGAGAAATTTATAATTAGAAGTTCAATTTCTGCAGTAGCTCTAGGGATATTCAGATTGCCAATTTAATCCTGGTTGAGCTTTGGTAGTTTGCAGTTTTCAAGGAATTGGTCCATTTCTTAGAGTTGTTGAAATTATGAGGCTGAAGTTGTTCTTAATATTTCCTTGCATGCTAAGTCACTTCAGTCCTGTCCAACTCTTTGCAACTCTATGGACTATAGCCCACCAGACTTCTCTGTCTGGGATTCTGCAGGCAATAGTACTGGAGTAGGTTGCCATGCCCTCCTCCAGGGGATCTTCCTGACCCAGAGATTGAACCTTCATCTCTTATGTCTCCTGCATTGGCAGGCAGGTTCTTTACCACTAGTGTCACCTGGAAACCCATAATATTTCCTTGAGGTGAAGTCGCTCAGTCGTGTCTGACTCTGCGACCCCGTGGACTGTAACCTGCTAGGCTTCTCTGTCCATGGGATTCTCCAGGCAAGAATACTGAAGTGGATTGCCATTTCCTTACTACCTATTTAATAGCTGTAACATTTTTGGTGCTATCTCTATTTCATTCCTTATAAAGTGATTTGCATCATCTCTTTTTATCAGTTTTGCTTATCAATTTTATTAATATTTTTGAAAAAAACTTTTGTTTTACTGATTTATTCCATTGTTTTCCAAGTTCACCTTGAAATGATCTCTGGTCTCATCATTGTCTTCATTGTCTTGTCTTCTTTCTGTTTTCTTTGGGTTTATTTTGCTTTTACTTTTCTTATTTCTTGTGGTAGGAGTTTAAACTACCTGAGATAAACAACAAGGTCCTACTGTATCACACAAAGAACAATATTCAATATTCTGTGATAAACCATACCAGAAAAACATGTGAAAAATATGTATGTATGTATAATCAAGTCACTTTGCTATACAGCAGAAATTAAACACAAGTGTAAATCAACTATACTTCAATGAAATATTTTTTTTAATTACTGACTTGAAATCTTCCCTCATTTCTAATGTATTTCCTTTTATGAATTTCCCTTTCAACAGTGCTTTAATTTTATCCCCACATATTTTAGGGCTTCCCATATCTCAGCTGGTAAAGAATCCACCTGCAATGCAGGAGACACCAGTTCTATCCCTGGGTCGGGGAGATCCTCTGCAGAAGGAATAGGCTACCCCATCTAGTATTCTTGGGCTTCCCTGTTGGCTCAGACAGTAAAGAATCTGTCTGCAATGCAAGAGATCTAGGTTCAATCCCTGGAAAGATCCCCTGGAGAAGGGAATGGCTAACCACTCCAGCATTCTCAGTTGTGAAGGTTCTGAGCCTCATGTCAGGCTCCCCAGCTTGGCAATGTGAGAAAGGGACTGGAAATTCCTAGGGAATCTGACTTTGTAGGCTAGTGGGAGTTTATTACAGGACTTCCACAGGACTGCAGGAAACAGAGACTCCACTCTTGGAGGGTGGGGGCAGGACACAAACTCTGGCTTGCACCAAGACCCAGGGAAAAGAGCAGTGACTCCACAGGAGACTGGATCAGACCTACCTGCTAGTGTTGGAGGGTCTCCTGCAGAGGTGTGGGTAGGCAGTGGCTCACCACAGGGAAAGCAACACTGGCTGGAGCAGTTCTGGAAGGTGCCCCCAGGAAAAGTTCCTCTTGGAGGTTACAATTAACCCTACCATAAGGCCCACTGGAGAAGGAAATGGCAACCCACTCCAGTGTTCTTGCCTGGAGAATCCCAGGGGCAGAAGAGCCTGGTGGACTGCCGTCTATAGGGTCACACAGAGTTGGACACGACTGAAGTGACTTAGCAGCAGCAGCAGCAGCAGCATAGGGCCCATAGACTTCAGGGCTGGGTCGCCTCAGATGAAACAACAAACGGAGAGGGAGCACAACCCTTCCCATCAGGAAATAACTGGATTAAAGTTTTACTGAGCACAGCCCAGCCCACCAGGCAAGACCCTGCTTTTCCTGCTACAAGGCCCTCAATCAGGAGGCTTACACAAGCCTCTTAGCCCCATTTACCAGTCAGCCAGAAGCAGCAAGAGAGCTGCAATCACCACAGCAGCCAGAATGAAAACCACATTACAGGACGATCATCAGAATGATAAAGCAGGGGGGCATGTCCAGACGAAGGGATAAGACAAAATCCCAGAAAAACAACTAACAACTAAATGAAGTAGAGATAGGCAACCTTCCAGGAAAAGAATTCAGAATAATTACAGTGAGCATGATTCAGGATCTGGGAAAGAAATATTTACCAAAGACCTAGAAGAAGTAAAGAAGAAATAGCTGAACAACACACTAGAAGGAATCAATAGCAGAATAACTGAAGCAGAAGAATGGACAAGTCACCTGGAAGACAGAGTGGTGGAAATCACTACTGCAAAACAGAATATAGAAAAAATAATGAACAAAAAAATGAAGACCACCTAAGAGACCTTTGGGACAACATTAAACACACTAACATTTACAGTATTAGCATCCCAGAAGGGGAAGAGAGACAGAAAGGATCTGAGAAAATATCTGAAGAGATAATACCTGAAAACTTCTCTAACATGGGAAAGAAAACAGTCAACAAAGTCCAAGAAGTACAGAGTTCCAAGTCGGATAAACCCAAGGAGAAACACACCAGGACACACAGTAAACAAAATGATGAAAATTAAAGACAAAGATAAAATATTACAAGCATCAAGGGAAAAACTACAAATAGCATATGGGAATTCCCATCAGGTTACCAGCTGATTTCTCAACAAAAATTCTACAAGCCAGAAGGGAACGCACAATATATTTAAAGTGATGAAAGGGAAGAACTTACAGTTGAGAATACTCTACCCAGCAAGATTCTCACTCAAAGTTGATGGAGAAATCAAAAGTTTTCCAGACAAGCGAAGTTAAGAGAATTCAGCACCACCAAACCATCTTCATAACAAACGTTAAAGGAACTTCTCTAGGCTGGAAACACAAGAGAAGGAAAAGACCTACACAAAACAAACCCAAAACAATTAAGAAAATGGAAATAGGACCGCACGTGCGTGTGTGCTCAGTCTCTTCAGTCATGTCTAACTCTCTGTCACCCTATGGATTGTATCCCACCAGGGTCCTCTATCCATTGGCTTCTCCAGGCAAGAAGACTAGAGTGTGTTGACAAGCCCTCCTCCAAGGGATCTTCCCAATGCAGGAATCGAACTCATGTCTGCTGCATCAGATCACTCTACTTAACCCCCTAAGTTGTATTCAATTATTTTATATTGTTACGTTAATCATGTTTCTAGTATGGCTTACAATTGCAGTTATCTTTTATTTTTTGTCTGGCTACTGATTGTGAATACTGAGAAACATCTTTTCCTATTGTGGTTATGTAACTATTACTAGCTTAATAATACTGTATCATCAACAGAAAATAACAGAATTCTATATCACTAAAACTACCATTTAAGAGAAAAACAGGGGGACGGAACAAGATGGCGGAGGAATAGGACGGGGAGAACACTCTCTCCCTCACTACTTCATCAAAAGAACATTTCAACACTGAATAAANCTCGAGGAGAACATAGGCAAAACACTCTCCGACATAAATCACAGCAGGATCCTCTATGATCCACCTCCCAGTATACTGGAAATAAAAGCAAAAATAAACAAATGGGATCTAATTAAAATTAAAAGCTTCTGCACAACAAAGGAAACTATAAGTAAGGTGAAAAAACAGCCTTCTGAATGCAATTTTTTATAATGACTTTCTCTTTGTGATTCCATTTACTTGTATTTCAGGGTATTGCATTTTTCATATACTGTTCAAACAAGGATATATAGGGCAACTAGGCTTTTGTTCTTACCCAGACAGATTAATCCAGTTATGAGAAAAAAGCTATGTTGAAATGCCCATTTAATGCAGTTTAACATCTCACAGGAAAAATAAGTAATGCCTGTATAACAAATACATAAAACAGCATGAGCCGTTTTTAAAACAGCACCACCTAGAACTTTATGTCAAAGGTCTAGGCAGCCTTCAGTGTTTCCTCAGTGGGTAAATAAGTGACAGAAAAGATTTAATGCAATCTATAAACAAAACTACACAGCAGCTGGCAAACTTTAAAGTACACTCAAAATTCACAGCTCCCTGAATGAGCAGTACCCACATTCATACTCAAAAGCCAGGACATCTTGGCTTTTAGCAGGTCACGTCTATGACCCTACTAAAGCCTCTGGAAAGCAGGAGCGCTCTGTCAGGATGAATTAGTCGATCCTTGCTTACATGTATGATGCAGTCAAGTGCCATGGGCAAAAAGTTAGAAAAGATATCATAGAAAATTACTGAAATCTTTGTTTTGAAATAGAAAATATAACTGAACCTTCTACAAATAAGAGCTAAAAATGGTTATTTTTCATGTGACTTCACATTTCATTGAAGTAGGTTTTTTCCTTTCCCAAACACAATAAAGAAAGGGATATTCATTTTCTATGACTACTGTATGCATGTATACTGCAGTGAAACTGTTTCAACGTGGTAATTTACACATACTGAGCTCCACAGTTCCACAAGGTTCTGGCTGAGGTTGCCTTTTGTTCGTTAAAACCAGTTCTTAATTTTTTCCTCACTAATCATTAAAGAAAGTTCTAACCATGAAAAGCAGCTATGTCAAAGGATCATTTAAAAGGCATGTATTCTGTATCTGAGCACTTTTAAAAGAGCCAAGAGAAACCTGTGGGCATATGTATCCTAAGCTATTGATGCTTTGTCACCTCAAGCAGGTGGGAAGAAAACAGAGAACAGAAAGGGGAGTTAACTGCTTTTAATACAGTATTGTGTTGTATGCTCATTATAATAGATAAGTAAAATTTTTGTAACTTGTAATAGCTAATGAATAAAGACTTAAAGGGAAATCAATTCCTTTATACCTTTCTCTCAGGAGCTGCCTGACCATCCTTTAGTGGAAACACTGGTCCTGTTGCTTCTGATTCCCTCCCCTGCAGGGTATCCCTGTCTCACCCCAACAGGCCCTGCTCTGAGCCCCCCAGGGAGGCAGCGGCTTCCATGTATGCCTGAGTGGGGACCTTTGACACCAGAGGAATTAACTTTAAGCATTGAACAAGAGCTAATGTGGCTTCACTAACACTTGAAGCAAAGAGGGTCCATTCCAAGGAAGAGACAAGGACTCCAGGAAGCCTGGAACCTCCAGAGGCTAGTTGTGAGGTGTCACTGAAGGTATTACTGTGTGATGAAGACAGTGCACAAACAACTATTAAATTTTCCACATTCATTTAAGGTGATAAAGATTATTAATATGACTATAAAATAATATTATATATTGGTTTCTGTCCCTGGCTCCTGGAACAGAGCTTCTAAAGCCTTGAAATTTCCTAAGTAATAAGAACATTAACATCTTTTGTTCTAATATTTGACCTTTGACCCAACTTCAGACACAGAGCTCCTAAATCCTTTGGAATATCCTAGGTGATAAAAAAAAGTTTTTTGTAATATTAAGACAACTCTTGGTAGGCACCTGAGAGATTCAGGAAGGGGGCTGGCCCCCAGAAAGGTGAGGTCAAGATTAGAATATTACAATTTTCAGGCATAGCTCCCACCCCACACTCCAGGAAGGGGAGAAGGGTAGGACTAATGTTAATCATTGATTAGGCTTATATGATGAAGCCCTCATAAAAATCCCACTAGCTTCCAGGTTAGAAAACATATCCCTATGCCAAAAGGGTGATACACCCCAGCTCCATGGGGACAGAAGTTCCTATGGTTGGGACCCTCCCAAACCTTATGCTGTGTATCTCTTCATCTGGCTGTTCATCTGTATCCTCTATAATGGCCTTTATTACATTGATACAATGAGCTAGTAAACATAAGTATATCCCTGAGTTCTGTGAGTCAGCCTAGCAAATCATCCAACCCAAGGAAGGGTACCTTGATTTATAGCTGATTGGTCAGAAGTATAGGTGACAACCTCTAACTTGTGATTAGCATCTGAGGTAGAGATTTTCTTACAGGACTGAGTCCTTCAGTGTGGAATCTGAAGCTCTCTCCAGGTAGACAGACTCAAGAAATGAGTTAACTGCAGGACACTGAGCTGCTGTCATAGAATTGTTTAATGTGGGAAAAGTCCCACATCTGCTATCAGAAACGGTGTGAGCATGGGAGAGTAAAAGAGAAACAGCTGAGGTTTTTCTTGTACAATGACTATTACTTATTTCATAATTCACCAACCTGAATGCTTAGCACAATCAGTGTTTTTAACTTTTTAAAGAAAAACACTGTAAAGATATTAGCTAGAAATCATGCTGCCTTATTTCCATCAATGGTAGCTTTGTTTATCCCAGGATTTTCAACATTTGACACATGGTTGATTTTTAATAAGGGTAGTACCCTTGGGCTGTGGAAGAAAAATACAAACACGCCCAGATCACAAAACATACCCAGATCACATATTTACATTGAGAAATCAGATACTAGCAATACACATACTAAATTTAAATACTAAAATTATTCCTTGTTGAAGCTTTTACTGAGAGAATTGAGCTCACTAATTAGTGTGGGGGCAATGCTGTGATTCATAGCATCATATCCTCTGTCCATGGGATTTCCCAGGCAAGAATACTCGAGTGGGTTGCCATTTCCTTCTCCAGACGAGCTTCCTAACCCAGGGATCAAACCCCCAAGTCTGCTGCATTGCAGGCAGACTCCTTACTGTCTGAGCCACCAGGGAAGCCCAAATAGTCTCTAAATTGATGCAAATACTTTTTTAATAATAAAGTCTCCCACCATGTGAAATCCCCATCTCCCCCTAGAAAACCTATTATTATTATTAAGCCAGGCCATTTATCTGATAGCCCACCAAGGAAAGAAATATGCCTTCAAATCATTTTTAGAGCCAAACTTGTGTTTCTAACTCCTCTGATTAGTTATTCCAAAATCCTCAAATAATCAGACCACTAGGAATAAAGAAGCAAGGCATAACAAAAAAAACAAAAACTTTCATTTCCAAAACTGTATGGACAATGGCAGTTTTCAGGATCTTACATTTTTAAGATGAAAATGACTTAAGTGGCTTCAAAAGCATCTAATATTGATAGCAGCCAACGTATTTAACTGCACACGTGGCCCTTGCTAAGCCAAGCCCAAGAGGTAGACCTAGTTTTGAAGAGCTCTGAAAGAAGGAGACCTTGTTCACACTTGAGTGGCCTGCTAGCAGCAAGGCTGTGTGGGTTCTTGAAATACAAATTACATACTCAGTGGCGCCTGCTGTGAAGAGCCTCACTAAGACCAGAAGTCTTCACTGAATACAATAATGTCCAAATCTTTCTTAACACATCTACATACATGCAAAAAACATTAACTTTCTTCTTGAGATCATTAAGGTTCACATTCAGTTTTTTTTTTTCACATTCAGTTTTAAGAAATGATGCAAACACTACCCATGCCCTTCACCTAGTTTTCCCCAATGACAACATCTTGCAAAACTATATAACAAATTAACAAACAGGATCCATCAACTTGATTCAGATTGTACCAGTTTGCCTGCGCAGTCTGAATAAAGCTGATGAATAGTGTATTGTGTTTGTGGATAATGTATACGTGTGTGAACTTAGTTCTATCCTATTTTATCACGTGTAGACTCATATCACCTGCATCACAGTAAAGACAGAGCTGCTTCATTACAAGGATCTCTCATGCAACTCTTCCTTATCCATAATTATCTTTCTTTTGCCTCCCCACTTATCCCCCAACATCTGGCAGCCACTAAATCAGTCTTTGTTGCTATAATTTTATCATTTCAATATTACATAAAGGCAATCATTCAGTATATAATCTTCTGAGTAGGTTTTCTTTATTCAGCTTGATTCTCTTGAGAACCATTCAAATTGTTCTGTATGTCAATAGTTAATTCCTTTTCAAAGTTGAGGAGTACTCCATGGTAGAATGTATCACAGGTTGTTTAACAATTCTTGTCAACTGAAGATTTGGCTCTTTCCAGATTTGGAATTATACATAAACCTGCTATGAACAGGTTTGTACATGCTCTCATGTAGACATAAGTTTTCATTTCTTAGTGACAAATGCCCAAGGATGAAATGGGCTACACAATAAACACGTGCAAAGCTTTGTAAGAAAATGCCAAACTACTTTCTACGGTAACTGTTCTATTTTACATTCTTACCAGACATATGTAAGTATTCTGAATTCTCAACATTCTAGCTCCAAATGTCAGCATTTGGCATTATCACTATTTTTTTGTTTTAGTCATTCTGATAGGTCTGCACTCATATCTTTCTGTGGTTTTAATTTGTATTTTTCTAATGGCCTTAGATAGCATATTCAAAAGCAGAGACATTACTTTTCCGACTAAGGTCCGTCTAGTCAAGGCTATGGTTTTTCCAGTAGTCATGTATGGATGTGAGACTGGGACTGTGAAGAAGGCTGAGCACCAAAGAATTGATGCTTTTGAACTGTGGTGTTGGAGAAGACTCTTGAGAGTCCCTTGGACTGCAAGGAGATCCAACCAGTCCATTCTGAATGAGATTAACCCTGGGATTTCTTTAGAAAAAATGATGCTGAAGCTGAAACTCCAGTACTTTGGCTACCTCATGTGAAGAGTTGACTCATTGGAAAAGACTCTGATGCTGAGAGGGATTGGGGGCAGGAGGAGAAGGGGATGACAGAGTATGAGATGGCTGGATGGCATCATGTACTCGATGGACATGAGTCTGAGTGAACTCCGGAAGTTGGTGATGGACAGGGAGGCCTGGCGTGCTGTGATTCATGGGGTCGCAAAGAGTCGGACACAACTGAGCGACTGATCTGAACTGAATGGCTAACAATGTTAAACAACTTTTATTCTCATTTGTTTATCTTCTTTTGGTGAAATGTCAATTCATGCTTTCTGCCCATATTGTAACTGGATGGTTTGGTGGTCCAGTTTTTTACATTTAGGTTGGAGATTCCTTTTTAAGTTCTAGACCTTGGTGTATTGTTGGGTATGTGGTTTGGAAATATTTTCTCTCAATTTGTAAACTGTAATTTCATCCTCTTTAAAAGGTCTTTGGCAGGGTTTTAATTGTAATGAGATCAGCTAACTGCTTTGTATTTGTTGATCTTTATGAATCTTGGTCAAGTCTAAAATTTATTTTTACTAGACTTAGATCCTGAGAACTTTTCCATTTTAAAAATAAAGTGCTATAGTTTTATATTTTATTTTGAGTCAGTTTTTCACATAAAATGTGAAGTGAAAGTTGAAATTTTTGTGAGTTTTTTGCTTGTTTGTTTGCCTGTGTCAAAAATCAACTGAGCATAACTGTGTGGGTCTATTTCTGGATTCTCCATTCTGTTTCACGGAATTATCTGTTTATTCCTTGGGCAGATTACACTTTATTATTAGTGTTGCTATATAAAAAGCCCTAAAATCAGGAATGCTAATTCCCCCAACTTTATTCTCCTTTTTCAAAATTGTTTCAGCTATTTTAGGTCTTATGACACTCCATATAAATTTTAAATAAGTTTGTCTTATATTCAACAAAACCTTGTGCTATTGTGATAGATGGAATTTAGAAAGATGGTAATGATAACCCTGTATGCAAGACAGCAAAAGAGACACAGATAATATAGAACAGTCTTTTGGACTCTGTAGGAGAGGGACAG
>SJYW01028001.1:694995-725901 GCA_006410735.1 Raphicerus campestris | reverse complement strand
GGGGGGGGGTTTCAGGATGGGGAACACGTGTATGCCCATGGTGGATTCATGTTGATGTATGGCAAAACCAATATAGTACTATAAAGTAAAAAAAAATTTAATAAAAATTACTTTGACAATAAAAAATAAATATACTATATAGGAGAAAACTGACATCTTTATTTTGTTGAGTCTTCCAATGCAGGAACAAAATATTTCTGTATTTATTTAGGGTTTCTCTACTTTCTTTCACCAGCATCATATACCTTTTATCATAGAGAATTCATACATATTTTGTTAGATATATACCTAAGAATTTCATTTTTTTTGAGCAATCACAAATGCTATGTTTTTAACTCAATATATTCTTTACTATTATATGCAAATATAACTAAATTCGTGTGATGATCTTTTATCCTGAGACCTTGCTAAATTCATTATTTCTAAGATTCCTTATGATTTTTACAAGACAATCAGGTTACCTGTAAACTGACAGGCTTTTATTTTATTCTTTCCAATACATATGCCTTTTTTAATTTTGGCTATATTGCAGCGGCTTGAACCACCATGTTGAACAGCATCTGTGAAAGCCTACACCCTCACCTTGTTTCTGATTCTCAGTCTTTCACCAGTAAGTCTAATGTTAGCTGCAGGTTTTATTTGTTTTAATATTTTAAATGCTTCCTATATCAACTTAAAGAAGCTTCTCCTTATTCCTAGTTTGCTGAGAGCTTTTAACCATAAATAGGTATTGGTTTTATCAAATACATATCATACATCAAACAATATGATCACGTGATTTTTTTCCTTTAGTTCATTGCTTTAGTGGGTTGCATTGTTTGATTTTGAAATCAAGTTGAACCAGCCTTACATATCTGGTATAAATCTGACTTGGTCATACTGTATAGTTCCTTTTCTTTTCTGGATTCTATTTGCTAATATTTGTTGAAGTTCTTTGCATTTAAGTTCATGAAAGAATCTAAACTACAGTTTAGTATACTTCCTTTATCAGGTTTTGCTATCAGATAACATTAGCTTCATAAAAACACCAGAAGGGTATTCCCTGTTTTTCTATTTTCTGGAAGAGACTGTGTAAAATTTCTATTAATACCGTAAGTCCTCTACACAGACTCTTTCAAGTTGAAAACTTTCAAAGATGTGAACATTTGTTCCCTTGTCAAATCACGTGAATTAGTTCATGTGACTGGCTTAGAGTGCTACATGTGTGAATCCTCCATAAGCGGTTGTGCTTTTATGTCTGTTAGTGTACAATGCAGTATGCTGCTGCTGCTGCTAAGTCCCATCAGTCGTGTCCAACTCTGTGCGACCCCACACACAGCAGCCCACCAGGCTCCCCCGTCCCTGGGATTCTCCTGGCAAGAACACTGGAGTGGCTTGCCATTTCCTTCTCCAATGCATGAAAGTGAAAAGTGAAAGTGAAGTCAGTCGTGTCCGACTCTTAGCAACCCCACGGACTACAGCCTACCAGGCTCCTCCGTCCATGGGATTCTCCAAGCAAGAGTACTGGGGTGGGTTAGAGCAGAGTTCAATCACTCAGTTGTGTCTAACTCTTTATGACCACCTGGACTGCAGCAAAATAGGCTTCTCTGTCCTTCACTATCTCCCAGAGCCTGGTCAAACTCATATCCATTGAGTCAGTGACGCCATCAAATATCTCATCCTCTGTTGCCCTATTCTACTTCTGCCTTCAGTCTTTCCCAGCATCGGAGTCTTTGCCAGATGAGTTGACTCTTTGCATCAGGAAGCTAAAGTATTGGAGCTGGAGCTTCAGCTTCAGCATCAGTCTTTTTCAATGAATATTCAGAGTAGTTTGATCTCCTTGCTGTCCAAGGGAATCTCAAGAATCCTCTCCAGCAAAACAATTCAAAACCATCAATTCTTCAGCAAAAAAGCATTATTTATGGTCCAAATCTCACATCCGGACATGACTACTGGAAAAATCATAGCTTTGAACATGGACCTCTATCAGCAAAGTGATATTTTGTTTTTTATATGCTATCTAAATTTTTCATAGCTTCTCTCCCAAAGAGCAAGAATCTTTTAATTTCATGGCTGCAGTCACCATCCACTATGATTTGGAGTTCAAGAAAATAAAGTCTGTCGGTTTCCATTTTTCCCTATCTATTTGCCATGAAGTAATGGGATCAGGGGCCATGATTTTTGTTTTTTGAATATTGAGTTTTAAGCCAGGTTCTTCACTCTCTTTCACCTTCATCAAGAGGCTCTTTAGTTCCTGTTTGCTTTCTGCCAAATGGTTGGTGTAATCTACATATCTGAGTTTATTGATATTTCTCCCAGCAATCTTGATTCCAGCTTGTGCTTCCTCCAGCCCAGCGTTTCTCATGATGTATTCTGAATATAAGTTAAATAAGCAGGATGACAATATACAGCCTTAACAGGCTCCTTTCCCATTTGGAACCAGTCCATTTTTGCATGTCTGGTTCTAACTGCTGCTTTTTGAACTGCATACAGGTTTCTCAGGAAACAGGTTAGATGGTCTGGTATTCCCATCCCTTTAAGAATTTTTACAGTTTGGTTTGATCCACATAGTCAAGGCTTTAGCATAGTCAATTAAGCAAAAGTAGATTTTTTAAAATTCACCTGCCATGTTCTATGATCCAACAAATGTTGGCAATTTGATGTCTGGTTCCTCTGCCTTTTCTAAATCCAGCTTGAACATCTGGAAGTTCTTGGTTCAGGTACTGTTGAAATCTAGCTTGGTGGATTTTGAGCATTACCTTGCTAAACTCTGAAATGAGTGCAATTGTGTAGCAATATCAACATTCCTTGGCATTGCCCTTCTGTGAGGTTGGGATGAAAACTGACCTTTTCCAGTCCTGTGGCCACTGCTGAGGTTTCCTAATTTGTTGGCATATTGAGTGCAGCACTTTCACAGCATCATCTTTTAGGACTTGAAATAGCTCAGCTGGAATTCCATCACTTCCATTAGTTTTGTTTGCAGTAATGCTTCCTAAGGTCCACTTGACTTCATGCTCCAGGATGTCTGGCTCTAGGTGAGTGATCACACCATCATGGTTGTCTGGGTCATTAAGATCTTTTTTGTATAGTTCTTCTGTGTATTATTGTCATCTCTTCTTAATCTCTTCTGCTTCTCTTAGATCCATACTCTTTCTGTCCTTTACTGTGCCCATGTTTGCCTGAAATATCCCTTGGTAGCTCTAATTTTCTTGGGATCTAGTCTTTCCCATTCGACTTTTTTCGTCTGTTTATACTATAACATGCACAGTCAACTGTAATGTGCTAAATTTTGTCCCACCTAAAATTTATATATTGAAGTCATCATCTCAGAATATGACTATGGTTAGAGATACAGTCTTTAAAGATGTAATTAAGTAATAAAAGGAGGTCATTTGAGTTTGCCCTAATCCATGACTAGTGTCTAAAAGAAGGTGGGTGGGACACACACTTGCACAGAAGGAAGGCCGCATGAAGACAGAGAAAAGAAAGCCATCCACAAGCCATGGAGAGAGACCTCAGGTGAAATCAAGCCTGCATATACCTTGATCTTGGTCTTCTAGCCTCCAGAACTGAAAGAAAAGAAAGCTCTTGTTTAAGCCACCCAACCTGTGGTACTCTGTTATGGTAGTCCTAGCACACTGATGCAGTGCTATGCCACAGTCTCCTGGTACTGACATGGCATCACTTTGTCAGAGGCAGAAAGAACTCTTCTATTTAGGTCCTTTTACCTTCCCCACCTTTTTTAAACCAATAGTTTCTATTATTTGTTTACGGCTGTGCTAGGTCTCCATTGCTGCAGACTTTTCTCTCGATGTGGTGAGCTGGGGACACTCTCTGGTTGCAGTGCACAGACTTCTCACTACGGTGGCCTCTCGTTGCAGAGCATAGGCTCTGGGGCATGTGTGATTCCGAGGCTGAAACAGACGGCCTCAGCAGTTGCAGCTCCCAAACTCTAGAGCACAGACTTGATAGCTGTGGCAGATGGGCTTAGCTGCTCTGTGGCATGTAGGAGCGTCCCAGATCAGGGATCGAACCCATGTCTCTTGCAGATTCTTCACCACTGAGCCACCAGGAAAGCCCTACTTTCTCTACTTTTAATATATGATTGTCTTAAGTATTCCCTCTCTATACTACATTCTTACTCATCTTGATGTTGGCATTAGTTTATTTTCTCATTCCTATTTGATTTTACTGTTTCATCGTATGAGGAATGCATTTTGGTTGTATCTGTGGCAGGTAGGAAATCATCTTATGGCACTCACTGCTGTATTATTCCTTGTTCTAAAGGCCCCAGGCAGTTTGCCTTCTTCTTACCATCTTCCAGTATTCCTATGCTGGATTGCTGTGTTATGTCCAGTGACTTTTAGTCCTCAAAGGAAGGATGCAAGAACAATGATGTTGCTCCCCCTTGATGGGAACTTCATCATTTTTAAACATTCTGTCTGATGCAATGAGTGTTTCTATCTTTTTGATCATTTCTTTTTATCATTTTCCATATGGAAATTTGCCCTATCTGAATTTTATAAGATTTTCTGATTTACTTTAATGACTAGAGTCTCTGCTTGTCTATTGGACTTGGGAGATTTCTAGCTCTAAATCTTGGAAACAGACATGGGAAAAACTTACATTATTTAAAGAATAATAATGAAAACTATATCAGATTTCTTATTTAAAAACTACAAAGTACTTTCTCTCCCTAATGTACAAGTCAGGCTGCTTTAAAAAAAAAGGGGGAGTATTTTCTAAGTTAGGCCCCATTGACATTAACATTCATTAATTCTAAGGGCTCAAATCTTCTCTTCATGTATTCTCAGAGCATATTTACAAAAATTCAACATACTAAAATTGTGACAATTCCAAATAATTGAGTCCTGACACTATCTCTGTGTTATCCATGGATTCAATGTTATTGTTACTTTTAATCCCACTACATCTCCTTGTAACATCTCTGATAGAAATGAAAAATAGAGTTAAGATGAAAAGAAATATTAGCTAATAATGATAATAGGTTTGGAGTATAATCATGATGTCTTTATCCTAGATATTCTGATTCTCTAAGGCAGAGTTTTGGCAAATAGATGGGGAAACAGTGGAAATAGTGTCAGACTTTATTTGGGGGGGGGCTCCAAAATCACTGCAGATGGTAACTGCAGCCATGAAATTAAAAGACACTTACTCCTTGTAAGGAAAGTTATGACCAAGCTAGATAGCATATAGAAAAGCAGAGATGTTACTTTGCCAACAAAGGTCCGTCTAGTCAAGGCTATGGTTTTTCCGTCATGTATGGATGTGAGAGCTGGACTGTGAAGAAAGCTGAATGTCAAAGAATTGATGCTTTTGAACTGTGGTGTTGGAGAAGACTCTTGAGAGTACCATGGACTGCAAGGATATCCAACCAGTCCATTCTAAAGATCAGTCCTGGGTGTTCTTTGGAAGAAATGATGCTAAAGCTGAAACTCCAGTACTTTGTCCACCTCATGCGAAGAGTTGACGCATTAGAAGAGACTCTGATGCAGGGAGGGATTGGGGGCAGGAGGAGAAGGGGATGACAGAGAATGAGATGGCTAGATGGCATCACCAACTCAATGGATGTGGGTTTGGGTGAATTCCGGGAGTTGGTGATGGACGGGGAGGCCTGGTGTGCTGCAATTCATGGGGTCGCAAAGAGTCGGACACAACTGAGCAACTGAACTGAACTGAACTGAGGGCAGAGTTTCTCAATTTTTTTTTTACACTAGTGACTTTTGGGTGAGATAATTCTTTATTAAGGTGGGGGACATTCCTGCTCACTGTAGGATATTTAAGGTCTGCCTGGCCTCTACCCACCAAATGCAAAAATCACAGCTCTTACAGTCTGCACCAACAAAGCCATCTTCAAACTTTGACACTGTTGCTGGTGTGTATATGTTGGGGTAGGGGTTGAAAAATTATCCTGGTTGATTATAACTGTTTTAGGGTGAAGAGATAATTTAGAACAGTATGAAAACTCAAAAAGATAGGACACTGAAAGATGAATTACTCAGGTTGGTAAGCTGCCCAATCTGCTACTGGAGATCAGTGGAGAAATAACTCCAGAAACAATGAAGAGACAAAGCCAAAGAAAAAACAAAACCCAGTTGTGGACGTGACTGGTGATGGAAGTAAAGTCCAATGCTGTAAAGAACAATACTGCATGGGAATCTGGAATATTAGGTCCATGAATCAAGGCAAATTGGAAGTGGTCAAATAGGAGATTGTGAGAGTAAACATGGACATTTTAGGAATCAGTGAATAATTCCATAAGTGGATGGTAATGGGTGAATTTAATTCAGATGATCATTATATAATTCAGATACTTGTGGGCAAGAATCCCTTAAAAGAAATGGAGTAGCCATCACAGTCAACAAAACAGTCCAAAATACAGTACTTGGATGCAATCTCAAAAATGACAGAATGATCTCTGTTCATTTCCAAGGCAAACCATTCAATGCAGTAATCCAAGTCTATGCCTGGACCAGTAATGCTAAAGAAGTTGAATGGTTCTATGAAGACCCAAAAGACCTTCTAGAACTAACCTCCCAAAAAGATGTGCTTTTCATTATAGGGGACTGGAATGCAAAAAGTAGGAAGTCAAGAAAAACTTGGAGTACCAGGCATTTGGCCTTGGAGTACAGAACGAAGCAGGGCAAAGGGTAACAGAGTTCTGTCAAGAGAAGGCACTGGTCATAGCAAACACCCTCTTCCAACAACACAAGAGAAGACTCTACACATGGACATCACCAGATGGTCAGTACCAAAATCAGATTGATTATATTCTTTGCAGTCAAAGATGGAGAAGCTCTATACAGTCAGCAAAAACAAGACTGGGAGCTGATTGTGGCACAGATCATGAACTCCTTATTGCCAAATTCAGACTTATATCCAAGAAAGTAGGGAAAACCACTAGACCATTCAGGTATGACCTAAATCAAACCTCTTACGATTATACAGTAGAAGCAACAAATAGATTCAAGACAATAGATCTGATAGACAGAGTGCCTGATGAACTATGGATGGAGGTTCATGACATTGTACAGGAGGCAGTGATCAAGACCATCCCCAAGAAAAAGAAATTCAAAAGGGCAAAATGGTTGTCTGAGGAGGCCTTACAAATAGCTGAGAAAAGAGAAGTGAAAGGCAAATGAGAAAAGGAAAGATATACCCATCTGAATACAGAGTTCCAAAGAATAGCAAGGAGAGATAAGAAAGCCTTCCTCAGTGATCAATGCAAAGAAATAGAGGCAAACATTAGATTGGGAAAGACTAGAGATCTCTTCAAAATTAGAGATACCAAGGAAACATTTCATGCAAAGATGGTCACAATAAAGGACAGAAATGATATGGACCTAACAGAAGCAGAAGATAGTAAGAAGAGATGGCAAGAATACACAGAAGAACTGTACAAAAAAGATATTCATGAGCATTGGCTACAGGACTGAAAAAGATGAGTTTTTATTGCAGTCCCAAAGAAAGGCAATGCCAGAGAATGCTCAAACTACTGCACAATTGCACTCATCTCACAGGCTAGCAAAATTAATGCTCAAAATTCTCCAAGCCAAGCTTCAACAGTATGTGACCTGTGAACCTCCAGATATTTCTGCTGGATTTAGAAAAGGCAGAGGAACCAGAAATCAAATCGCCAACATCCACTGGATCATCGAAAAAGTGTGAGAGTTCCAGAAAAACATCTATTTGTGCTTTATTGACTATGCCAAAGCCTTTGACTGTGTGGATCACAACAAACTGTGGAAAATTCTAAAAGACATGGGAATACCAGACCACTTGTTCTGATTCCTGGGAAATCTTTATTCATGTCAAGAAGTAACAGTTAGAACTGGACATGGAACAACAGATTTATTCCAAATTGCAAAAGGAGTATGTCAAGCCTGTATGTTGTCACCCTGTTTATTTAACTTATATGCAGAGTACGTAATGAGAAATGCTGGAATGGGTGAAGCACAAGCTGGAATTAAGTTTACCAGTAGAAATATCAATAACCTCATATATGGAGATGATATCACCCTAATGGCAGACAGTGAAGAACTGAAGAGGCTCTTGATGAAAGTGAAAGAGGAGAGTCAGTAAGTTGGCTTAAAACAAGATTATGGCATCTGGTCCCATCACTTCATGGCAAATAGATTGGGAAACAATGGAAACAGTAAGAAACTTTTTTGTTTGGGGGCTCCAAAATCACTGTAGATGGTGACTGCAGCCATGAAATTAAAAGACACTTGCTCCTTGGAAGAAAAGTTATGACCAACCTAGACAGCATATTAAAAAGCAGAGACATTACTTTGCCAACAAAGATCTGTCTAGTTAAAGCTTTGGTTTTTCCAGTAGTCATGTATGGATGTGAGAGTTGGACCATAAGGAAAGCTGAGCACTAAAGAATTGATGTTTTTTTAACTGTGGTGTTGGAGAATACTCTTGAGAGTCCCTTGGACTGCAAGGAGATCCAACCCATCCATCCTAAAGGAGATCAGTCCTGGGTGTTCATTGGAAGGACTGATCATGAAGCTGAAACTCCAATACTTTGGCCACCCGAGGTGAAGAACTGACTTATTGGAAAAGACCCTGATGCTGGAAAAGATTGAGGCAGGTAGAGAAGGAGATGACAGAGGATGAAATGGTTGGATGGCATCACCGTCTCAATGGACATTAGTTTGAGTAAGCTCCAGGAGTTGGTGATGGACAGGGAAGCCTGGCATGCTGTGGTTCATGGGGTCGCAAAGAGTTGACAAGACTGAGAGACTAAACTGAACTGACAGTTTAAAGAATATCATAATTAAAGCTGAAGCATTAAAAGAAAAAAATATGAGATGAGGAGATGGAAAGAGCAAAGGAGGAAGGGAATGAGGGGGAAAAGAAAGGAAGAAAAGATAAAAATAACTGGAAAAGAAAATCTCCATGCCTTTGGAAAAATGGTGAATGAGACAAGCTGTATCTACAGGAGAGATGCTCTTTCTTCCTGTTTCCACTTATGTCCTTATGCCCCAGGTATATATGTCCTAAAGCCTCATATATCCAAGATTCACACTAGCACATACCCCTTGCTTCAAATCACTTTGTGTCATCATTCCAGCCTCTCCCAGTGAAACTTCCCCAATTATTCATGTTTCATATACGTACATTTTAGTCACTCATCACACTAGATACTCCCTAAGGGTAAGACTTTCTCTGACCAACCTGTTTCCTCAGCAGCGCTAAGTCCAGGGCCTCTATACAGTCGTTCTCAATAAGTATTTGTTAAATTGAATGACAAACCTGATGAAAAAACGCTAGTAAACCAGAACCCTGCTTTGCGTGATAGCATCTATTGTGAATCCATGGAAGAACAACTTTTCAAGATTTAGTACAAGCTGACTGTCAATATTTTGCTGAGACCAATACCTAGTGAACTGGAGCATTTCTGAATGTAATAATCTGCAGCCTTCCAGGCTGATCATATGGTGTTTGTTTATCAGATATGATAATCCAGGTCAAGCGCAACTACTGGAAACTTAAAAGCTGTTAAGAGCACATAAAAGGGGAAGGCAGGCCCCCTGGGAAACTCTGCCATCAGGATTTCAGGAATTCAGACTCAGAGTCGGAAGACACTGATAGATCGCCTCTGTCCAAAGACTAGAGTTGCGTGAAGAGGGAAGCCAGAGGGCAGAGAGAGCTGGGGGGCTGAACGCTCCTCTTGCTTCAGAGGGTGGAAAGACACAAGGGTTTGGGCTCTGTAGTCATGGTAGGCTCTAGAGGCTTCTCTTCAAAGAGGCTAAATTGCCAAACACTTGTTCCACAGAGCAAAGCATCCCAAGGGAAACATATAAATTTAATGAAAGATGGGGGGTAGGTGACATTTGTCTCCCTTCTCCAGCTTTGGCATCATTCTCTGCTGGCAAGAGATTAGTATAAACTTGTTTGTGAGACGTCTGGGGAAGTTTTGTGAACTGTAATGGGAAGCACCTACATGTGATATCAGAAGGAAGGGATTCCACTGTCAGATGTCACCACACTCAGCACATCACCATTTCCAATGAGAAAGCTTATATCCCTCACATCTGTGGTAGGAAAGTGACAGGAGAGTAGCTGAGACAGTGCCTGCAGATGTAGTTAGGGACTGAATCTTCATAGCAAGAACTCTCCCTTGCCATTATAGAAGGTGTGTGCATAGTGTCTGCATATCTGTCCTACGAAATTCAATAAAATCCATGCCCATCAGTCAAGACAACTGTATCAATGCCTTCATTCAATAGAGTTGTGACAGCCAGCTACAAAGACATATGAGCCAGATACTCTTGAAAAGATGATGAAAAGACAGGCTAAGTCTGGTCAAGTGGTGAATTTGTTAACTGACATTTCTTTTTTATTTTACTTTTTAATTTATAATGGGAGACATCAATGTGACTTTTATTACTTGTGTGCAGAGATCTCTGCCTCTCAGTTGAGACTGAGTTACATTCCTATAGAGAGATAAAAAATTTGACTTACGACTATAAGAAACCATGATGCAGGGCTTCCTTGGTAGTCCAGTGGTTGAAAAATCTGTCTCACAATGCAAGGGACACCGGTTCAATCCCTAGTCCAGGAGGACCCCATGGGCTATGGGGCAAATAGGCCTGGGTGCCACAACTACTGAGCCAGGGCTCTGAGGCCCACAAGCCACAACTATGGAGCCTACGTGCAGCAGCTGCGAAAGCCTGAATGCCTAGAGCCCATGCCCCACAAGAGAAGCCACTGTAATGAAAGCCTGCACACCGCAACTAGAGAGCGGGCCTGGCTCTGCACAACTAGAGAAAGCCTGCACACGGAAACAAAGACCCAGCACAGTCCTAAATGAATAGATAAAATAGTTTTTAAAGGGTATCACGCTCTGGAGAAAGCTTTGAAGTAGCAATATGAGCTAAACTAAACTTTTTTTTTTTTAAGAAACCATGGTATAGATGTTAATGACTCAGGTATTTATGATGTGTTCATGTAAAAAGCAGTTTGTAAAATGCTGTTTTCATCATACACTGTCCACATATATGTTGTCGCCATGTACATATTTGAAAATTATATTCTAAAATATAAATGGTGATATTTAGAATTTTTCTTCCTCTGTGCTTTTCTATATTTTTGAATCTCAACAGTAAATATCTAATACTTTTGTGATCAGAGAAAAATCTTCTAGGTAGGTTTTTTCAAATTATCCTGGGAGTGTACAATAATCACAGGGAACAGAAATATTCTTAGGCCCTACTGCATCAAGATAAGACACCTGCCATTCCCTGCAAATTGCAGAACTATTGTCATCTACCTACATGCTCTGGGTACCTAGAATCTGGGCACCCTCCTCCCATGGCCACAGACTCTTCTTAGAACCCAGAAAGGGCAATCACATATGACTGCAATCTAATCTCTATTTTCTTTGGTTCAGATTGGGAGACATTGCTTTCTGGACTAGGCAAGCTACAAACATCAGGGCAGACTACTTTTCAATAAGGCAACGTGGTGATACAAAAAGCTCTGGAGTCTGGCAGCTCTTATTTGGAATCCTCAGTCCTCCTACATGCTTTGAGCAATTTTCTTAGTTTCTCTGAGACCTGGTTTCCAAAACAATAGCAAGTAAATAGCAGGAAACCATGCAGCCCCTGAATAATTGATGATTCAGTTGAAATGGGAAAGGCCAGTGCCTAATGCTTGGCTCAACAAAGAACAAAGGCCTGAGGACTGTACTCGGTAAATGCCTGCTGCTATCACCAATGCTGTGTATGTCTGCTATATGCCAGGTACTTTGTTCTGTGATTTGCATGCATTAAAACCGCTGTACCTGTCAGCATATTTCGGGGGGAATGTATTATTATGTTCACTTTGTAAATGAGGCACTTTTTAAATGAGCAAGACCACACACTTGCTCACGACTCCACGGAGTCAGCCTTGAAATCAGGTAATATGACCCAATTTGAGCCACTATGTTCTGTCATAGAGATTAACAAACTCATTAACATGCTGAGGGGCACATTCAAAAGGTACAGTAGTGTCAATATCATTTCAAGTTCCTTGTTAGGGCTCTTCCTACTCTGACATTTCCTCTATTATATGGAAAACTGGGTTCTGAGATTGAGTGCTCAGGCACTGTTGCCAAAATTCTCCAACACAATATCTTTTTTAATTTAAAAAATTGAAAATTGTAAAGAAATTTATTCTCACAAAAATATCCTGGGTATCAGCATATGTAGTCTTTCTGTACATGCAATAGAAGAGTCCACAGCAGAGCTAAAGAGAAGGTGCCAGGGTGGAACATGTGCACATTGAAAAGCAGACTCCCTAAACTCATCAGGGAGCAGCACCGCCCAACGAAATTATGAAGATCCCAGTCCACACTCAAGTTACTTAAAGTACCATCCGAGGTGCTTTACACTTTTTCTCACCAACACTGTCTATCACTTGCTATTCCCATTGTACTGATGGGGAAAGTGAGTTGCAACATATTTGGGTGTTCTGCCCAAAGACACACAACAGTAACGGCAAAGCCACAGTGTAACCCAATCCGCTTGGCCAGCCCTCCCACGCGATCGCTGCTCTCCCACCTCTGGCTCAGCAGCCCGGCTACACTTGACTTGGGTTTGTCCTTCTTTGCTTGCACAGTCCCTTCCTCTCCTGCCTCAGCCTCAGCTCCAGAGCTTTGTTCTCAGGCACTGACGCACTATATCACCCATCCCTCCTGAGGACGTGCCCTCATTCACACTGACCACTACGAGGAACAGATAGCAGCAGCATTTCCAGGACTAGGAAAAGATACAAGGAAACACACTAGGAAAGGAGGTACTTTCTCAGTTGCCTTTAAATTGTACTACACAGGAATCAGAAATTCCAGTTACCAGAGTGGCCTCATGGAGAAGAACTTCTAGATACAGACACAGACAATTGCATGGTACAGCATGGGGTACATTCTGGAGAGGAGGGTTCTGTTATATGACAAACTTTTGTGAATTCTTTCCCTAATCTGTAAAATGAGGATACTGAATAGATCATATCAAAGGTCCCTTTCTGTTCTGAAAATTCTGTAATTCAACTTGCAGGCAAGGGAAACAAATATTAAGTAAGCACTTCTCTCTTTGATGGCAAGCCTTTCTGTTGTTTTTGCCAGCATTAAATCTTTAGAGGCTGAGTATACTCAGTATACTCAGTTCACTATTCTGAGCCTCTAGAATACTGGTTTCTGGTGAGACAAGAAAAACCATTGAGAGTGTCATGGGTCCTTACATAGTGGCTATTGGTTAGTAGCAGCTGACAAAAGCAGGCATGTCGAGGCAGAATGACATCTCAGAAAATGGAAGGGAAAAGCAGAAAACTGTACCTGCGTGCTCCAGGATCTTGTGAAAATAAGGTAACAGAGAAATCAAGTAAGAAGCATTTCTGTGCCACACCTGCACATATACTGAAAACTTTCACACATGAAACATTCTTAATAAGGTTTAAATATGAACAGAGTTCCCTAAAGTAAAGGGTCCCCATTTCTGTCATAAAAGAAGGGAAAAGCTGGTAAACCAAGTCGTGAAGGTTACAATGACTGGTTTAATAGCTGGTATAATATGACGTAAGCCATGGATTAATGAATGTAATAGAGGGTTTTATATAGGGCTTACGTGGTGGTTCAGAGGGTAAAGCATCTGCTCTTGCAATGCAGGAGACCCAGGTTTGATCCCTGGGTCGGGAAGATCCCCTGGAGAAGGAAATGGAAACCCACTCCAGTACTCTTGACTGAAAAATCCCATGAACGGACAAGCCTGGTAGGCTACAGTCCATGGGATAGCAAAGAGTCTGGGTGACTTAACTTTCACTTTTTTACTTTCTTTATATAAGACACAAAAATGATGAGAACACTTAAAATTTCAGATTAAAAAGTTAATGTTTGAGGACAACGTGATTATGTATTAAAATGTATTTGACAGTATTAGTGTCATAAAAATAGCAGAGTACAGGCCACTGGAGCATCCTTTGCTAGAAAAACTTGGCAAAAATTACCAGAATCAACCTGATTGAAATTCTCAAAGGTAGTGAAAGGTTTGCGGGAACCAAGTGAGCCAAGAGAAAGTCCACAGAAACAGGCCTGGAGAGTTCTGTGGCATTTTAACTTAGCTAGGCCAATCCCCCGACCCAGAGCAGCATCAGTCTTGAAGATATCAGCCAATACTCCCCTGTGAGCACCTGGTGCTAGGGACAGCAGAGCAGATCTTATTCCCAGCAAACTGTGTTTGTTGGTTTTGACCTGTCAGGGGCTAGTACAAGGGATCTATTCACAAAGAAAGTAGAAAATCTGAATAAACTCATAACAACTAAAAAGACTGAACCAACAGTCAAAACCTTTCAGCAAAGAAAAGCCCAGGAGAGATGGTTTCACTGATGAGTTCCACCAAATATTTAAAGAATTAAAATCACTCTTTCTCAAACTTTTCCAAAAATAAAAGAGGAGGGGATATTTCCTAACTCCTACAAGGTCATCATTACAAAGTCAGCTAAAGACACCACAAGAAAAGAAAACTGTAGCACAATATCCCATTTATAAGCAAAAGTCCTTAACAAAATACTAGTAGACTGATTGCAGCAGCATATTAAAGGAATTATATCTCATGACTAAGTGGGATTTATCTCAGGAATGTAAAGAAAATTTAACATATAAAATTTAAGATAATACACCAGATTAAGGAAATAAAATAATCTACACGAGCAACTCAACTGATTCAGCAAAAGCCAACTGCCAAAATGCAGTAGCTTTTAATAATAAAACCACTCAATAAACTAGAAACAGAAGAAGCTATTCTCAAAATTATAAAAGGTATGTATGAAAACTCCACATTTGACATCAAGTGAAAGTCTCTCGGTCATTGCCGACTCTTTCCAAGCCCATGGACTGGAATTCTCCAGGCCAGAATACTGGAGTGGGTAGCCTTTCTCTTCTCCAGGTGATCTTCCCAACCCAGGGACTGAATCCAGGTCTCCCCACATTGCAGGCAGATTCTTTACCAGCTGAGGCACCAGGGAAGCCCATCCAACATCAAACTGAATGACAAAACACTGAAAGCTTTCTCCCTAAAATCGTGACCCCATTAAGATAAAGGAAGCCCAATTTTGCTACTTCAATCAACATTGTACTGGAAGTTATAGCTAGAGCAAGAAAGCAACAAAATAAGTAAAATACATTCAAATTAGAAAGAAGTAAAACTATCTCTATTTACAGATGACCTGATTTTGCATGTAGAAAATTCTAAAGAATACACACACACACACAATGTTAGAGTGAATAAACAATTTCAAAATCAGTGCTGCAGGATATAAGACCAACTTATGAAAAATTAGTGTATTTCTCTACACTAGTAATAAATAACCTGAACAGGGAATTTAAAAGAAAATTCCACTTGATAGTATGAAATAAAATACTCAGGAATAAATTTCACCAAGTAGATGGAAGTCTTTTGTACTGAAAACTATAAAACATTGCTGAAATAAAGACAAGAATTGAAAAGGCATCTATATGCATGTATAGGGTGTGTACATACAGGATGTACAGGGTGTATCCTATATGCATGTATAACACTTAATATTGATAAGATGGCAATATTATCCAGAACAATCTATAGGTTCAATGCAGTCTTTACCAAAATCCCAAGAGCTTTTTTTAAAAAAAATACAAAATGCAGCCTGGAAAGACAAACGGAATTTCAAGGGACCCCAAACAGCCAAAACAATCTTGTAAAAGAAGAACAAATTTGGAGGTCTCAAACTTCCTGATTTGAAAACTTACTAAAAAGTACAGTAATTGAAAGAGTGTAGCACTGGCATAAGGACAGACATACAGATCAACAGAATAGAACTGGGAGTCCAGAAATAAACACACATGGTGTGCGTGCTCGGTCAGGGCCAACTCTTTGCAACCCCATGGACCACAACCCACCAGACTCTTCTGTCCATGGAATTTTCCAGGCAAGAATACTGGAGTGGGTTGCCATTGCCTTCTCCAAAACGCATATATCTATGGTCAATTGGTTTTAAACAAGCGTTCCAAGCCCATTCAATGGGGAAAGAACAGTCTTCAACAAATCATGCTGGGACAACTGAATACACATGTGAAAGAAATGAATTCTACCCTTATCTTACACCACATGTAAAACGTAACTCAAAATGAACCAGAGCTTAAATTTAAGGTCCATAACTATCAAACTTTCGAAGAAAATATAGAGGTATATTTTCACAACCTCTGATTCACCAATAGTTTCTTTTTTTTTATTTAATACTTTATTCTATTTTACAATACTGTATTGGTTTTGCCATACATTGATATGAATCAGCCACAGGTGTACAACACAAGGAACAAAAGAAAAATATGTAAATCTGGCTTTATCAAAATGAAAAACTAGTGCATCAAAGAACATTTAACAAGAGAGATAAAAGATAAGACAAAGGTAAGAGAAAATATTTTCAAATCATGATTTTGATAAAGTTCTAGTACCCAGAATATATATACTAAAAAGCTCTTACAATGCAACATTAAGAAGACAACCTAATTTTAAAAATTTTCACAGGATGTGAATAGATATTTCTCCAAAGAAGATATATAAATAGACAGAAAGCACATGAAAAGATACTCAATATCATTAATCATTAAAAAAATATAAATACATCCTAGAAGAAATGGGGAAGGAACAGAGGGTATATATGAAGAAATAATGGTTCAAAATTTCCAAATCTTATGAAAATCATGAGTCTACATTTCCAAGAAACTCAATGAATAAGTAAGATGAACTCAAAGAGACCCACACTGAGAAACATGATAAACAAACTTTCAAGACACCAGAAAAAGAGAAAATATCGAAAGCAGCAAGATTTGTATTTCTTTAATAATTAACAATGTTGAACATCTTTTCATGTGTTTGCTGGCCATGTGTATGACTGAACATCTTCATAAAATCTACAAACAATAAATGCTGGAGAGAGTGCGGAGAAAAGGGAACCCTCTCACACTGTTCATGGGAATGTTAACTGATACAGACACTATGGAGAGTGTATGGAGGTTCCTTAAAAAACTAAACATAGAACTACCATGTGACCCAGTANAACACAAGGAACAAAAGAAAAATATGTAAATCTGGCTTTATCAAAATGAAAAACTAGTGCATCAAAGAACATTTAACAAGAGAGATAAAAGATAAGACAAAGGTAAGAGAAAATATTTTCAAATCATGATTTTGATAAAGTTCTAGTACCCAGAATATATATACTAAAAAGCTCTTACAATGCAACATTAAGAAGACAACCTAATTTTAAAAATTTTCACAGGATGTGAATAGATATTTCTCCAAAGAAGATATATAAATAGACAGAAAGCACATGAAAAGATACTCAATATCATTAATCATTAAAAAAATATAAATACATCCTAGAAGAAATGGGGAAGGAACAGAGGGTATATATGAAGAAATAATGGTTCAAAATTTCCAAATCTTATGAAAATCATGAGTCTACATTTCCAAGAAACTCAATGAATAAGTAAGATGAACTCAAAGAGACCCACACTGAGAAACATGATAAACAAACTTTCAAGACACCAGAAAAAGAGAAAATATCGAAAGCAGCAAGATTTGTATTTCTTTAATAATTAACAATGTTGAACATCTTTTCATGTGTTTGCTGGCCATGTGTATGACTGAACATCTTCATAAAATCTACAAACAATAAATGCTGGAGAGAGTGCGGAGAAAAGGGAACCCTCTCACACTGTTCATGGGAATGTTAACTGATACAGACACTATGGAGAGTGTATGGAGGTTCCTTAAAAAACTAAACATAGAACTACCATGTGACCCAGTAATCCCACTACTGAGGAAATACCCAGAGAAAATCATAATTCAAAAAGACACATGTATCCCAGTGTTCACTGCAGCAGTATTTACAAGAGCCAGGACATGGAAACAATCCTAAATATCCATCAAGAGAGGAATGGAAAAATAAGATGTGGTACATATACAAAATGGAATATTTTGTTGCTGGCATTCAGTTACTAAGTCATGTCTGACTCTGCAGCTCCATGGACTGCACCATGACAGGCTTCCCCGTCCTTCACTGTCTAATGGAGCTTTCTCAAATTCATGTCCATTGAGTTGGTGATGTTATCTAACCGTCTCATCCACAGCTGCCTCCTTCTCCTTCTGCCTTCAGTCTTTCGTAGAGCAGGGTCTCTTCCAGTGAGTCAGCTCTTCATGTCAGGTCGCCAAAGTACTGGAGCTTCAGCTTCAGCAATAGACTTTTCACTGAATATTCAGTGCTGATTTACTTTAAAACTGACTGGTTTTATCTCTTTGCAGTCCAAGAGACTCTCAAGAGTCTTCTCCAACACCACAATTCTAAAGAATCAATTCTTCACCGTTCAGCTTTCTTTAGGGTCCAACTCTTACATCCATACATAACTATTGGAAAAACTATAGCTTTGCGTATATGGACCTTTGTCAGCAAAGTGATGTCTCTGCTTTTTAATATACTGTTTAGGTTTGTCATAGATTTCCTTCCAAAGAGCTGGCATCTTTTAATTTCATGGCTGCAGTCACCATCCACAGATTTTGAAGCCTAAGAAAATACGATCTATAACTGCTTCCACATTTTTCCCTTCTATTCATGATGAAGTGATGGGACCAGATGCCATGATTTTCATTTTGTTAATGTTGAGCCCTCATCAAGAGGCTCTTTAGTTCCTCTTCACTTTTGCCATTACAGTGGTAGCATCTACATATTTGAGGCTGTTGATATTTCTCCCAGTAATCTTGATTTCAGCTTCCAATTCATCTAGCCCAAAATTTCACATGATGTATTCTGCATGTATGTTAAATAAGCAGGGTGACAATATACAGTCTTGACACACTCCTTTCCCAATTTTGAACCAGTCAGCTGTTTCATGTCCAGTTTTAACTGTTGCTTGTTCATGAGCATACAGGTTTCTGAGGAGACAGGTAACGTGGTCTGATACTTCCACCTCTTTAAGAGTTTTTCACAGTTTTTTGTGATCCACACAGTCAAAGGCTTTACTGTAGACAGAGAAGCAGAAGGAGATGTTGTTTCTGGAACTCCTTTGCTTTTTCAATGATCCAAGGAATGTTGGCAATTTGATCTCTGGTTCCTCTGCCTTTTCTAAATCCAGCTTGTACATCTGGGAGTTCTCAATTAATGTATTAGTGGGTCTATAATGAAGGATTTTGAGCATAACTTGGCTAGCATTTCAAATGAGTGCAATTATATGGTATTTTGATCATTCTTTGGAATTGGAATGAAAGCTGACATTTTTCAGTCCTGTGGCCACTGTTGAGATTTCCAAATTTGCTGATATATTGACTGCAACACTGTAACAGCATCATCTTTTAGAATTTTAAATAGCTCAGCTGGAATTCCATCACTTCCACTAGCTTTGTTTGTAGTAATGCTTTGTAAAGTCCACTTGACTTCACACTCCAGGGTGTCTGGCTCTATGTAAGTGATCACAACATCATGGTTATCTGGCTCATTAAGAACTTTTTTGTAGAGTTATATTGTGTATTCTTGCCACCTCTTTTTAATTTCTTCTGCTTATGTTAGGTCCTTACCATTTTTTTCCTTTATTGTGCCTATTCTTTCATGAAATGTTCCCTTGTTTTCGTCAACTTTCTTGAAGGGACATCTAGTGTTTCCCATTCTATTGTTTTCCTCTATTTCTGTGCACTGTTCACTTAAGATGGCTTTCTTATCCTTCCCTATTGATCTCTGGGGCTCTGCCTTCAGTTGAGTACGTCTTTCCCTTTCTTCCTTGCCTTTCCTTATCTTCTTTCCTCAGTTACATGTAAAGCCCCCTTGGACAGCTGCTTTGCCTTCTTGAATTTCTTTTCTTTGGGATGGTTTTGGTCACTGCCTCCCATACAATGTTACCAACCTCCATCCATAGTTCTTCAGGCACTCTGCCTAACAGATCTAATATCCCAAACCTGTTCATCACCTCCACTGTGTAATCATAAGCTGTTTGACTGATGTCATATCTTCATGGCCTAATGGTTTTCCTTACTTTGTTCAATTTAAGACTGAATTTTATAATAAGGAGCTCATGATCTGAACCACAGTCAGTTCCAGGTTTTCATTTGCTGACTGTATAGAACTTCTCCATCTTTGGCTACAAAGAACATAGTCAATCCGATTTTAACATGGGATATTAGTCATAAAAAGAACAAAGTTGGATCATTTGTAGAGACATAGATGGACCTATAAACTGTCATAGAGAGTGAAGCAAGTTAGAAAGAAAAAACAAATATTGTATATTGATATATATGTGGAATCTGAAAAAAAAAACGGTGGAGATGATCTTACCTACAGAGCAGAAATAGAGACACAGACATAGAGAACAAACATATGGAAACCAAGGGGGATAGAGGGAGTGGTGGGATGAATTGGGAGACTGGGGTAAACATACATAAACTATTGATACTATGTATAAAAAAGATAACTAATAAGAATCTACTGTATAGCAGGCAATTCTACTCAATGCTCTGTGGTGACCTAAATGGGAAGGAACTACAGAACAGAGTGGAGAAATGTATACATGGCTGATTTAGCTGTTAAGTAGAAATTAACACAACACTGTAAAACAACTATACACTAGTAAAAAATAATTTTTTAAAAAAGCAAGACAAAAGTGATACCATCACACATAAAGCATCCTCAATGAGATTATCACATTTCTTACCAGAAACTCTGGAGGCCAGAAGTAGTGTGTGTTAATACAGTCAAAGTGCTAGAAGAAAATAACTGTTAAGAAAGTATTCTATATCTGGTAAACCTGTCTCTCAAAAGTAATCAAGAATGCACTTAAAACTAATACAGTAATAGTATGTCAATTATATATCAATAAACTGAGGGAAAAACATGAGGGGAAAATTAAAACTTTCCCAAATAAACACAAGTTGAGGGAGTTTAGTAGCTTCAGACTCAGCTATAGGAAATGCTCACAGGAGTCCCAAAAGGTAAAATAAAAAGACAGTACACAGTAACTTGAAGTTGTATAAATACAAATCTCAACAAAGGCAAATAAGTGTGCAATTGTTATATAAAGGATAAAAAGGTTGGGAATAAAGTGTAAACGAGCAAATTTTTGTATTCTACTGACAATAATCAGATATAAATTCAAATTAGAGTATTATAACTTTAGGATGTTACCTGTAATCACCAAGATAACTAAAAACAAAATAGCTATAGAATATACTATGCCAAAGCCTTTGACTGTGTGGATCACAATAAACTGTGGAAAATTCTGAAAGAGATGGGAATACCAGNATGGGGAAACAGTAGAAACAGTGTCAGATTTTATTTTGGGGGGCTCCAAAATCACTGCAGACGGTGACTGCAACCATGAAATTTGAAGATGCTTACTCCTTGGAAGAAAAGTTATGACCAACCTAGATAGCATATTCAAAAGCAGAGACATTACTTTGCCAACAAAGGTCCATCTAGGCTTTGGTTTCCCGTGGTCATGTATGGATGTGAGAGTTGGACTGAAAGAAAGCTGAGCACCAAAGAATTGATGCTTTTGAACTGTGATGTTGGAGAAGCCTCTTGAGAGTCCTTTGGACTGCAAGGAGATCCAACAAGTCCATTCTGAAGGAGGTCAGCCTTGGGATTTCTTTGGAGGGAATGATGCTGAAGCTGAAACTCTAGTACTTTGGCCACCTCAGGCGAAGAGTTGACTCATTGGAAAAGACTCTGATGCTGGGAGGGATTGGAGGCAGGAGGAGAAGGGGACGATNGCCTTGGGATTTCTTTGGAGGGAATGATGCTGAAGCTGAAACTCTAGTACTTTGGCCACCTCAGGCGAAGAGTTGACTCATTGGAAAAGACTCTGATGCTGGGAGGGATTGGAGGCAGGAGGAGAAGGGGACGATAGAGGATGAGCTGGCTGGATGGCATCACTGACTCGATGGATGTGAGTCTGAGTGAACTCCGGGAGCTGGTGATAGACAGGGAGGCCTGGCATGCTGCGATTCATGGGGTTGCAAAGAGTCGGACATGACTGAGTGACTGAACTGAACTGATACACAAAAAGAGATGAGAAAGTAATTTAAACATTTCAGTAGAAAAAAATAAACTAAAAACACAAAGAAAAACAGTAATGAAGAAAATGAGGGTCAAAAGAGCTACAAGAAACAAGTAGGAAAGTGACAGAAGTAAATTCCTCCTTATCAGTAGTTACTTTAAACTCAACAAGAGACAGAGATTGACAAAATGAGTAAACACCTGACTCAACTATACACTATCTATAAGAGATGCACTTGTACAAAGACACAAGTAGACTGAAAGTGAAAAGATGGAAAAAGTATTATATACAAGACATAAACAAAAGAGAGTAGGGGTGGCTATACTAACATCAGACTATACAACATCTGTTTAGTAAGTCAAACAGATTATAAGAGGCAAGGAAGAACATTATACATTAATAAAAACTTTAATAAAGAAAGGTGATATAACCATTTATGCACCTAATAACACCATGAAAATACATGAAACAAAAGCTAATAGAACTAAAGAGAGAAGTAGAGTTTTAGAATAAACTCTAGATTTGTAGTTGGGTATTTCAAATGTACTCACAATAATGGATGGATAATTAGAGAGAAGGTAAGAAAGAAAGCAGAATAGAGGACTTAAAAAACACATCCACCACCTACATCTAACAGACATACACAGAACATTCTACGTGATGACAACAGTAATGTACACATTCTTCTCAAGGACGCACAAGACATTTGCAAGGATAAACTTGATGTTAGACCATAAACCAAGTATCAGTAGATTTAAAAAAGATAGCTATCATACATAATAGCATCTCCAAACACAGTGGGATGAAATTTCAAATCAGTAACAGAAAAAAGTGAAAATAATCACAAAAGTGTAAAAATTAAATAACGCACTTTAAAACAACCAGTGGAGAAGGGGACAGTGCCCAGATGGTAGAGGAACAGGATGGGGAGACCACTTTCTCCCTCCCAAATATACATCAGAATATAATCTGCATGTGGAACAAATCCTACAGAACAAACTCTGAATGCTGGCGGAGGACGCCAGATGTCCAGAAAGGCAAACCAATCCCCTAGGAATGAGACAGGGCAAAGAATAAACACAAAAAAGGAGACATAGGATTTAGGGATGGGGACCTGTCCTGTGAAGGGAGTCATGAAGGAGAAGTTTCCACACAATAGGAGCTCCTCTCACAAGCAGGGTCAGTGCAAAGCTTAGGAAGCTCAGAGGGAAACACAACCAGGAAAATTCACCACAGAGATCCTGCCGAATGGCAGTTACTAGTGGGAAGTGGCTCACATGTTGGGGTCTGCCCGCAGTGAGTGGGAGCTGGGTATGCTGGCTCGGGCTGCATCATGGGTCCTCAGGGAAAGGACTGGGGTTGAATGCCAGAACATTCTGAGGTGGCCATGCAACACAGCACAGACAGAATGCGGAAAACCATGGAATCACCAGAGAAACAACGGAACATTCCTGCAGGAAGATTCTAACGCCACACTCTGAGCCCAGGCATGCTCACAGAACAAAGAATCACAACCTAGCAAATATCAAACAGGGTCAAGCTGGCTGCCACCTATGGTCCCAGAGGCAGAGAAGCAGGCATGCAACAGCCAAAGACGGAAGGCAAGGGGCCATTGCAGTCCCAGCCCCAGAGACAGCATCTGCAATCTGAGTGGATGGCCCACAGTCTCACCCACGTCTTCCCAGGATCATGGACAGCCCAGCTCTGCCAGGAGAATCACAGCCTGAATTCAGCTATCCTGGGGAGATGCATGCCCACCTGGGACACTGCCTCCACAGCTCACCAGGAGCCCAAGCAGCCTGGCCCTGGGGGATGCACACCCGCCTTGGGCAGTGCACAGACCCCAGTGGCAACCATGTGTGGTCCAGCCACTGAGGGCACCCCATGCATGCCAGCGGCACTTGCAATGTCCCTCTCTCCACAACACAGTTGAGCAAGTGAGCCCAAATGAGAGGCCACTCTCGCTCCTCTCATGCCAGGGCAGAAATCAGACACTGAAGAAAGACTTGGAAGCAGAGGCGGGCCAGGTGAGCAGAGAAATGAAGGGGGAGCTTCTCTGGAAGTGGCAGGTGCAACAGAATAAAATCCGTCCATTAAACTGAGATTGTGCACTGTAGGAGCAACTGTAGACTTTGAGAAGAAGTGCTCTGTCGGATACGACTGCCGCGACTTAGCAGCAGCAGCAGCAGCAAGCCAGAGCAAGGGAATATCTGTAACTGAACTGACTCCACACTGCACACAACAGGTCCAGACACCATCCTAGATATATTGGAGGACCTTCTGAGTAGGCAACCCGACTGAAGCAGGAAAACGGAGGAATCACATGAACATTCATCACACTAAAACCATATATATATACTTCCTGCCTCCTATAAAAGTTTTATTATTTTTTAAACTTTATTTTATTATTACTTTTTTAATTTAAATTTTTTATTACTTTTTATTTTTTTCCTATCTTCCCTTCTTTTCTTTATTCCTTCATATTGTACTAGCATAGTTCTTTATTACTCCTTTAATTTTTCATCTTGCTGCCTACTCTTACCTTTCTAAAAAACTTTTTTAAAAAAATAAATAAATAAATTTTGTTTCTTTTTTTAAATATATATTGTACTTTTGAGAGTCTAATTTTTATTCCAGATTTTTGCTTTTTGATCTTTTGTTGTTAATTTTGTATCTTTGAAACTCTGTTTTTAGTATCTATTTTACTTAGGGATGTGATTATTGAATTGATTGCTCTCTTCTCTCTTGATTCTCCTTTTCCCCCTCCTGTCATCTCTTTCTCCTTCTTCTTTCTTCTCTTCTCTATATAATTCTGTGAATCTTTTGGGGTGTTTCTGGCTGTGGAGAGTTGTTTCACAATTAACCTAGGGGTTTTGCCTTCTGTACTGTGTGAGCAGAGAAGTCTTGATGCTACTGTAAGAGGTCAGGACTGAAATCTAGAGGCAGGTGGCTCAAATCCAGATTTTGGGCCATCAGAAAATTCTTGACCCCAGGGAACATTAATAGACGAGAGCCCTCCCCAAAGCCTCCATACCTACACTGAGACCAAGCTCCGCCCCAGAGCCAGCAAGCAGTGTGAGACTCTCCACATCAATTTTTTAGCAAAACAGGCAACCTGCACATTAGTAAAGCAAATACCCAAAGTCATACCAAACCCACAGACACTCCAAAACTCATTAATGGACACTACTCTGCCCTCCAGAGAGAGAACAGTGGAAATAAATGACTCAGAACTGGAATAAAGAAAAAAGGAATAAAAAGAAATGATGACAGCCTAAGAGACAGAGAACTCTGGGCAATGTTAAGTGGCCAACATTCGAATCAGAGGCATCCCAGAGGGAAAAGACGAAATAATATGAGAAAATATCTGAAGAGATACTAGTTAAAAATGTCCCTAAGATGGGAAGGAAATAGCCACCCAAGTCCAAGAATCCCAGAGAGTCCCATACAGGATAAACCCAAGGAGAAACACACCAAGACACATATTAATCAAACTAATAAAAATTAAACATGAACAAATACGAAAAGCAGCAAGGGAAAAGCAACAAATAACATACAAGAGGATTCACCATAAGGATAACAGCTGATCTTTCAACACTAACTCTGAAGGCCAGAGGGAATGCTAGGCTATAAAGTGATAGAAGGGAAAAGCCTATAACCAAGATTACTCTAACCAGCTAACACCTATCCTGCTCAAACTCTTTCAAAAAAAAAAAAAAACTGCAGATGAAGGCAAATTCCCAAACTCATTACAAGGCCACCATCAACTTGATACCAAAAACAATGATGCCACAAAAAAAGAAAATTACAGGCCAATGTCACTGATGAACATGGATGCAAAATCCTCAACAAAATTCTAGCAAACAGAATCCAACAACATATTAAAAAGATCACATATTATTATCAAGTAGGCTTTCACACCAAGATGCAAGAATTCCTCAGTATATGTAAATCAATGAGATACACCATATCAACAAACTGAAAGATTAAAAACCATATGATTATTTCAACAAATGCAGAGAAAGTATTTGACAAAATTTAACACTCATTTATGATTAAAAACTCTCCAGAAACTAGGCATAGAAGGAACATACCTCAACAAGATAAAAGTCATATATGACAAACCCAGAGTAAACATCATCATCAATGACCAAAAAAAAAAAAGCATTTCCTCTAATATCAAAAATAGGTGCTCACTCTGCTGCTGCTGCTAAGTCACTCAGTTGTGTCCAATTCTGTGTGACCCCACAGACAGAAGCCCACCAGGCTCCCCCGTCTCTGGGATTCCCCAGGAAAGAACACTGTAGTGGGTTGCCATTTCCTTCTCCAATGCACAAAAGGTGCTCATTCTAACTGCTACTATTCAACATAGTTTTGGAAGTCCTAGCAATAGTAAACAGAGAAGAAAAAGCAATAAAAGGAAGCCAGATTAGAAAAGAAGAAATAAAGCTCTCACTGTTTGCAGATGACATGATTCTCTACATAGAAAACCCTAAAGATGTCACCAGAAAATTACTAGAGCTAATAAATGAATACAGTAAAGCTGGATATAAAATTAATACACAGAAATTCCTTGCATTCCTATAAACTAACAATGAAAAAAACAGAAAGAAATGAAGGAAATAATTGCATTCTACATTGCAACAAAAAAATAAAACATTTAGGAATAAATTTAGCTAAAGCAATAAAAGATCTGTACACAGAAAACTATAAAACATTAATGAAAGAAATCAAACAGATATGACACAGATAGATGGAATGATCTATCATATCCTTGGATTGGAAGAATCAATATTGTGAAAATAACTATACTACCCTAAGCAATCTATATATTCAACACAATCCCTATCAAACTACCAAAGGTATTTTTCACAGAACTAGAACAAATAATTTCACAATTTGTATAGAAACACAAAAGACCCCAAACAGCCAAAGTAATCTTGAGAAAGAAGAATGGAACTGGAGGAATTAATCTTCCAGACTTCAGACTATACTACAAAGCTATAGTCATCAAGACAGTATGGTACTGGCACAAAAACAGAAATATAGAACAATGGAACAAAACAGAAAGGCCAGAGATAAATCCATGCACTGCTGGATACATTTTTTTGACAAAGAAGGCAAGAAATACACAATGGAGAAAACACAAGTTTTGTTGGGGAAACATCAACTACGCATAAAAGAATGAAACCAGAACACTTTCTAACACCATATCCAAAATTAAACTTAAAATGGATTAAATACCTAAATGTAAGAGCAGGAAATATAAAACATGAGGCTTGTAGCACTCCCCCCCCCCAAAAAAAGGAGTAGAACAATAACAGAACAAATTTTTTTTTAAAATCAGAACATTAACAGATACATTAGAAAAAATAAAGATGTACATGAAACAACTGAAAGGTAAAACAGAAACACAATGGTGATTTTAAAAAGCCAGAGAAGACTTGAGGGTGTGGCTTAGGTGGAGGGGGTTTAGGCCTATGCTCAGAACACAGGCATCCAGAAAAGGCCCTGGAGGGTTGGGGGCCTGGGGCTTAGAGTCAGCATGGGTTGAGGGGCCCCAGAGTTTCTCTGGCCTCCTTGGAGAATGTAGGATTAGATCCAGGCCTCAGTGAGCTCCCTGGGCCTGAATGAGTGGAGGACACGCTAGGTGAGCTCCTCCCCTCCCCTATCCTCTGATCCCCCAAAGTTCCCTTACAATTGGCCTCTACTTTTTCTCTCAGAAAAACACTATCAGGTTGGTGCAAATGTAATGGCGGTTTTGGATCCTGAATTTTAAATCATTATAACTAGGCTGTAATACTGTATTAATTAAAATAGGAACCATTACAATCAATACATTTTTGCCAATGAAAAGACGTTTCTTTATTCCTATAGTGTATAAATCCATGCTTGGGGATTTGATGAACTCTTGGAAAGCATTTTCTGCCTCCTGCTGGTTGTGGAAATGTTTTCCCTGCAAAAAGATGTTGAGATGCTTGAAGGAAGTGGTAGCCCACTGGCGAGAGGTTGGGTGAATATGGCGGATGAGACAAAACTTTGGAGCCCAATTCATTCAACTTTTGAAGTGTTGGTTGTGTGATGTGTGGTTGGGCACTGTCATGGAGAAAAATTGGGCCCATTCCGTTGACCAATGCTGGCTGCAGGCGTTGCACTTTCTAGTGCATCTCATCGATTTGCTGGGCACACTTCTTATAGAATGGTCTCAGCTGGGATTCAGAAAACTGTAGTGGATCAGACTGGCAGCAGACCACCACACAGTGACCATGGCTTTTTCCTGGTGCAAGTCTGGCTTTGGGAAGTGCCTCGGAGCTTCTTCTCAGTCCAACAACTGATCTAGTCACTGCTGGTTGTCATATAAAATCCACTTTTTTTGTCAGATTTCACAATTTGATTGAGAAATGGTTTGGTGGTGTGCAGAATAAGAGAAGATAGCACTTCAAAAAACGATTTTTAAAGGTTTTATTGAGCTTTTGCATCTTTACAATTTGCTTCAAATCCAAATGACTGTAGAGCGATTGACAATGAGTTCTTTGGCAGCATCTTGTGTAGTTCTAAGAGGATCAGCTTTGATGATGGCTCTCAACTGTTGTCAACGTCTAACGGCCGGCCACTATGCTCCTCATCTTCAAGGCTCTCTTCTCCTTTGCAAAACTTCTTGAACCACCCTGAACTGTACATTTGTTAGTAGTTCCTGGGGCAAATATGTTACTGACATTGCGAGCTGTCTCCCTATTTACAACCAAGTTTGAACTTGAATTAAAAAATAGCTTGTATTTGCTCTTTGTCTAACATCATTTCTATAGCCTAGAATAAATATAAACAGCAAGTAACAATTCATCAGAAAAAAACATACAGTGAGAAATGTTCATTAAAATGAAGCATAACATAACCACATTTTACAATGTAAAAAGACAAATAGATACAAGGGATTAGATCTGATAGACACAGTGCCTGAAGAACTATGGATGGATGTTCATAACACTGTACAGACAGTGGTGATCAAAACCATTCCCAAGAAAAGGAAATGCAAAAGGCAAAATGGTTGTTTGAGGAGGTCTTACAAATAGCTGAGAAAAGAAGGGAAGCAAAAGGCAAAGGGGAAAAGGAAAGATATACCCATCTGAAGGCAATGTCCCAAAGTACAGCAAGGAGAGATAAAAAAGCGCCTTCTTAGCTGAACAATGGAAAAGAAACAGAGGAAAACAATAGAATAGGAAATACTAGAGCTCTCTTCAAGAAAAATTGAGATACCAAGGGAACATTTCATGCAAAGATGAGCTCAATAAAGGACAGAAACAGTGTGCATCTAACAGAAGCAGAAGATATTAAGAAGAGTTGCTAAGAGTACACAGAGCTAAACAAACCAAAAAAAAAGGTCTTAGTGATCCAGGCAACCACATTGGTGTGATCACTCACCTAGAGCCAGAAAACCTGGAGTGTGAAGTCAGCGGACCTTAGGAAGCATCACTATGAACAAAGCTAGCGGAGGTGATATAATTCCAGCTGAGCTATTTCAAATCTTAAAAGACAATGCTGTGAAAGTGCTGCACTCAGTATGGCAGTGAATTAGGAAATCTCAGCAGTGACCACAGGACTGGAAAAGGTTGGTTTTCATTCCAGTCCCAAAGAAGGGCAATGAGAAAGAATGTTCAAAACTACCACATAATTGCACTCATTTTACATGCTAGCAAGGTAATGCTCAAAATCATCCTAGCTAGGCTTCAACAGTACATGAACCAATTTCCAGATATACAAGCTGAATTTAGAAAAGCCAAAGGAACCAGAGATCAGATTGCCAACATCCGGTGGATCACAGACAAAGCAAGAGAATTCCAGAAAATCACCTACTTCTGCTTCATTGACTACACTAAATCCTTTGATTGTGTGGATCACAACAAACTGAAAATTTCCTAAAGAGACGGGAATACCAGACCACCTTACCTGCCTCCTAAGAAACCTGTATGCAGGTCAAGAAGAAACTATTAGAACTGGACATGGAACAGTGGACTGGTTCAAATTTGGGAAAGGAGTACATCAAGGCTGTATATTGTCACCCTGCTTATTTAACTTATATGCAGAGTGCATCATGAGAAATGCTGGGCTGGATGAAGCACAAGCTGGCATCAAGATTGCCAGGAGAAATATCAATAAAATCCTTATGGCAGAAAGCAAAGAGGAACTAAAGAGACTCTTGATGAAGATGAAAGTGGAATGAAAAAGTCGGCTTAAAATTTAGCATTCAAAAAACGAAGATCATGGCATCTGGTCCCATCACTTCATGGCAAATAGATGGGGAAACAGTGGAAACAGTGACAGACTTTATTTTCTTGGGCTCCAAAATCATGTGGACAGTGACGGCAGCCATAAAATTAGTAGATGCTTGCTCCTTGGATGAAAAGCTATGGCAAAACTAGACAGTGTATTAATGGATGAAACTGGAGCCGATTATACAGAGTGAAGTAAGCCAGAAAGAAAAACACCAATACAGTATACTGACACATATATATGGAATTTAGAAAGATAGTAATGATGACCCTGTATGTGAGACAACAAAAGAGACACAGAGGTATAGAACGGACTTTTGGCCTCTGAGGGAGATGGTAGGATGATTTGGGAGAATGGCATTGAAACATGTATACTATTGTATAAGAAACGAAGCACCAGTCTATGTTCAATACAGGATACAGGATGCTTGGGGCTGGTGCACGGGATGATCCAGAGAGATGATATGGGGTGGGAGGTGGGAGGGGGCTTCAGCATTGGGAAATCATGTACACCTGTGGCTGATTCATGTCAATGTATGGCAAAACCAATACAGTATTGTAAAGTAGAATAAAGTA
>SJYW01028001.1:657917-693305 GCA_006410735.1 Raphicerus campestris | reverse complement strand
TTAAAAAAAAAAAAACAGAGATATCACTTTGTTGACAAAGCTCCATCTAGTCAAAGCTTTTGTTTTTCCAGTAGTCATGTATGGACATGAGAGTTGGACCATGAAGAAAGGTGAGCACTGAAGAACTGATGCTTTCGAACCATGGGGTTGGAGAAGACTCTTGAGAGTCCCCTGAACAGTAAGGAAATCAAACAGTCAATCTTAAAGGAAAGCAACCTTGAATATTCATTGAAAGGACTGATAGTGAAGCTGAAGCTCCAATACTTTGGCCATCTGATGTAAAGAGTTAACTTATTGGAAAAGACCCTGAGGCTGAGAAAGACTGAGGGCAGGAGAGGAAGGGGGCAATAAAGGATGAGATTATTGGATGGCATCATCGACTCAATGGACATGAGTTAGAGCAAATTCAGGCAGATAGCAAAGGACAGGGAAGCCCGGTGTACTCCAGTCACATAGAGTCACATAAGAGTTGGACATGACTAAGCAATTGAACAACAACAAATATACTGGCAAATTATTTTTGACACAGGTTTTAAGATATGTGGAGAAAGGACAGTAAATTACCCTGCGTCCTTCCCAATGCCCCCCCCCCAACCCTGCCCCCGCAACCTCACAAGCCCTCCAGTCTGTTCATCAGCTTTCACTGCCTCAGACCCCACTTGGACATCATTTTCCCCCCTCTAGAGTGGAATTCAGGGCCTCTCTCCACTGAGTCCTCTTTAACCACATGCCCCACTCTCTCTCTCCATGCTGTATTGCAGGATACAAGTGTCTGCTCCTCTCCTGTCCTGCACACTGCACCCGACATGGCCAGGGGAAAATCCCTTCCCTCAGCAGACCCCACCACCCGCCTGCCCATGGAACATCTTTCCTCCTGGATGGGGCACACTGTCACTTCTCTCAGGTCTTTGCCCAGGCCCTGGAGGCCCCGGGATGGGGGTAGATCCTCTAACCATGTCTGTCCTGCTCCGTTTCCCTTTCCCCCACTTGCATGGGCCTCCTTGCTGTTATAGAAATTTCCAGAGTTCTTCTGCCCCTGAAAACTGTTCCCCACTGGAATGCCATTTTTTTCAGAGTCACACAGCTGCCCCTCAGCCACTACAGGTCTCTCCACTCACACACACACACACCTCATAGACACAGACACACACAGAACACTCACAAGCACACACACAAGCACACTTACACAAACACAATCACATTCAGAGACACAGCAGGCCCTCCTTATTCCCCTTCCCTGCTTTACTTTTCTGCATAGAATTTATCATCATTCGTCAGATTATATGTTTGTTTTGCTTTCTAACTGCCTCACCCCACACCTGGGAATGTAAGATCCCAGAGCACAACGAGATTGTTTACTCACTGCTACGTTCCGAGCACCCCTGGGAGGTGTTTAGTACAACTAGGTCTCCAGTAAATATATACTGAGTAAATAAACATCATAGAGCTCAGAATAAAAGAATTCTGGCCCAGGTCAGGAAGTGCTGAGGCTGGGATGTGACCAGGGATCCTTGACCTCAGTCTGCAGAGTCCCTCTCGCCATAGCAAGGTCTCATGCCTGATGTCCATTCTGCTCCACTGAACTGCAGCTTCACCTGGGGTCAAATGAAATGTGTCACTCCAGCTGTGTCACTCGGTGTGAGAGGTGTCTGAGGTCACCTAAGCTGTGTCCGCCACAAATAGCCTGGAGGTACCCTAGGAACAACTGGAGGGCCCGGTGCTCCTGTTGGGCTGCACAGCCACAGCAGTGTCGCAGTCACCTGCCAGCTTCCTTGGGCTTGTGGACTCTCTGGGAATGGAGGCTCTGGCTTCCTGAAGGGGTGGAAGGTCCCGAGGGCCTCCATCTGTCCTGGATACCTGGGTCTGGACAGAAATCTGCAGGGATGGTGTGGAAACAAGTATGTCGGTCAAACAGCCCTGAGAACCCAGCACAGACCTGGGGGCCTCCAGAGTCCCAACACAGCAACAAGAAGCTTGTGCAAAAGTTGCATGCTAAATATGTCAAAAATAAGTCAGCAAATCCAGAAAAACCTCAATATTTTTTTCATGCTTTACTTAGGAAGTAGAGATTTAAATAAACTGTCCATTGAGAAGGTATTTATCTGCCCACAAACTTGAATGAAAAAACTGTTAATATAACAGTATGATGTTTGTTAAAATCACTTTTCAAGTTAAAATATACTACATTTTCAATACCTTTCCATTGTACAGGACTTTCCAATATGAAACATGCTTTTACACAGATTATTCCTGATTTCAGTAAATCCGGGTGAGACTGACAGGGTCATCATTACTACCCACGTTCTCAGAGAAAGAAGCAGGGCCTTGAGCTCAGTTTGTTCATGATGCCTGTCCAGGCCTCAGCCTGTTCCGACTTCTGACCAGCCCTGCAGAGCTCTGCCCTGCCTCACCCCCAACAGGAGCCCGCTGCACTTTGGAGGGGGGGTCCTCCCATCACAGGGGACACACTCTCTCCACTCCCCCAACAGGAAGCATTTCATAAAGTGTGGCCTAGAGTGGTGACCAGCAGGTCCACAAACATTCATTTATCTGACTCTCCACTCCCATGATCTTTATGGAAAAAAAGGGAAAGCTTTCAAAATTCCAAAGCTTTCAATAACTGCATTGCATCCTTAACATTTTGTTAAGAAGGTATACTCATGTCAAGTGTTCTGATCACAGTAAAAGAAAATTTTAAAAGAATTAGAGGATGAAAAAACTGAGTGAACAATCAGCTGTTAGTTTGAATGATGCTATTTTGGACTGCAAGGAGATCAAACCAGTCAATCCTAAAGGAAATTGACTCTGAATATTCATTGGAAGGACTGATACTAAAGCTGAAGCTCCAGTACTCTGGCCACCTGATGTGAAGAGTCAACACATTGGGAAAGATCCTGATGCTGGGAAAGATTGAGGGCAGGGGAAAAAGGGGTGGCGGAGGATGAGATGGTTAGATAGCATCACTCACTCAATGAATATGAATTTGAGCAAACTCCAGGGGATAGGGGAGGACAGAGGAGTCTGGCAAGCTACAGTCCATGGGATCACAAAGAACTGAGCACAGTTTAGTGACTGAACAACAACAACAACAATAACCATTTAGAGTTAGTTTTAAGCTCTTCCCTAAAATATTTATTGTTGGTGACTCTACAGTGCATGAGTCACTATCTTCCATCTCAAAAGCATCATATATTTAAAGAGTATAATTTTTAACTTTAGATTTATAAGGGGAGAGTAAGTTGTAAAGTTTACACATGATAGGAAGGCCTTTCACTGTTAAAATAATATGCCAGGCACAAAAATAAACCAAAGAATTTCTAATATGTATTCAAATTAATATTTTAAAATTAACTGAGGCTTGCTGCCACTCCCACTAATATATACACATAAATGCTCCCTTACTCCATCTCGCCCCTATCATACATAATTTTTAAAAACTGTCACTAATCATTACATTAGCAGATTTTAAGTTAAATGAATAGTATCCAGTGCTTGCAAGTGGGGAAAAAAAGCAATCTTGTATTGATGGTAGTAATTTGGGACAAGATTTTAAGCTTCTTTTCAAGTGGACTTTGCCAATGACTATGCAAATTAAGGGCTTCCCAGATTTCTAAGGGTTCTAACCCTTCTAAGGGTTCCCTAGCAGTAAACAACCCACCTGCCAATGCAGGAAGTGTGGGTTCAATCCCTGAATTGATTGAAGATCCCCTGGAGGAGGGCATGGCAGCCCACTCGAGTATTCTTGCCTAGAGAATCCCATGGACAGAGGAGCCTGGTGGGTTACAGTCTATAGGATCACAAAGAGTCGAACATGACTAAAGCAACTTAGCACACGCGCACGTGCGCACACACACACACACTCACAAATTAAAGTGCATAGACCTAGAGAAAAGCAACTTCTTTTCAACGAATTTGTTTAGGGAAAAACTAGAGACACCATCAAGAGCATACTGGTTTAAAAATAGGCCATGGAGCCACAATGAGGAATATTTTTCTCCAATTAAATAGAGTGGAGCACATCTATTAACTTTATGTAAAAGGTGATCTATTATGATTACAACCAAATGAGGTTTAAAAATCATTTGGTGCAAAAAAAATTACAGAAAACAAAATTACCACTGAGAGATGCAGCAGCCCACTCACCTCTAACTTCTCCTTCAGGATTCTCAGAATCATGTGGTACTGACCATCAAATCAGCCTGGAAATAAAGTATTTACTTGCCTTCTCATGCAGCGTGTCCAGCTCTCATTCAGTCCTGCACCTATGAAGTGCGCAATAACTCTGAAGTAGTTCTCAACATGCAGCACATCTATGAATTGCTCAGAGAGCCCCTTTGCTGTGAAAGAGACCCAAGTGCTGCGTAGTCAGTCAGACAATTAGAAAACACCAACATCAAAACAAGAATCAGATTCTATGGTGACCCTGTTTGCTCAGGAAGCAAAGGAATGAGCTCCTCGGAGTAAGGCCCTCCCCTTGAAATGGCTCAGGCTTTGTGACTTCACCAGTGATGGACAGAGCTGCTTATTCAGTTCAGCTGTAACTAGTTTAGTGTCTGTTTCATAAAACCAAAGCTTTTTTGCCATTGTGTATACAATTTGTTAACTAATTACTGATTTCCATGATCTAAAACAGACACAATGAACTGACTGACTGATAAGCAATTATCGGTATACCTTAAACTTCTCAGAAGTTTCCCTGACTCTGGCACCCCCAGGCCCAGGCTAATCTAAAGGGCTTTCACGCTTACCGTTGTACTACGACCCTGTCTTCTAAGTGTCTCCTGACTTTTCTCACTACAAAAACTCCTTGGGTTAAAGATGGAGACAGTCTCTATTATACTCCAATGTCCTATGGCAGTGCCAGGGCAGAACAGACATAGATTCCCATTCTGAAAGGATGTAGAAGGCATCTGACAATGCATTGGAGACACAGACATTCAGGGTTATTCCTTGTATTTTGTGTTACCTACAGACAGCGAGTGAGAAACATATATGGGAAACTAAAAAAAAAAGTAGAAGTTGCAAGAAAAGGTCAAAGAGAGACAAAAAAGACTGCAAGAATCCAGAGACATTGAGGGTAATGCAGACAGGCTTAAAGACAAGGCAGCATTTGGATTTATTTGCACAAAAGAATGGGCATTTTCAGGGAGACTGGCGTACTTGGATGGGTTTTGAGGGGCGCATCAACAGAGTGACTGAGGCAAGACAGTGTGGGCTAGATAAAACATGGTCTTGCTGGGATCCGGGGTCCTCATGCAGTTAGGGACAGAAGCTTAATTAATCTCTCCACTGCCCCCCTAGCTCAGAAACCAAGTCAGCCTTGACTCAGAGATTCCCACATCCTCTTTGCCTGCGGACAGTGTAATGTACAAATCATTAAGTAGATTCATGATGGTGTAGACAGAAAAAGGTTAGCAGTTCACTTTCACACCATGTTTTTAAAAGCAAGGCTTGGTGTATAAATACAATGTAGAAACTCTAAAAAACAAACATTTTCAGAGCTTTAAAGCACCCTTGTACCACATACACAGTGAAATGACACTGCACACGGAGCCTGAAACTTGTGATGCCATTTGGAAAGCATGCATAGCTAGACTCTGATATCTGTTTTAGGGAGACTCACCCTTGCTGAAGCCATGCTTGTTGGCTTTTGCACTTAACTGAAAGCATTTGGAAGTGTCAAAACTTTCTTTTAAAAATAATCAATAGGTCATTTTTTCAGTAATCAAATTTTGCCATCAGTCAGTTCACATGACTAAAATTTTTTTGTAGCTTCCGTTGTGAATAAAAGTAAAAAATAAAATGATCTTGGCCTTTGTTGATGGGGGTTAGTTTGCTTTCCTACAAGTGCTATTTTAGTAATGAAAACGGTCTTTTATTTTTTCCCTGCCTCATTTATGTTATGCTAAGCCAGCTTGTAAGTTCCCATTAAAAACATGAAAGATTACTCAGCTATAAAAAGGAACAACTTTGAGTCAGTTCTAATGAGGTGGATGAACCTAAAACCTATTATATAGAGTGAAGTGAGTCAGAAAGAGAAAGATAAATACCATATTCTAACACTTACATACGGGATCTAGAAAAATGGTACTGAAGAATTTATTTACAGGGCAACAGTGGAGAAACAGAGACAACAGACTTATGGACATGGGGAGAGGGGAGGAGAGGGTGAGATGCATGGAGAGAGTGACATGGAAACTTACATTACCATGTGTAAAATAGACAGCCAACAGGAATTTGCTGTATGGCTCAGGAAACTCAAACAGGGGCTCTGAATCAACCTAGAGGGGTGGGATGGGCAGGGAGATGGGAGAGAGGTTCAAAGAGAGAGGATATATGTATACCCATGGCTGATTCATGCTGAGGTTTGACAGGAAACAACAAAATTCTACAAAGCAATTATTCTTCAATAAAAAAATTAATTTAAAAAGCCATGAAAGATATACCTTATATAATTTAAATTCATTTGACCACTTCCTTATGAAATATCATGACAAAAACTAAATTACACTGTACTGCTGCTGCTAAGTTGCAGTGAAAAGAGAAAAGTGAAAGTGAAGTCGTGTCTGACTCAGCGACCCCATAGATTGCAGCTCACTGCCTGGTGAAGGCAACGGCATCCCACTCCAGTACTCTTGCCTGGAAAATCCCATGGACAGAGGAGCCTGGAAGGCTGCAGTCCATGGGGTCGCTGAGGGCTGGGCATGACTAAGCGACTTCACTTTCACTTTTCACTTTCATGCACTAGAGAAGGAAATGGGAACCCACTCCAGTGTTTTTGCCTGGAGGATCCCAGGGACAGGGGAGCCTGGTGGGCTGCCATCTATGGGGTCGCACAGAGTTGGACACGACTGAAGCGACTTAGCAGCAGCCACTGCCTCCTCTGAAATTACACTATAGTTATACACAAAGGCTTTCTTAAACACAGAAAAGGGTTTCTGGGGAAAACCTGCAGCGCTGAGAACCCTGTGGGATGCGCAGACGTCAGGGCGCTGGCTGGGACTCCGGCGGACGAGGCAGGGCGTGCTGCGAGCCGGTGCTGCTGGGGCCGGCTCTCCCTAGCTCACCATAGTCCCTAAGGGTCTTCATTCACCAAGCCAGGGGTCTACAGCAGCCTTACTGCAGAGAACTTTAAAAGGCATCTCACAGTTTCTCAGAGTCGTCTCTCATCCTTCTGTTAGCAAGCTAAATAAGCTTTCTTGATCCTTTCCACACAAGTCACATGTTCTGCCAACCATCTAATGAAGCCATGGGTTTCCTGCAGTCTTAAATTCTCTGACATCCTTCCTCAGTTACAGGAATGAGAAGCAGGCCCAGCCCTTTCGTCAGTGGTTCTGAACCAGGTTACACCTAATCATCTGGACTCCTCCAAAAACATTTCTGATCTGAAACCCTACTGACAGTTTTCTGTTCTAATATTTTGAAAATTCAATTAAGAATCTGATGAGTGTCATATAAGCTCATGTATTTCACCAAATAAATAAAAGATTATACATGGAAGGTGTCTGAGTTCATTCTTCCCTATGCCTGCGTCTTTATTTCCTTTGTCTAAACCAGAATAGTGGCTTAGACCTCCTCAGAGAACTGTGCAGGCTGCCAGATCAGAAGCCAAATGTCCTGTAACTTACTTTTCAGAAGTCTTCTCATGCCTGATACCACCCACCATAGAAAGAGAGTAGGTTGCTTCTGTCATTCTGGCCAAGAACACGGCAGCAGGTATAACGATCCTATCCAGATTCAGCCATACAGAGAATCTTCATAATGAGAGGGAAAAAAACGCTTCTCATGATGACAGCTAGGTAATTTTATCTGTAATTTGGTATGACTATTTGCCTTGCCTCAAAACTAAAAATTCATCAGAATGTGTTCAGATAAAGGCTGTAACTTATGCAAATTCTGGGTTCCAAAGAGAACTCTCACTGAGGATTAAAAGTCAATTCAAGCAAAAGCGCCCAGTAAATAGCCACTGGAGGGATCCGCCATACCAGCCAGTACAGCTCCCAAAGCCTTTCTTTTTAATATTAAAAAGTCAAGCCATGAACATTCAAAGTACATCTCCCCTAGTGAGTGGGGTCAGCCATAAACAGATGGGCTCACTTACAGGCTATTAGACACTGACTGTGAGAAGATGAGCTACTCGTAGCTTAACAGGATGGGAGGGCCTCAGTTCTGCCCAGCCACTCAGCGCTCAAAGCCTGTTCCTTCCCCGCTGCTCACAGAGCCAAGGAACACTGCACACAGTGTATTCCAACCCCTGTCTGGGGACTAGCCCACTCTGGTCCACACACACAAGGCATGATTATGGAGGTGAAGAATGCTAGTACGTACATTTCTTGATTACTGATTATACTTTTATCTTTAATTTAGAATCAGTAAATGAGTGAACATTTAATTAATTTTATGTGAATTTTTTTTTAGAAAAGGGTAGTAGTTTAAACAAAAAAAAAACTGCACCAGAATGTTTGTTACAATTCAGATCAAGTCCAAAATTTCCCAACCCAAACAGCCTGATGAACTAGGAAAAGCCCTCAACCTAACATCAGAATAAGCAAACCCTGGTTCTGTCACTGTGAATCCATCACTCTTCAGGACCTCAGTTTTCTAATTTGCAAACTAAATGTTTGTCAAGGTTAGTGCCTGTAAGTGTTAGCTTTCACCACAGCCGACACTTAGTGGCTTAAAACAACAATCGTTAATTATTTCCCATGAGTCTGTACGTCACCTGGGTGGTCCTGGTTTGCTGGGTCAAGCTTGGCTCGTTTAGGCTGAGCTCACTGGTGGGTGCCATGATGAGATGTCTCACCTGGGACACCATCAGCTGGAATGGCCCACCCCTACTCCATGCAACCTGGCATCCCTGGCCAACACACCTGGTTTCCCTGGTAGATGGGAAGGGTCTCAAGCAAATAAGCGAGAACAACAGGGCCTCTTGCCTCCCAGGCTTGGAAATGAGAGGTAACTTCTATCTCTTTCTATTGTTCAAAGTGAGTCTAAGCCTGATACAAAGGATAGAGAAAGAGACTCCTCTGAATGGCACAGATTAAAATGTCACACTGCAGATGCAGAGGGATGTGGACACAGAGAGGGGCGTAACTAGAACCACTATTTGTAGGCAAGCATTCAAGATGTCCACTGAACTTTAAAACAGTGTCATGTATCACTCGTTCCCCAGTGGGTTTCCTAGAGATTATCCTCACTAAAAGCCAGCCCCTAAAATATCAACTTCTGCATGCAAAACGTGAACTGGGAATTATTTGGGGAGGACACGATTCTGCTAGGAATATAACCAAAAGAAAAGTAAGTCTGAGAAAGTGAGAGTCTTTTTTTATTTAATTCTCCACCAACCTATCCTTTGCCATTAAAGGTCCAGATGATGCCATGTCTGGGGCTGGCATGAACCAATTCTCAGAGCTGTTCAGGGATTGTGTTGGAGGCTATATGTTCAATTTACCATACTTTCAGGCAAGGTTATGGAAGTGTTTGTTATTTTTAAAATAACATTTATGCCTGGGCTAAAGAAAACAAGTTTGCTGACAAACTCCCACAAGGCCTCTTTCAGGAGACTGCTGTACTACCATTTTGTCCCCTTTTATTCCAGCCACTCCATAGACTGTTAGCCCTTGCCAAGATTTAAATTCAGCTTCCAGTGAAATTTTACCCATTCACAATATAGATACCCTATTTTCTGAATTTATTTCTAGCTTTTGTTCTTAAATCATCATGAAGACCTGTTTCTCTAAACACCTCCCCTGCTCCCATTCAACTTTAAATAGAACTTAGTTTTTTAAAGTATCGTTGTAATTCCTAATAGTTCTTCATCCTGTAAAAGAACAGGGTTTTCTATGTGCCTATTTTAGTACTCTCCTGTTGCCTCTCTACCCTTTGCCTTTGCATTTTCTTTCAGCAATTGCCAGTTCTTTGGAAATGTTAACAACTGTCTTCACTGTTCCCCACACCATTCTCAAAGGTGCTATGTTATATTCATGCCTGATCTTGCCAATGGCCCAAGATCAAGGTTCTGGTTAGCCCATGCTCTTTCTGAGAACCCTAGAGGAGAATCTATCTATGACTTTTACAGCTTCTGGTGTTGCCAACAACCTTTGGTGCTCCTTATCTTATACACTCATCACTCCAACCTCTGCCTCCATCAACGCTGGGCCCTCTGCCTTTATGCCTCTGTGCGTCTGTGTTTCCTCTTGCTATGACAGTCATACTGAAGTAGGACCCACTCTATTACACTATCAATTCAGTTCAGTTGCTCAGCCATGTCTGACTCTTTGTAATCCCACCTGCTACAGCATGTTAGACTTCCCTGTCCATCACCAACTCCCAGAGCTTGCTCAAACTCATGTCCATCCAGTCAGTGATGCCATCCAGCCATCTCATCCTCTGTCGTCCCCTTCTCTTCCTGCCTTCAATCTTTCCCAGCATCAGGGTCTTTTCAAATGAGTCAGCTCTTCACATCAGGCAGCCAAAGATTGGAGCTTCAGCTTCAGCATCAGTCCTTCCAAAGAACTTTCAGGAATGATTTCCTTTATGGTTGACAGGTTGGATCTCCTTGCAGTCCAAGGGACTCTCAAGAGTCTTCTCCAACACCACAGTTCAAAAGCATCAGTTCTTCAGTGCTCAGGTTTCTTTGTGGTCCAACTCTCACATCCATACATGATTACTGGAAAAACCATAACTTTGACTAGATGCACCTTTGTTGGCAAAGTAATGTCTCTGGTTTTTAATATGCTGTCTAGGTTTGTCATAACTTCTCTTCCAAGGAGCAATTGTCCTTAATTTCATGGCTGTAGCCACTGCCTTCAATGACTCTGCAGCCAAGAAAATACAGTCTGTCAGGGTTTCCATTGTTTCCCCATCTATTTGCCATGAAGTGATGAGACTATATGCCATGATCTTAGCTTTTTGAATGTTGAGTTTTAAGCCAGATTTTTCACTCTCCTCTTTCACTTTCATCAAGAGGCTTTTTAGTTCCTCTTTGCTTTCTGCCATAAGAATGGTGTCATTAGCATATCAACTACACTATGACCATATCTTAACTAGCTACAACAATCCTATTTCAAAATAAGGTCACATTCTGAGGTTCTAGGAAGGAGACATTTGGGGAGACACTATCCAACAATAAAGGCCTGTTTATTAGATCAGCTGTTATTTATTGAACTGATAATAAGGTCATCATGCAAAAAGACATTTTATCCTGACAAAAGCAGTCTCAGGGAGAGACTATGACTACCCCTGGACTATCTCTGTATTAAGAAGGAGCCCTGTAGCTTTTGGGGGCCTGAGATGACTCAAAGAAGATATGTCTTTCCTAGAGAGATTACTTTCTTCCAAACATATGTGAGTCCTTTGAAATGTGACATACTGCCTTACATTTCACCTGACCTAGAGATTATTCCTAGCTCCAAATGAGGAGAACCTGGACAATGACCCGTGATGCTGGTGCTAAGTTATGTTCTCTAGAAGGAGTATTCTTCCTTTTGTCACTTCAGTATTCCATACATGGCATGTGTTCCAGTTTCACTATGATGGTTTTATTTTACTTCTACAGATTTCATAATGTGTTATAATCAGAGCTTATTTTTCCTTTTCTAAATATGGGCTTTTTTTTCCCATGGCACAGACAAGAGCTAAGAACTTGGTTTTCCAAACTTAGAAATACTGTGAGAAGAACTGAGTAAATGGTCAAAATATCAAGTGATAAGATGAAACAAGGTATATTAGTTGGAGTTCTTCAAAGAAAGAAAACCAATAGGACATATATAGTGAGATTTGTTAAAATGAATTGGCTCATAGAATAATGAGCAAGTCACAAGATCTGGAAAAGGAATGGGCAAGGTGCAGACCCAGGAGGGCCGGTGGGCAGCTCCAGTCCATGTCTCAGGGCCCAAGGGTAAAGAGAATCAATGAATGGGCAAGGAGGAGAACCAGGAGGGCCGGTAGGCAGCTGCAGTCCATGTCTCAGAGGCTACAGTAAAGAGAATCAATGATGGCATTCTTATTTGAAGGCTGCAGGCTCAAGGCATCAAGATTTTGTGTTTCAGTTTGAATAAAAAAGAAAAAACTTGATGTTCCAGTTTGAAGGTAACCAGGTATGACAAAGTCTCTCTGACTCAGAGAAGGTCAGCCTTTTAGCTTGACTCAGGCCTTCAAGAGATTGGATGAAGGTCACCCACATTAGGAAGGACAGTCTACTTTTACTTTGTCCACTCATTTAAATGTTAATCTCATCCAAAAACACCCTCACAGACACATCTAGAATAAAGTTTTACCAAATGTCTGTGCACCCTCTGGCTCACTCAAGTTGATATATAAAATTAACCATCACCCAAGCTCAGTCAGTAAAGGATCTGCCTATATTGCAGGAGACGCAGGTTCAATCCCTGGGTTGGGAAGATCCCCTGGAGAATAAAATGGCAACCCACTCCAGCATTCTTCGCTGGAAAATCGTATGGACAGAGGAGCCTGGAGGGCTACAGTCCATGAGGTTGCAAAAGTCGGACATGACTTAGTGACTAAACCATCACCAAGGGAAACCCACATTCCAATATGCTCAGCATCTCTGAGAGCCTGGGTAAATAGTAACATGGGCTATGTTTAAGCCCTTGATGTGACCCAACTGGAAACCCCTGATTTGTGAGCCAGGGTACAACACAAGTGTGTGCTGGGCTCTGGTGATGATCAAAGTTGCACTGCAGAGAAGATACAACCTTAGATCGTGCCCTCCCTCTGACCCACGGACCTCAGTCCTAAACACTGTATAGGACTAGAGAGAAACAAACATAGAAAACCTATGGTTTTCAGAGCTACCTTCAGCTGAGTAAAAGAAAAGATTAGCTGATCACAACAGAGCCTGAAAAATCACCGGCCGTCTCAGGGAGCCATTTCTTTCATCTTTACCCAGTATCCTAAAAACACTCAGGAAGCTGATAGGGCAACAGGGAGGAGGGCTCACAGAGATGGCAAGGACAATGCTCATGATACTCTGGGTGCCCCTGCCCATGAGGGTCAGCCCAGGAGACAACCCATTAAGTCAAGAGGGGCATATGCAAATGAGTTCCTATTTGTCTTGGTGTTTCTAAAATTAGTGCGCCCCAGAATAGAACAGAATAGAGGAGAAATGAGAGAATAAGCGAGCAGCTGCCCTGGAAAACGCAGCGGGGCTTGAAGCAGCCTAATGAGCTGGCATGCGGCTATATGAGCCCTTGGGGACATGTGGGTCTTTTCGTCCTAATTCCTGTTAGAAACAGCGCAATGCTCACACAACTGGAACTGTATGGCTGATAAAACATACACCGCGCAAACACAGCAGCAACACGGCGACTGCCCAGGGAGGCGGGGAGTGCAGAGCATGCTTGAGAAACCACATCCTTCCGGTGAGGCTGCTTTGCCAACATCCAGCCACCATCTGGCCAAGACTGCCCAGTGCCCAGCCTCACGGGATGGTCTGTTCTGGAAAGTGGCAGAGGAAGACAAGTACCCCAAGTATAAAACCTGGTGGAATTTCAGCATCCAAACTCAAAGGTCTACATAAGAGCTACCCAGAGGGAGGCCTGTGGAGGGCAGACCATCTAAACACTCCCAAATCAATCCTGTCATTTATCAATGGAAGCTTCCTGGGCTGACTTAACAGAATATCACAAATTTGGTGGCTTAAATTGACAGAATTTTTTCCTCTCATAGTTCTAGAGATCAGAAGTCTGAAATTCACATTTTGGCAGGGACTCACTCTCCCCAGAGGCTCTAGGAAAGACCTCTGCTTCTTCCAGCTTTGGGTAGCTGTCTCATTCTGTTGCTTGGGGCACTACACTCTAGTCTCTGCTTTCTTCTTCCCTCTGTCTGTCTCAAACCTCCCTGCTTCCCTCTCATAAGGGCACTTCTCATTGGATTTAGAAGATCTCCAGATAATCCAGGATGACGTCATCTCAGGATTGATAAATTAATCCCATAGTCACAAATCCTTTTACAAATAAGGCATCATTCACAAAACCCAGGGATTGAACGTGTTTATCTCTTATTGATTGTTCTTCATTCTTCCACAGAAGTGCAAGGTGAGATCATCTATAAGACATATCCAATGCTCACACTCTGAACCAGTAAATACAAGTGCTGTGGTCCCAGCATCCTTATGAAACTAAGACAGAAAGAAACGAGTGCAGGGCCTGCAAGAAGGGCATCTGAGGTCTAAGACTAGCAAGATGAGGACTGAGAAGAAGCACTTGAAAATAAAACGCCCACAGAATTCAATGCTGAAACTCCTAGTTTCATTGCATTCTTGAAGGGACTGGTAGATGGCAGGCAATACAGACATGTATCTGGCTGGCAATCGCCTGCATCCAGACCTTCATATTATGGTTTCTCTAGACTGGAATCTCTTACAACTCTCAATGTCTGACAGACAAGGGACTTTTTTCAGCACAAACATCACCTCCACCGGGAAGCCAACTTGTCTTTCTCACAGAAAATTAAGCTCAACAAAATGATTTGTAAATTCCTTGGATAGCAAAGATCACATTTTCCTGTCATGTGACTTCTAAAAATTATTCTCACTATGTAACTTTGAACATTGCTTGCAGTTCATCTTGCATGTTTTAAATGGTTTGACTTTCATCTTCAGTGAATTATTCAGAGGGTAGAGGGATTTCTTGTACAAACACCATAGTAAAAACTCTCCACTGGCTGCCTAAAGGTGTCCTCTTCTGGGAGCTGCCTTCATTTACGCACTTGGTTGAGAATGAATTATATAACTCACTTTTTCTAAAGATCCGCACTGAGCTCCCACTCTGTAGTTGGCACGATGCTTGGGCCTAGGCTGCCAAAGCTAGCATGATTCGGTTTCTTTCCTCAGGTGCCCATGATGCAGCTCAGTCAAGGTAGAACCCATTGACTTCAAAGTTGAATATGCCTTAAAAGTAACATAAATTCATCCCACTAAATACTTCTAAGATATTTTGCTCAGTAAAAGAAGGCAGTCTTTCTGGTAAATAATTTTTCACATAACCTCAAGTGCTATTAGTAGCAAGTGTTATTACTCTAAACAAATGAGAAGAAATGATAATCAAAATAGCCAATCTAAGTTTTAAAAATTATTTCATTAATAAAAATTATGCTTGATTTAACTTGAAGTTGATCATTTAAGATTCACACACTGATATAGCAAAGACATCTTTTCCGAATGTCAACATTGAGCATAATCTGTTCGGTATTACTAAGATGATTACTGAAACTACTTAAAGGCTGTAAATAGTGTCTCAGCCTTTTGAACCAACGGTTACTCCTGGAACTTCAGGATGAAGCCTCAGTGTGATATTCATTTCCTTTACAAACTATCCCCAGCCTGTCTTTTAAGCTCCACCTTCTAGTCTCTTCCACTTTCTACCTGTTCCTTGCATTTACCTGCCCAGCCACCCCGGGCCCCCCACACACATACATACACTGTGCTACACTAAATACTAAATTTGATCTCTTGCTATACCATGTAGTATCACGCTACTAACTGATCTAAACCTCAACATATGGACTGAACTTTGTTGTACATAGCAAGTGCCACATTCACATAAAGAAGATCCTCAATAAAGGCTCTACGACAGCCTGAATTTTTCTCACCTCCTAGGCCCCAAGCCCTTGTAAAATCCATTTCCCCAGAGTGTAGGCATGAGCAGTGACTTGCTTCTAACAAATAACATACAGAAAAGTGACCAGATGCTACTCCTGTAATGTCTTCATCTTGCTAGGTCTCTTCCCTTGGCTGGCTCTGATGGAGCAAATAGCTATACAGCATGGGTCCTTCCTTACAGCAAAGGTGACGGCAGTCTCTGGCCACAGTAACAAACTGAGGCCCTTAGTTTAACTGCATATGAACAATAACCACAAAATCTTGGGAGCTGAGCCTTCCTCAGTCAAGCCACAAGATGAGAACACAACGCTGGCCGACACCTTGATCTCAGCCCTGCAGATAGCCCAGCTAAGTCATGTTTTGAAGACCAGAGGGACTTAATTTCAGAAGAGCCAGAGGACTGTGGGAAATAAAGACTCACTCTTAAAGGGTGCACACAAAGTCCCACTTGCTCTAGGACCTCGGGAAGAGCAGTGATTTGAAAGGAGCCTGGGTCAGACCCACTTGCTCATCCTGGAGAACCTCCTAGACAGGGAGGCGGAAACTGGAGCTTATCCTGGGGGCACAGACACTGGTGGCAGCTATTTTGGGAGCTCTTTCTACCACATGAACACTGGTGTTTGCAAGTGCCATTTTGGAACCTTCCCTCTAGTTTATTAGTCCCAGTAGCCAGCACCACCCGCCAGCCTGTGAGCACGAGTACTGGGATCCCTCAACCAAGAAATCAGCAGGGCAGAGACACAGCCCTACCCATTAGCAGGCCTGCTGCCCTAAGACCCCCTGAGCCCACGAGCTCCCTCAGGACCTGGCCCTGCACACCAGGGCTTCAGCACAAGCCCCAGGACTAGTCTTACACAACAGGAAGCCAGCACCAGCCCTGGGGCCTCCGGGTCCCGGGCCCTGTCCCCACCCAACAGCAGACCAACACGAGCTCCAAGACTCCATAGGCCTCTCGGTCACCACACTGGGATTCAGTAGCACCCAGCAGCAGACTAGGGATGTTCTCTAAATAAAGAAAAGAAAAGGAAAAAAGGCAGAAAAACCAAGTGAAGTGGAGATCTATCCAATAAAGAGTTCAATGTAATGGCTATAAACATGATCTAAGAACTTGGGAGAAGAATGGATGAATAGGGTGAAGAATCAGAAATTTTTAACAAAGAGTTGGAAAATATAAAGCAGAACTAAACAGAAGTGAAAAATACAATAACTAAAATGAGAAATATACTAGAATAAATCAATAATAGACTAAATAATACAGAGGAATGGATTAGTGAGCTGGAAGATAAGAGAAGTGAAAATCACTCAAGCAGAACATAAAGAGGAAAAGGGAATAAAAACAAAGGAGGACACTATATGAAGCCCCCAGGACAACATCAAGTGTGCTATCATTCACAGTACAGGGGTCCCAGAAGAGGAAGAGACGGCGGCAACGGGGCATAAAATGTTCGAAGATATAACTGCTGAAATCTTTCCTCCACTGGTAAAGGAAACAGCCATCTAGGTTTTCTGAAATGTCACAAAGACTGAGAGTCACATACAGGATCAACCCAAAGAGGACCACATCAAGACATACAGTGAAATAAAAGACAGGAATTAAAGATAAAGAGAGAATATTAAAAGCAACAAGGGAAATTACATACAAGGGAACTCCCATAAGGATATAAACTGATTTTTCAGCAGAAATGCTGACCAGAAGGGGATGGCATACTATATTTAAAGTGATGAAAAGGAAATACCTACACACAAGAATACTCTACCTGGCAAGGCTTTCATTCAGATTTGATGGAGAAATCAAAAGAGTCTTACAGACAAAAGCTTAAAGAGTTCAGCACCACCTAACCAGCTTTACGAGAAAAGATTTCTCTATGTAAAAAGAAAAGGCCATAACAAGAAATATGAAAACTACAAAAGTAAGAATCTCATTGCTAAAAGCAAATAAACAGTAAAGGTAGTAAATCTGCAATATAAAAAGCTAGTAGGAAGCTTAAAAGAGAAAAGCAGCAAAATCATCTGTGTCCACAATAAGCAGTTAAGGGAAACACAAAAGATACTAAATATGATAACAAAACAGTAAACATAGGAAGGGAATAAAAATGTACATTTGTTAAAATGCATTGGAATCTATCAATCAGCAACTTAAAATCACATATACATAGGATATGTATGTATACTATACTATACTATGTACAGTGTGGGGAATATAGTCAACAACTGTGTAATATCTTTATATGGTGATACATAGCTAGACATCATGATGAGCATTATTAAATGCACAGAAATATCAAATGACTATGTTGTGTAATGGAAACTAACATAATACTGCAGGTCAATTATATTCCAAAGAAACAAAGAAGCAAACAAACAAACTCATTGGAAAAAAATCAGATTAGCAGTTACCAGATGCAGGGTGTGGAGTGGGGAACTGGATGAAGGTGCTCAAAAGATATAAATTTCCAGTTATGAGATAAATTAAGTGCTGCTGCTGCTAAGTCACTTCAGTCGTGTCTGACTCTGTACGACCCCATAGACAGCAGCCCACCAGGCTCCACTGTCCCTGGGATTCTCCAGGCAAGAACACTGGGGTGGGTTGCCATTTCCTTCTCCAGTGCATGAAAGTGAAAAGTGAAAGTGAAGTTGCTCAGTTGTGTCCGACTCTTCACAACCCCATGGACTGCAGCCCACCAGGCTCCTCCGGCCATGGGATTTTCCAGGCAAGAGTACTGGAGTGGGTTGCCATTGCCTTCTCCGAAATTAAGTGCTAGTGATGTAATAAGCAACATAACAAATAAAAGTAGCACTGCTGTATGTTTATATACGAAACTTTCTAAGAGAGTTCTCAACACAAGGAAACAGTTTTTTCTGCTTATTTTGGATCTCAATGAGATGATGGATGTTCGGTAACCCTACTGTGATAATCATTCATGACATATGTAAGTCAAATCATTATGCTGTACACTTTAAACTTAAGAAGTACTGCATTTCAATTTGCTGTTATTGTTTAGTTGCTGCATCATGTCAAACCTTTTGAGACCCCATAGACTGTAGTTCACCAGGACCCTCTGTCCATGGGATTGTCCAAGTAAGAACAGTAGAGTGAGTTGCCATTTCCTTCTCCAGGGGATCTTCCCAATCCAGGGATCAAACCCTCGTCTTCCACATCACCTGCACTGCAGGCAGATTCTTTCCTGCTGAGCCACCAGGAAAGTATGTCAATTACATCTCAATAAAATTAGAAGAAAAAAATTCAATGAATAAATAAAATCTTTTCACTTCTTTTCCCTTTAAAAAAAATAATAATAATTCTCAAACATGGGGACTCAGGACTTCATAGATGATTGGGTGACACTGTTGTCTTTAAAACAAGCTTAACAACCAAGGTTTGTTCCACATGGTCAGTGTAGCCCCCATGTAGCAGGAGCACGCGCTGCGTTCAAGGAAGGCATCCTGCTGGTACCCACCTGGCATGAGGCCTTGGTGGACCACGAAGGGGCGGAACCTCCAGAAGGCAGAGCAGATGCCAAAGCTCCCTCCTCTGTCAGGGCAGAGACGCCTTCTCTGCCAGGTAGGACCTCCTGAGGCTCGGTTCTATGGGTTGTGTGCACCCTTTCTTCTCTTCTCCTGAAGCAGGTTTCTATGCGATGGTCTGGCTCTGCGTCTCCACCATGTATGACCGTCTTTGTGCACAGACACTGTGGGGCTCATAAATCTCTGGATCCAGGGAGTCTCCTCAGACTAGACGAACTGGCCGAACACTTTGCATGCTAAGCTAGAAGCAGTGTTTGACAGGGATATAGTTGCTTGCTTAGGACAGCAGTGATGTGCTTGTTCTACATTTCAAAAATTATCTGGTGACGAGAGGTGTGGACTGTTGCAGAAATAGTTAACCGTCCACCAGAAGTCCACATTTTCCACTCCACAGAGTAAAAATGTCCCTGGGATTGATGAGCACTCTATTTTGACCACCTTGTAGAATCCTAAAATAAGATGAATCTCTGGCTGGCTATGAATGAGTTTTCTAGAATAAGAAGGGTGCTTAAAGATAAGGTGGTAAGATGCTGAGACAAACTTAATCTATTTCACAGTATTAGAAAATGGATTGGGGACAGGAATTCCATTTATAAAATTTAAAACAATTATTTCTTTTCTTACAGATAAGATTCTTCAGGTCATAAGAAGGCTTTCAAGGAAAGTATCTACACTTCGGGGACATAGACAAGAAGAGACTGACATCACAAACAGCAACACTGGGAATGAGGTGCTGTAACAGGAGGCTCTCATTTCTAAGGGTAGGATGAGAAANGCAACATAACAAATAAAAGTAGCACTGCTGTATGTTTATATACGAAACTTTCTAAGAGAGTTCTCAACACAAGGAAACAGTTTTTTCTGCTTATTTTGGATCTCAATGAGATGATGGATGTTCGGTAACCCTACTGTGATAATCATTCATGACATATGTAAGTCAAATCATTATGCTGTACACTTTAAACTTAAGAAGTACTGCATTTCAATTTGCTGTTATTGTTTAGTTGCTGCATCATGTCAAACCTTTTGAGACCCCATAGACTGTAGTTCACCAGGACCCTCTGTCCATGGGATTGTCCAAGTAAGAACAGTAGAGTGAGTTGCCATTTCCTTCTCCAGGGGATCTTCCCAATCCAGGGATCAAACCCTCGTCTTCCACATCACCTGCACTGCAGGCAGATTCTTTCCTGCTGAGCCACCAGGAAAGTATGTCAATTACATCTCAATAAAATTAGAAGAAAAAAATTCAATGAATAAATAAAATCTTTTCACTTCTTTTCCCTTTAAAAAAAATAATAATAATTCTCAAACATGGGGACTCAGGACTTCATAGATGATTGGGTGACACTGTTGTCTTTAAAACAAGCTTAACAACCAAGGTTTGTTCCACATGGTCAGTGTAGCCCCCATGTAGCAGGAGCACGCGCTGCGTTCAAGGAAGGCATCCTGCTGGTACCCACCTGGCATGAGGCCTTGGTGGACCACGAAGGGGCGGAACCTCCAGAAGGCAGAGCAGATGCCAAAGCTCCCTCCTCTGTCAGGGCAGAGACGCCTTCTCTGCCAGGTAGGACCTCCTGAGGCTCGGTTCTATGGGTTGTGTGCACCCTTTCTTCTCTTCTCCTGAAGCAGGTTTCTATGCGATGGTCTGGCTCTGCGTCTCCACCATGTATGACCGTCTTTGTGCACAGACACTGTGGGGCTCATAAATCTCTGGATCCAGGGAGTCTCCTCAGACTAGACGAACTGGCCGAACACTTTGCATGCTAAGCTAGAAGCAGTGTTTGACAGGGATATAGTTGCTTGCTTAGGACAGCAGTGATGTGCTTGTTCTACATTTCAAAAATTATCTGGTGACGAGAGGTGTGGACTGTTGCAGAAATAGTTAACCGTCCACCAGAAGTCCACATTTTCCACTCCACAGAGTAAAAATGTCCCTGGGATTGATGAGCACTCTATTTTGACCACCTTGTAGAATCCTAAAATAAGATGAATCTCTGGCTGGCTATGAATGAGTTTTCTAGAATAAGAAGGGTGCTTAAAGATAAGGTGGTAAGATGCTGAGACAAACTTAATCTATTTCACAGTATTAGAAAATGGATTGGGGACAGGAATTCCATTTATAAAATTTAAAACAATTATTTCTTTTCTTACAGATAAGATTCTTCAGGTCATAAGAAGGCTTTCAAGGAAAGTATCTACACTTCGGGGACATAGACAAGAAGAGACTGACATCACAAACAGCAACACTGGGAATGAGGTGCTGTAACAGGAGGCTCTCATTTCTAAGGGTAGGATGAGAAAAGCAAAGTAGCATTAACTGAGATCCAGCTTTGCACATGACTTAGCTCTTGTCCTGATTTATTAGCTGTGACCCTGATTTCTTGTCTGTGCCCTGAGGCTGGCCAACAGGCAGAGAAAACTCTGTGACTTTTTATTTACATGAATTGGTACAGCCTGAGAGGAAGTGTCAAGATCATTTTTCTGTATTCCCACAACTGTGAAGGAGAAAAGTAATTGCTATTCATCAGAAAACTTATTCTAGAGCTCCTGAAAAGACTGTTCAAGGTCTAAGATAGACATTAAGCCAGTTATACCTTAAAACCAAAATTCAGAGTAAGTATCCATATCTGACTGTAGACATAATTTTGGCATTTCCAGGAAACAGGTCTTCAGCATATTTAGAGTGGGTGCTGCCTGCCTGCTGAGAGGAGGAACCCATTCCTGCCACACTATCCCCAGAAGGGAGAGACTCCAGTGCCATTTAATGTGTTTGTCTGGGCATTCCCACAGTTTGCACATTGCACAGTAAATGGAGAGAGATTGTTTTTCTGGACATGGGGTTAAAAATCAGAGATTTATCAAGCTACAGCACCAAATAATGACCAATAAACAGGCTTTACCTAAAAACACTCAAGTTTGCAGAGTCATCAGTGCATGCAGCTGTAAGGACAGAAAGCAGCGACCGGGCTGTGTAATCAGCACTGTCCCTCCTTGTTCCTTACTTCTGCATAAATCCACCTGAGCAGACGGAACTAAGAGAAAAGAGGGCAGGGAAGCTGCAGGTGGTGAAAGCATAGATGTGTTCCTGCCTTGGCCTCTATGCGCGATGCAGCGCCACCAAATGCCACTGGCTATCGGCAGCTTTAATCCAAAGGGTCAAAACGACAATACCAAAGTCATTGCTACTAGTCTGGAGTAGGGATTATGACAGGAACACACAAGCAGCCTCCCACTTTGGACTACCTATGCTGTAAATGCTTGCCTAGGATGCAAAGGAGCCCGGAGTTTGAAAAACAACACTGCCACTGAATCAAGATCAGACATCTTTCAAATTAGTCAGGTGGAGAAAAATTAGAATGCAATATCCAAGTGGATTCTCCAGTACTTCAGGACTTCCTGAGGTGGGAAAGGGGCTTGCATAATTCATTTGCATTTGCAAAGTAAAGCGGTTTCAGCCAGACAGTGGGAGATTGATCTGAACACAAACATTAATTGGGTAGTTCTCTTTTTCTAAACTCAGCATAAAATATAACCACTTATCTCTGAGACATTTATTTCACTTTCTTAATTCAAAATTTTCTATTTATTAATACTAAATAAATATATGCTACCAGTTCACTCCATTCCTGGCTTCCCAGGGCGACTTTAGGCCCAGATGGTTTAGCGCCATCCAGGAACATGTTTCACCTTCTTCCTTTATACCAATTATCATGAGCCTTAAAACTTCATCAAATCTTAATCTCTAAAACAAGAAAAAACAAGGATGTGAACTGACCACAAATTTTTTCAGACTGTTGGTAAACACAATTCCATTCCCAAAGATGCAGGACATTTTGTGGATGTGAAACTTACATGTTCAAGACTTTTCTTTTAAACTCTATTTTACTCACTAAGAAGGATGCAGTCTAATGGAACAGAAAAGGAAATGATGGCATAGTAACAGGTGTTATGGGGCCACAGTCACTCTAGATAATGAAAAATAGATACTGACTACTCGATAGATGGCCATACCTACTCGATACTGTCCCAGAATACACCTGTGCCACATCAAAGGCAGTGATGAATTACCAACGGGAAGCAATATCCCAAATTGATTTTTTGCCTCTTTTTATATTGGCACTAAGGACACAAAGCAAGGTTTAAACTGCACGCAGGCTGTTGGAAACTTTTGTTTTACAGAGAAGGTGGCATACGTGTAAACAGGATGTCCCCTCCTCACATGAGGATGATTTCTGCCCAGGGGTCTGCATTTCCAACCTCTGTCTCCTGCCCTTCTTGCTTCCTCAACACACTTGGAAAACTCTTCCTCTTCTAACCTGCTCCTCTTTTTCTGGAAATGGCAGCTTGAATCATCTTTGAGTAATAGAATAACCACCATGCTCAGAGACCACTGAGGATGTTTGAAACAGGCTTCTGTCCAGCAGACAGAAGAGCATTGCAAGAAAGCACAGACCCATAGAATGCAAGCTCTGTGTGCTCATTGCTTCAGTGAGTGTGCGCTGTAGAGGCACTCCATTTTTGCACGTGTGTAACACTGGTATATATAATCTAGAAAATGATGAGGTGAGTATTACTTCTAATAAGATTTATTTCTTCTGCTGGGGGCACTCCGCAGAAAGAGAGAGGCAGTGGAACTTCCCTCAGCAAAGCCGAGGGGTCCCGAGGAGAGGTGAGCCTGCTGTCCGCCAACCCAGCCCCTCGGCAAGGGAGAGACAATCAGACCCGACAGGGGTTCCCTCTAAGCAATTCTGCTTTATAACCGCAAGCTCCCGGCTTATATAGGCAAGCGGGGGCTGGGGGGGGGGGTGTTGCAAGGGACTCTCCATAGTTGCACCAATCACATTAAAGGTCAAATTGNCTACCAACAGTAAATGCTGACTAGGGTGTGAAGAAAAGAGAACCCTCTTACATTGGTGGGGGTAATGTCAATTGTTACAGCTACTAAGGAAGACAGTGTGGGAGCCCATTAAAAAACTAAAAATAGAACTACCATATGGTCCAACAATCCCCTTCTTGGACATATATCTGAAAGAAAAATTGCAATAAGATACATGCAACCCAGTGTTCACTGCAGCATTATTTATAATAGCCAAGACATGGAAGCATCCTAAATGTTCACTGACAGAATAATGAATTAAAAAATATTGGTACACATAGGTAATGGAATATTTTTGTTGTTTTTCAATTGCTAAGTTGTGTCCGACTCTTTTGTGACTCGATGGACTGAAGCTTGCCGGGCTTCTCTGTCCATGGGATTTCCCAGGTAAGAATACTGGAGCGGGTTGCCATTTCCTTTCTCTAGGGGAGAAGGAATTGACCCAGGGATCAAATACCCACTGGCAGGCAGACTCTTTACCACTGTACTACCAGGGAAGCTCATATTGGAATATTCCTGTCATTAAAAAGAATGAAAGAATGTCATTTGCAGTAACATAGATGTACCTAGATTGTCATAGTGAGTGAAGTAAGTCAGACAGAGGAGAGATATTGTATGAGCTACCTTTATATTCGTATGTTGAATCTAGAAATAAATGATACAAAAAGATGTAGTACATACATACAATGGAATATTACTCAGTCATACAAGAGAATGAAATATGCCATTTACAGCAGCATGGATGGACCTAGAGATTATCACACTGAGTGAAATAAGTCAGGCAGAGAAAGATAAATATCATATGATATCATTATATATGGAATCTAAAAATTTGATATGGATGAACTTACTTTCAAGAAAGAAACAGAATCACACTTATGGTTACCAAAGGGGAGGGACAAATTAGGAGTTTGGTATTAACATACACCAAACAGTGTATATATACTGTTGGTGTATTATATACAGTACTCTATATAAAGTAGGTAATCAACAAGAGCCTCTCTATATAGCATAGGGGACTCTATTCAATATTCTGTAATATCCTATATACGAAGACAATCTGAAAAAGAATGGACATAGGTATAAATGAATCACTTTGCTATACACTTGAAATGAAAACAACACTGTAGATGGAATGGATAGCCTCTCCCTTCTCCAGGAGATCTTCCTGACCCAGGGATTCAACCAGGGTCTCCTGCATTGCAGGCAGATTCTTTACCAGCTGAGCTACCAGGGAAGCCCTAAGTCAACTATACTTCAACATAAAATAAAAATTAGATTAAATATTTTTAAAAGTTAAGGATATCACATTATTATAAAAATATTTTATTTATAGCAATCCTATCAATAAATTAAAGTGAATGGATAAAGGCCTTAATGAGAATGTGTTTTATCAGATAAGATAGATAAGCATGACCAAAGTATGTTATCTATAAGGTATAAAGGCAAGTATAAATTGAAAGCAAAAGTATGTGAAAAGATGTCAGCCTTGGCAAACCCAACATGGAGAGGACAGAGATGGGGATGTTTCACTCTCCACCACCCTCCTGCCCCTTCCTGCCCACCCAGACTGAGTCTGTGTCTGAACTTTTGTGGATCATGCAGAAGAAACTGTGGCAATAGTTACTTGAATATATCTTGACCAGGGACTTGTAGTGCAAAGCCAGGCCAGTGTCATGAATTTCAGTACTATATAAACATAAGAACACTGATTAACTATATTATTAGCAAATAAACTAGTCTTTATGAAAAGGAAAACTATCAGATACAAACAGAGACATTTATAATGATAAAAGAGACAGTTTATCTCAAATATAATATCATAAAACTGTAAAAAATTAGTAAAAGAAATCCCTAACTAATGAAACAAAACTGGACAGAAATAGATACATTTAAAAATCTACTATAGTAGGGTATTTTCAAATCTCTCCCTGAGCAATGGAGATATAAACAAGAGAAGACGCTTNTATCTCAAATATAAAATCATAAAACTGTAAAAAATTAGTAAAAGAAATCCCTAACTAATGAAACAAAACTGGACAGAAATAGATACATTTAGAAATCTACTATAGTAGGGTATTTTCAAATCTCTCCCTGAGCAATGGAGATATAAACAAGAGAAGACGCTTTACTTAATTAATGTTTATAGGCTATTCTAGCCAACAAAATGTAGATACAACAATAAAGCTATGGCAAATTGTATATTGATAAAGTAGTGTATATCCCAGGAAAACATAGTTTATCTAGTACTTAAAAAGCAAACTAAGCAAATTTACAGTACTCTCAGAAATTCCAAAAACAGATTGATTATACTTTTTGCAGCCAAAGATAGAGAAGCTCTACACAGTCAGCAGAAACAAGACTGAGAGCTAACTGTGGTTCAGATCCTGAACTCCTTATTGCCAAATTCAGACATAAATTGAAGAAAGTGAGGAAAACCACTGGACCATTCAGATATGATTTAAATCAGATCACTTATGATTATACAGTGGAACCAAGAAATAGATTTAAGGCACTAGATCTGATAGACAAAGTGCCTGATGAACTAAGGACAGAGGTTCATGACATTGTACAGGAGACAGGAATCAAGACCATCTCCAAGAAAAAGAAATGCAAAAAAGCAAAATGGCTGTCGAAGAAGGCCTTACAAATGGCCAGGAAAAGGAGAGAAGCTAAAGACAAAAGAAAACAGGAAAGATATAACCATTTGAATAGAGTTCCAAAGAAGAGCAACGACAGAGAAAAAAAGTGTTCCTCAGTGATCAATGCAAAGAAATAGAGGAAAACAAGAGAATGGGAAAGACTAGAGATCTCTTCAAGAAAATTAGAGATACCAAGGGAATATTTCATGAGAGGAGGGCACAATAAGGACAGAAATGGGACAGACCTAACAGAAGCAGAAGATATTAAGAAGAGATTGCAAGAATATACAGAACTATACAAAAAGATCTTCATGACCCAGNTGAGAGGAGGGCACAATAAGGACAGAAATGGGACAGACCTAACAGAAGCAGAAGATATTAAGAAGAGATTGCAAGAATATACAGAACTATACAAAAAGATCTTCATGACCCAGATAACCATGATGGTGCAATCACTTACCTAGAGCCAGACATCCTGGAATGCAAAGCCAACTGGGACTTAAAAGCATCACTATTAACAAAGCTAGTGGAGGTGACGGAATTCCAGTTGAGCTATTTCAACTTCTAACAGATGATTCTGTGCAAGTGCTGCACTCAATATGTCACAAATTTGGAAAACTCAGGAAAGGNCAGGGAATTCAAGGTTCACATATTGCTGAAGCCTGGCTTGGAGAATTTTGAGCATTACTTTACTAGCATGTGAGATGAGTGCAGCTGTGCGGTAGTTTGAGCATTCTTTGGCATTGCCTTTCTTTGGGATTGGAATGAAAACTGATCTTTTCCAGTCCTGTGGCCACTGGTGAGTTTTCAAAATTTGCTGGCATATTGAGTGCAGCACTTTCACAGCATCATCTTTCCAGATTTGAAATAGCTCAATAGGAATTCCATCACTTCCACTAGCTTTGTTCATAGTGATGCTTTTTAGGGCCCACTTGACTGCACCTTCCAGTATCTGGCTCTAAATGAGTGATCATACCATCGTGATTATCTGGGTTGTGAAGATCTTTTTTGTACAATTCTTCTGTGTATTCTTGCCACCTCTTCTTAATATCTTCTTCTTCTGTTAGGTCCAGACCATTTCTATCCTTTATCGAGCCCACCTTTGCATGAAATGTTCCCTTGGTATCTCTAATTTTCTTGAAGAGACCTCTAGTCTTTCCCATTCTGTTCTTTTCCTCTATTTCTTTGCATTGATCGCTGAGGAAGGCTTTCTTATCTCTCCTTGCTATTCTTTGGAACTCTGCATTCAGATGCTTATATCTTTCCTTTCTCTTTTGCTTTTTGCCTCCCTTCTTTTCACAGCTATTTGTAAGGCCTCCCCAGACAGCCATTTTGCTTTTTTCCATTTCTTTTCCATGGGGATGGAAAAGAATCTTGATCCCTGTCTCCCATACAACGTCACGAACCTCATTCCATAGTTCATCAGGCACTCTATCTATCAGATCTAGGCCCTTAAATCTATTTCTCACTTCCACTATATAATCATAAGGGATTTGACAAGTTAATCACTAAAGGGACGTTTCCCATAAGCTTAAAGTATACATAATGGCCCATCTCTGGGAACTCTCCCTTCTAGGTAAAGAGCATTAAGCAAAAAAAAAATAAAAAAAAGGAAGAAATACCTTTGTTCAGCTCAAGGGAAACATCCTGACAGGCCCACCTGTGAATGACTGCAGAGAGGAAGAAATTAACACCTGCCCTCCTGAGGCTGAAGGGAACCAGGAAGTATTTGACTTTATTCTCTCCCTTTTAACTCAGGCAATTTAGTTCTTTGGAGTATAAGCCTACCATCTTCTCAGTTGGCTGACTTTCTGAATAAAGTCATTATTCCGTGCCCCAACAACTCATCTCTTGGTTATTGCCCTGTCTTGCAGCAAGCAGTATGAATTTAGACTCAGTAACAAATTTGGGGGAGCCAGCCAGGAGCCTTGCTGCTTGTGGCCAGCCTGCCCCAGTTGGGGAATTTTCAGGTAAGGTCCTAGCAGCTACCAGGACCACTTTTCCTGAGGATCTGTCCTCCAAAATTCCCTGACACAGTACTGGCTGTCCCAGCGCTTGGCCGCTAGAACAAGGAATCATCATTTGGGAGCCAATGAGCTCCATACTGTAGGGTAAGTCACTCGGGTGTGTACAGCCAGGAACTCTATTTCCTCTTCATTTATTGCTTTTTCTAGGGAAAAAAGCCAATTTGTTTTGTTTTTGAGTGGGGTAGCCCATTGGAGAGAGGAAAGAGTTGCTGGATTTCTCCCCATTCTGTTGACCTGTTTGCTTCTTTGGAAGATAGCATGTGTTTGTGTTTTGTCTTGAAAGGGGCAGAATGCTTCAACTTGAGGCACATTTTGGATAAGGGACCTGATTATAGTTCTGAACTCACAGGTGAGAGGAAGAGGATACCTTACCATAACAATATGTGGCCACAGTGCCTGTTAAGATCCCCACAGGGGTTCAGGAAGGGTTATCTTGGGACCCTGTGCACCAGGAGCTGCTGTTCTTGCTGTGTTAATTACACCATTCATGGTCTCCTGTGCTGTTGGTATATTTAAATCCCCAAGACCAAACCTGAGGGTTTATTTAGAAGTTTCTATTTGTTCTTTGGCTTTTTTTTTTCATTTTGTGTGGTATTATTTCTCCATTCACAGCCAACAGTTCTGTGATACTTCAAACTTTTACTGACATCAGATGGAGGAAGGTAATAGGAAAAAAAAAAAATCTGTTCTTGCCCAGAAGTGGGACAGTCCAAGGAACAAGAGAAAGCTTCCACTTCATTCCTAAAATCACCAAAACATAGAAGTGTCTTTTGCATAAATACAAGTATAAGGATTTAGCTATGCAGACAGATGACCTTGATTCATCCCATTACCCAAAGCCCAATTTGAATCCAATGTCTTTTATAACTGATGGCTTTTACATTGTTGTGCCTAATTCATAGTTGACTTTTGGAATGGCAATTATGAGTTCCCTGTGTTTGTATATGTGTTACAGATGTGTGGCACTGCCAAAATTAATGTGTAAAAGAGCTCTATTTAACTGGCTTAAAGAAAATTGCTTTTATCAACACACAAATATAAAGGAAACTGGCCAGAATGAGTTTCAGGTCCACATGATCTAGGAAATACTCAATACTGAATTAATATCTGTTGTTAAAGATAGCTTAAACTTGTCAATTTGATATAGACATCTTTAGAGTCATCAACATTAAGTATAATACTTCCACTGTATCTAGGTTTACTAGAAACCAAATAATACCCTATTCCTGATACAAAGTTTGTCCACAGGAAAATAACAATGTGAGAAAGTTTTTAAGTAAGGAAAATAAAGATGAATGAAGCAGAGTTTTGGGGTAAACTCTATGGGGATAATACTTTGGGAATGATTATCTAGAACAGCCTCTCCAGATTTTCAAAACTTGAAGCTAAACTAAGTTCTAAAATAAGACTGAAATTAATTAAGAAAATAAATCTTAAAGATATAGTGATATAAAACCTGAATTTGGTTCTCTAAGAGGACTAAGTTTTCTTAAAATATGGAACTGCTTTTGGTAATAGATTATGAGTTTAAGTGATCTGTAGTGGCCATTGAGATCTTTTATTATCCCTGGTTAAATTTTTTTGATATTTTTGACAAACTTATCCAGTTCTAAATGGGGTTCATTTGACCTCTGGCTAACTTTGAGGTTTTCCAGAATGCCCCTACAATACCTGAAATTACTTGTTTTCTTTCCATCTCAGGAATATTAAACTAATTGAGCTTGTTTGGTGTGTTGAATTATATGGGAGGTATCATCAAATGAGTGATAAAACTTTTTTAGACTGTATTATATGGGTAAACATTATTAATATATGTATTATATATTATTAATATATATATTCTAGAAATTGTATGGGGTTCCTAAAATTCTGGTATATTCTGGTAAATGATCAGTTATAATTTACAGTGAAGTGAAAGTTGCTCAGTCGTGTTAGGCTCTTTGCAACTCCATGGATAGTCCATGGAATTCTTCAGGCCCAAATACCAGAGTGAGTAGCCTTTCCCTTCTCTAGATCTATCGACCCAGGTCTCCTGCATTGCAGGCAGATTCTTTACCAGCTGAGCCACAAGGGAAGCCCAAGAGTACTGGAGTGGGTAGCCTATCCCTTCTCCAGCAGATCTTCCTGACCCAGGAATCGAATCGGGGTCTCCTGCATTGCAGGTGGATTCTTCCCAGCTGAGCCATAAGGGAAGCCCATTGTCACAGCAGTAGTCAAATTTCTGTTGACATGCACTGCAATTCCACTTGGTTAATGCCAAAACAAAAAGACATTCTTTTAGTAGTTAGGCTTCCGTGGTGGCAAGGCCTTGAAAAGGAAAACCAAGCAAAAGTGGTTGAACAAAATTCAAGAAATTCAGCAAAACAAATGAAGACCTCTCTGAGTTTTTGGAAAGGATGTTATGAGACCTACAGACATCAGGTCCTGAGGCCCCTAAAAATATTAGAATGGTAGATTTGATCTTTGTGGGCAAAATGCCTCAGACGTCAGGAGAAAGTTGAAAAGAAAATTAGATGGTATATTTGGAATGAACCCTTCTCAACTGGTAGATGTTCCTGTTGAAGTATTCAACAGAGGATAGCAATAGAAGAAAGAAGATGCGAGACCAAACATCACTTTTTTTTTGGCAGTGGAACTGGATTCCCAAAAGGCAAGTAACTTGAAGTAAGGCTCTACTGGGGATGGAACAATGTGCCTAATATAAGGAGGAGGGACACTGGAAAACAGACTCCCTAGACTAAAGCAGAACAATGAAAGAACCTCATGTATGGCAGAGAGAGGAACACTCTGAATGAAGAGGCCAGGGGGCTCCCTTGGATTTGAGGGACCCAGACCTCACCCTGAAGTTATTCGCCAGAAAACTTTGAATCAGAGTCCACCAAAGGATTGAAATATAGACTTTACTGAAATGCCCAAACTGCAAAAATTGCAGTTAACCTGCTAGTGTTTGTCTGGACACATTTTCAGGATGAACAGAAGCATGAACCACATGGATGTAAAATCTCTGAAGTGGTGCCACTTAGAGAAATTATCCAGCTTTGGATTGAGGTGTTAACACAACATTCATCCTACAGACCACAATCAACAGGAAGATGAATCATATATTAAAAGCCAAAAAAATGAATCATATATTAAAAAGAAATGTCACTAAAATGTCAAGAATCATTCAGCTTGGGATAAGACCTTGCCAACTGCCCACTACAGATCAGAAGCAGGCTTAAATTAAGCCCCTTTGTAATATTGTGTTCTGGGTATCTGCCCAGGTACTTGTTCTTGTTTAGTTGCTCTATCGTGTTCAAGTCTTTGTGACCCATGGACTGTAGCACACTTGGCTTCCCTGCCCTTCACTTTCTCCTGGAGTTTGTTCAAATTCATGTTCAATGAATTGATGATGCCATCCAACCATCTCATCCTCTGTCGTCCCCTTCTCCTCCTGCCTTCAATCTTTCCCAGCATCAGGGTCTTTTCCAATAAGTCGGCTCTTTGCATCAAGTGGCCAAACTATTGGGGCTTCAGCATCAGTCCTTCCAACGAATATTCAGGGTTAATTTCCTTTAGGACTGACTGGTGTAATCTTCTGTAGTCCAAGGGACTCTCAAGAGTCTTCTTGAGCACCACAGTTCAATTCTTTGGTGCTCAGCCTACTTTATAGTCCAACTCACACATCCATCATGACTACTGGAAAGACCATAGCTTTGACTACGTGGACCTTTGTTGGCAAAATAAATTTTAATATGCTGTCTTGGTTTGTCATAGCTTTTCTTCCAAGGAGCAAGTGTCCTTTAATTTCACAGCTGCAATTACCACCTGCAGTGATTTTGGAGCCCAAGAAAATAAAGGCTGTCACTGTTTCTATTTTTTACCCATACAGAAGAATCAATGCTAAAAGACCTAGAGGTTGCCAGTTATATTAAAACTTTTGGGTACTATACTATTCATGAGTTTGCCTCCACCAGGTCTGTCATCCAACTGAAGTAGATAATTTCATTACAGCTGGAGAAGTGGTAAACAATTTGTTTCAGCTCAGTTCAGTCACTCAGTCACGTCCGACTATTTGAGACTCCATGGACCGCAGCATGCCAGGCTCCCCAGTCCATCATCAACTCCAAGAGCTTACTCAAACTCATGTCCATGGAGTCGGTGATGCCATCCAACCATCTCATCCTCTGTCATCCCCTTCTCCTCTTGCCTTAAATCTTTCCCAGCATCAGAGTCTTTTCAAATGAGTTAGTTCTTTGCATCAGGTGGCCAAAGATTGGAGCTTCAGCTTCAACATCAGTCCTTCCAATGAATATTAAGGACTGATCTTCTTTAGGATCGACTGGTTGGATCTCCTTGCAGTCCAAGGGACTCTCAAGAGTCTTCTCTAATACCAGTTCAAAAGCATCAATACTTCAGCGCTCAGCTTTCTTTATGGTCCAACTCTCACATCCATACATGACTACCAGAAAAACCATAGCTTTGACTAGATGGCACGTGGTTGGCTAAGTAATGTCTAGGTTGGTCGTAGCTTTTCTTCCAAGGAGCAAGCATCCTTTAATTTCATGGCTGCAGTCACCATCTGCAGTGATTTTGGAGCCAAAAAAATAAAGTCTCTCATTTTTTCCATTATTTCCCCATCTATTTGCAATAAAGTGATGGGAGCAGATGCCATGATCTTCGTTTTCTGAATGTTGAGTTTTAAAACAACTTTTTGACTCTCCTCTTTCACTTTCATCAAGAGGCTTTTAGTTCTTCGCTTTCTGCCATAAGGGTGGTGTCATCTGCATATCTGAGGTTATTGATATTTCTCCTAGCAATCTTGATTCCTACTTGTGCTTCATCCAACCCAGCGTTTCTCATGATGTACTCTGCATATAAGTTAAATAAGCAGGGTGACAATATATAGCCTTGACGTCCTCCTTCTCCTATTTGGAACCAGTCTGTTGTTCCAAGTCCAGATTTAACCGTTGCTTATTGACCTGCATACAGATTTCTTAAGAGGCAGGTTAGGTGGTCTGGTATTCCCACATCTTGAAGAACTTTCCACAGTTTGTTGTAATCCATACAGTCAAAGGCTTTTGCATAGTCAATAAAGCAGAGATAGATGTTTTTCTGGAACTGTCTTGCTTTTTCTATGATCCAACAGATGTTGGCAATTTGATCTCTGGTTTCTCTGCCTTTTCTAAATCCAGCTTGAACATCTGGAAATTCACAGTTTACATACTGTTGATGCCTGGCTTTGAGGATTTTGAACATTAGTTTGCTAGCATGTGAGATGTGTTCAATTGTGAGACAGTTTGAACATTCTTTGGTATTGCCTTTCTTTGGGATTAGAATGAAAACTGACCTTTTTCAGTCCTGTGGCCACTGCCAAGTTTTCCAAGCTTGCTGGCATATTGAGTATAGCACTTTCACAGCATCATCTTTTAGGATTTGAAATAGCTCCACTGGAATTCCATCTCCTCCACTAGCTTTGTTTGTAGTGGTGCTTCCTAAGGCCCACCTGACTTTACATTCCAGGATGTCTGGCTCTAGGTGAATGATCACACCATCCTAGTTACCTGGGTCATGAAGAGCTTTTTTGTATAGTTCTTCTGTGTATTCTTGCCACCTCTTGTTAATATCTTCTGCCTCTGTTAGGTCCATATCATTTCTGTCATTTATTGAGACCACATTTGCATGAAACTTTCCCTTGGTATTTCTAATTTTCTTGAAGAGATCTCTAGTCTTTCCCATTGTATTTTTTTCCTCTGTTTCTTTGCATTGATCACTGAGGAAGGCTTTCTTATCTCTACTTGCTATTCTTTGGAATTCTGCATTCAAATGAGTATATCTTACCTTTTCTCCTTTACCTTTAGTTTCTCTTTTTTTCTCCGCTATTCATAAGGCCTCCTCAGACAAACATTATTTGCCTTTTTGTATTTCTTTTTCTTTGGGATGGCCTTGATCACTGCCTCCAGTATAATGTCACAAACCTCCATCCATAGTTCTTTAATTTTGTCCAAATAAATATCGCAGGAGGAAAAGGAGTACATCAAGGCTGTATATTATCACCCTGCTTATTTAAATTATATGCAGAGTACATCATGAGAAACGCTGGACTGGAAGAAACACAAGCTGGAATCAAGATTGCCGGGAGAAATATCAATCACCTCAGATATGCAGATGATACCACCCTTATGGCAGAAAGTGAAGAGGAACTAAAAAGCCTCTTGATGAAAGTGAAAGTGGAGAGTGAAAAAGTTGGCTTAAAGCTCAACATTCAGAAAATAAAGATCATGGCATCCAGTCTCATCACTTCATGGGAAATAGATGGGGAAACAGTGGAAACAGTGTCAGACTTTATTTTGGGGGGCTCCAAAATCACTGCAGATGGTGACTGCAGCCATGACGTTAAAAGACGCTTACTCCTTGGAAGAAAAGTTATGACCAACCTAGATAGCATATTCAAAAGCAGAGACATTACTTTGCCAACTAAGGTCCATCTAGTCAAGGCTATGGTTTTCCCTGTGGTCATGTATGGATGTGAGAGTTGGACTGTGAAGAAGGCTGAGCACCGAAGAATTGATGCTTTTGAACTGTGGTGTTGGAGAAGACTCTTGAGAGTCCCTTGGACTGCAAGGAGATCCAACCAGTCCATTCTGAAGGAGATCAGCCCTGGGATTTCTTTGGAAGGACTGATGCTAAAGCTGAAACTCCAGTACTTTGGCCACC
>SJYW01028001.1:639721-655856 GCA_006410735.1 Raphicerus campestris | reverse complement strand
ATCACTTCATGGGAAATAGATGGGGAAACAGTGGAAACAGTGTCAGACTTTATTTTGGGGGGCTCCAAAATCACTGCAGATGGTGACTGCAGCCATGAAATTAAAAGATGCTTACTCCTTGGAAGAAAAGTTATGACCAACCTAGATAGCATATTCAAAAGTAGAGACATTACTTTGCCAACAAAGGTCCGTCTAGTCAAGGCTATGGTTTTTTCTGTTGTCATGTATGAATGTGAGAGTTGGACTGTGAAGCAAGCTGAGCACCGAAGAATTGATGCTTTTGAACTGTGGTGTTGGAGAAGACTCTTGAGAGTCCCTTGGACTGCAAGGAGATCCAACCAGTCCATTCTGAAGGAGATCAGCCCTGGGATTTCTTTGGAAGGACTGATGCTAAAGCTGAAACTCCAGTACTTTGGCCACCTCATGCGAAGAGTTGACTCCTTGGAAAAGACTCTGATGCTGGGAGGGATTGGGGGCAGGAGGAGAAGGGGATGACAGAGGATGAAATGGCTGGATGGCATCACAGACTCGATGGACGTGAGTCTGAGTGAATTCCGAGAGATGGTAATGAACAGGGAGGCCTGGCATGCTGCGATTCATGGGATTGCAAAGAGTCGGACACGACTCAGTGACTGAACTGAACTTGGGGAACTGGAACCAAAACTCTAAGTTCAATTTAATTGAATAAATAAAATGCTAAGCAGTCCCATGGGGTTCAAATAGTCATGAAATACAAAGGATTGACTAAAGGTCCTAAGGAATATTCATGACTCCCATTCAACAGAATGGTCTTCCTTTCTTTCCCCACAAGATGGTGGAATGGACGTTGACAGTGGGGAGTTATAGGGAAGAACTTTTTGTAATCTATTATAAGCTAATTACTTAAAGGATATTGCCTATAGGCTTAAATATCACGCAATGGCCCATCTCTGGGAACTCTGTTTCGCAGGTAATAAGCCTTAAGCTAAAACACATTCGGCTCACAGAAGACATCATGGCCAGGCCCACCTGTGGAATGGCTACTGCTGCTGCTGCTAAGTCGCTTCAGTCGTGTCCAACTCTGTGCAACCCCACAGACAGCAGTCCATTGGGCTCCGCCATCCCTGGGATTCTCCAGGCAAGAACACTGGAGTGGGTTGCCATTTCCTTCTCCAATGCATGAAAGTGAAAAGTGAAAGTGAAGTCACTCAATCGTGTCTGACTCAGCGACCCCATGGACTGCAGCCTACCAGGCTCCTTCGTCCATGGGAGTTTCCAGGCAAGAGTACTGGAGTGGAAGAAATTATCACCTCCCCTCCAGAGGCCGATGGGAACCAGAAAGTGTCTCACTTTATTCCCTCCCCTTTTAGTGTAAGAGGAGCCTGAATTCTAACTCTGATAAGATGGTCCTATGGGGCATGAGCCCACCATCTTCTCAGTTTGCTGGTCTTCCAAATAAATTTATTCCTTGCCTCAATAACTTGTCTCTTGATTACTGGCCTGTCATACTGTGAGCAATACAAGGTTGGACTCAGTAACAACATGGCAGGCAAACCCCCAAGTGCTGGACACTTCAGAAGTTTCAGAAGGTCTGGACGAGTGAGAGATTAGGAGCCCTGATTAGATTTGAACTGTGGTGTTGGAGAAGCCTCTATAAAGTCCCTTGGACTGCAAGGAGATCCAACTAGTCCATCCTAAAGGAGATCAGTCCTGGGTGTTCACTGGAAGGACTGATCTTGAGGCTGAAGCTCCAATACTTTGGCCACCTGATAACAAAGAACTGACTCATTTGAAAAGACCTGATGCTGGGAAAGACTGAGGGCAGGAGGAGAAGGGGACGACAAAGGATGAGATGGTTGGATGGCATCACCGACTCAATGGACATGGGTTTGGGTGGACTCTGAAAGTTGGTGATGAACAGGGAGGCCTGGCGTGCTGCGGTTCATGGGGTTGCAGAGTTGGACACGACTGAGCAACTGAACTGAACTGATTAGACTGAAGTCTTCACTACAGCTCTGAGGAAATGTTTTTCACTTTCCTTTTTGAAAGGGTTAAAATCAGCCTGTTCTGAGCCCTGCCATTTTGCAGTTCCACTGCGTATTTATTGTAAGTGCATATCACATATCCATATGCCTTATCCTATCTGTGACCAGTAAAGCCTCTGCTAATGCATCAGATGAGGAAATACGGCGCTGTGCCAGTTATCCGCATACTGCCTCTCAGCTCTGAATTTCTCCATTGCCTAATCCATGAAAGTGGATCTGGGCCCTATGAATGATTCCTTGGCCAACTGGCAGTAAGTTTTGTCGTCGGGGATGCTGGAGAGACGCTGTGGAGGTTCTGCTTCTGGGCTCCGGAGTGCTCCCTGGGCTGGCTGCTACGGCACGGCCACATCCCCAGGGCCCAGCTGCTTCGAGCTCCAGGCTCCAGAGGAACAGCCCCCGCCCCCTGTGCCCAGCTCCTGCAGCACCTACCTCCACAGTGTACAGTATTCAGTGGCACCCAGTGGCCAGCAGCTTCACAGCACCCTTCCTGGGTGGTTTTGTACTAGAATGACTCCTTGGGTAAATAGGTTTCCCCAGCAAATTGGAAGGTGGGTTTCTGGCAAGTTCCACTGGTACGGGACCACAGTGACTCCTTTGTTGTCCAGCGAGCCAAGGGCACAGACCCTTTGACAATGTCTTCATCTCAGCCCAAGGTCCCTTTCTGGGGTGGCTATCCTCCTTTTACATGCTATGACTTTATTTATGAGTGTTCTCTGTACTTCTTACTAGCCCGTCCCGTTTACATCAACTCTATTATAGTTAGAGCAATTCTTTATACTATACTTAGAAAATTACATGGAAGTCATCCTGTTCAGGCTTCAGACAAGAAAGCAGAGCAGGCCTCTGACCTCGCTTCTGATCTGCCTGACCAGGCACACCTGAAGATGTGTCTGCTGTGAGTGCAAAACAAGCAGCCCTGCGGATGAGAGAGGGCATGGGCTGGGACTGTTGAGCCCCTACAAGGAATCNTGGACTCTGAAAGTTGGTGATGAACAGGGAGGCCTGGCGTGCTGCGGTTCATGGGGTTGCAGAGTTGGACACGACTGAGCAACTGAACTGAACTGATTAGACTGAAGTCTTCACTACAGCTCTGAGGAAATGTTTTTCACTTTCCTTTTTGAAAGGGTTAAAATCAGCCTGTTCTGAGCCCTGCCATTTTGCAGTTCCACTGCGTATTTATTGTAAGTGCATATCACATATCCATATGCCTTATCCTATCTGTGACCAGTAAAGCCTCTGCTAATGCATCAGATGAGGAAATACGGCGCTGTGCCAGTTATCCGCATACTGCCTCTCAGCTCTGAATTTCTCCATTGCCTAATCCATGAAAGTGGATCTGGGCCCTATGAATGATTCCTTGGCCAACTGGCAGTAAGTTTTGTCGTCGGGGATGCTGGAGAGACGCTGTGGAGGTTCTGCTTCTGGGCTCCGGAGTGCTCCCTGGGCTGGCTGCTACGGCACGGCCACATCCCCAGGGCCCAGCTGCTTCGAGCTCCAGGCTCCAGAGGAACAGCCCCCGCCCCCTGTGCCCAGCTCCTGCAGCACCTACCTCCACAGTGTACAGTATTCAGTGGCACCCAGTGGCCAGCAGCTTCACAGCACCCTTCCTGGGTGGTTTTGTACTAGAATGACTCCTTGGGTAAATAGGTTTCCCCAGCAAATTGGAAGGTGGGTTTCTGGCAAGTTCCACTGGTACGGGACCACAGTGACTCCTTTGTTGTCCAGCGAGCCAAGGGCACAGACCCTTTGACAATGTCTTCATCTCAGCCCAAGGTCCCTTTCTGGGGTGGCTATCCTCCTTTTACATGCTATGACTTTATTTATGAGTGTTCTCTGTACTTCTTACTAGCCCGTCCCGTTTACATCAACTCTATTATAGTTAGAGCAATTCTTTATACTATACTTAGAAAATTACATGGAAGTCATCCTGTTCAGGCTTCAGACAAGAAAGCAGAGCAGGCCTCTGACCTCGCTTCTGATCTGCCTGACCAGGCACACCTGAAGATGTGTCTGCTGTGAGTGCAAAACAAGCAGCCCTGCGGATGAGAGAGGGCATGGGCTGGGACTGTTGAGCCCCTACAAGGAATCTGGCCAGCGGCCCTGGGGATTATCAACTTTTCAAGATTTGCAAGACAAAACAAATAACATTGTTCAAAAAGAAAAAAAATTAACATAAAATCAGAGCTGCAGGAACCCCCAAAGTGCAATTTTGAAGTCTCAACAGTGGAGCCGAGGCACTGCTTGGGACATTTTCCCAAAGGGGACTCCAGATTGTTGCTTGCTGTCTGATTCTGGGATGCTGCTTGGATGTCAGTCAAAACCCAATCTGATGATACATGTACTGTTATTATCCTTTACTATTCTATTTCTCTTTCCTTTAGTGATTGCTTATTGCAAGTATGATAGATCATTCCCTATTAAACATTAAAATTATTTATTTGTGTGTAATGAATGGTTTCTTTTGTTAAGAAATCCTTTGAATCTGAAACGAAAGTTAAAGCTTCCAGCACATACACTTTCCCCCTGAAACTACCCTGTAGCTTCTTTCTCCTGAGCTGACCTGACAGACACAGGCATCACGTTGTCAAAGTTCTGTGGCTGCAGCCAGTATATACTGACTCAACTGAGAACAGTAGAGGATTCAGTGCAGGATGTGCAGCAGTTCACAGAATGAAAGGAAGGCGTGGAGGCCAGGCTTGGGAAGGAGACAGACCTTGGCAGATGGAGGGTTCTAGGAGCCAAAGCTGATGGGAAGGGCCTGACGGGGTCAGCCTCCCTAAAGCTGAACCTGGAAGATGCTGCGGGCAAGCAACATATGTAGGGCATGCCCAGGAGTAGCAGAGGCAGGGAAGCAAGGGAGGGCAGGAGGGAGAGCCTAGCAGGGTCTTAGCTCGAGGCAGACTAACCCCATGGGGGCACTCTGGAGCACAAAAACAATGACAGAATTATTCCACTAGGCAAAAGGGCCAGGCTCTTGCACTAGCTGTCACTGGCAAGCCCTCCTCTAGGCAGGATGGCTCCATTCAGCCAAGGGATGTTCTCTGGAAAGTTGCTAAGTTGGCAACACAACAGCAGCATCTTCCAAGACATCATAAGAGAAGTAAGGAAAGAAATGGCAGCCTCAGAGAGACACAGGGAATTACCCTCTGAATGGGGACAGACTTCACCACAATCTTGCCACAGCAGCTTTAAGATGAAACACAGGAGAGAGACGGCAGGAAAATGCAGACAGCTGAAGCACTTCCAAGCCTTGTTTGCTGTTTTCATCTGAAGGAATCCTCTCAGTTCCATGTGACTCCAAAACATGTCCTGTCTCACTAAGCTGCAGACCCCCTGGCTTGGGAGGACTGGAGCAGAGCAAACCATATGCCTCCTTGATTAATTGCAGAAGACAGGAAGGCCGTGGGGCTTTTCGAGGTGTTTGGGAAATTTTTAAATCTAGCAATATTCATGTATATGTCAATTGTTTCATTTTGCTTGGAAGATGCTAGTAGTCAAATAGTTCCTATATTCCCCAAAGTCATATTCACATGGAAGAGGTCTGGGTGTTTCTTCATTGTTTGTTTCTGATTCCATTTGTCTCACTTGCCCTTGACATGCTGCTTCGCAACATTTCAACATGTACTCTGAGTTTAGCTATGCAGTATTTTAAATAAATGTTACCAGTCTCTTCACTTAAGTCCAGAATTAACAGGATAAAATCAGAGTAGAATTAACAAGATAAAATCAGAAAAGGGATTATTTTCAAAGCACACACATGAAAATGGTACTGTTTCCCAAGATGAAGGGGAATGGGAGTCCAGAAAAAGTGACCTAGGTGCAGCCTCCTGAGTCATGAGCTGGCCCTCCTTCTCCCTGCCCCTGCAGCTGTGCCCCATCTCTGACACCTTCTATACCTGCTCCGAGGTTAAAGAATCTTCTTTTTCCCAACAAGGATTTGTTTCACTGTGTTTTCCACACAGATAGAAATAAGACTTTTTTGATGGGGAAAAAAAAGTCTTTACAAAAACAATCTATAATTAAATCAGTAACAAAATTTAAATAAGTACTCTGCATTTGAAATTCAATTTTACAGACATTCAAGATTAGTGAATTCTGGTAGGAAAAAGAGACTAGCAGGAAGGAAAAAGATATCCTTTCAACTAATGAAAAATCATAAACTCTTTTCATTAGATTGTTTTGGGGAAACACATGGCATAGTTATTTAAGAAGGGTTATTTAAGGGAGACTTAAAGAGTTTCAAGTTGAGTGATCTTCAGACTGAAAACTATTTTAAGATTTTCCAAGAAATTGAAGCTTTCCTTGCAAGGGTGGACAGCACTAGTCCTCCCTGAAAGTCCTGCAAGTGGCCTGATTCCAGTTGTAAAGTCGTCCATTCTGGTGGCACCTCTCCTTTTTCTGCCAGGAATATTTGAACCATAGCTGAAAACACACATCAGCATTTCATTAAAAGCAGTCCCAATTGTTCCAAAAGGTTAGTGAGACACTTTTTCTTGCCTAAAGTTAGCAAGAGCACTTAGCAGCAAGGTTTAAGCACCACTGTATGTCCAAAAACCAGAGATACAGAATTAAAGGGCACCATGATTTCAGGAATATTTAGAAAAGGATGAAATAAATGAAACAGATTATATATTTGATGTTCAAAAGATACATAGTTAGTATTAAGCAAGATTCCTGTGAACACATGTATATTACAATAAGAACTGCTAGCTCTATCAGGTGTTAGGGAAATCTAAAATATAACTGACCAAAGGATTTTTCTAGAAAACTAATCTTTAGTTATTGCAAACAGCCATATCACTTTAGTTCATTTATTTCAGCTATTATGGAGAAACATCATAGAAATGTGATCATGCAAAATTAATTATTTTCTTGGAAAGTATTAATATGTAGCAAGGAAAAGCCACCTTCCCAAAGAGAATGCTTTCCCCTTTAGAAGTCTAAATCCAAGCTGACTTGCTTAAATTGACCAGGATTTCATTTGTGTGAAAGGAGAAGTCCAAACGATACTGTAGCTGTCTAGTTAAATTCCCCACAGAGGATTCCAGTGGAGATAAAAGCTTCAAATACACTCAGGTTCCTTTTCTACTGTTTTTCAAAAAAAAAAAACACATAAACTGCTGAGATCTATCATGCTATATTTTAGCCCCAGCAATTGCCTGATCATTACTCAGCAGACAGCTAAGTTCTGTTTTGTCCTCTTCTCTTCTCTCATTGCTGCTGCTAAGTTGCTTCAGTCGTGTCCAACTCTGTGTGACCCCAGAGATGGCAGCCCACCAGGCTCCCCCGTCCCTAGGATTCTCCAGGCAAGAATACTGGAGTGGGTTGCCATTTCCTTCTCCAATGCATGGAAGTGAAAAGTGAAAGTGAAGTCACTCAGTCGTGTCTGACTCAGTGACCCCATGGACTGCAGCCTACCAGGCTTCTCTATCCATGGGATTTTCCAGGCAAGAGTACTGGAGTGGGCTGCCATTGCCTTCTCCCTTCTCTCATTACTTTCCTAGAAAAGACCTTCTACTACATATCAAAGCAACAAAGAGCACCAAAAGGTGATTTGATTCTCAAATCCACATTAACCTGCTGATCCAAACCCATGGGACATCACAAATAAGAGGAACAGAGATCCATCTGTTCCAGAGTGTCTCTCAGGGGATCTACAGGAAGGAGGGAAGTTGGTCCCGTGTTTTTACCACTAATAAACACCACTGACCTACCAGAGGAAACTTGTATATTCCTGACACTCTGCCTCCAATATCTTCCTACTGTAGTGAAACACCTTGATATCATTTCAAACTCTTTATAAGTACAGATATATGTCTAAAAGTAAGTTTTCAATGAGTTCAATTCCCAGCATATTAACATCCTGTCATTGCTGTGATAGAAACATCAACAACATCTAAATATGAAACTTGTTTTAAGTTCTCATTTTGCCATGGTTCCAACTTTGCCTTTGCCTTGCAACAGTTTAGCCAGGCGTGGGCAAGTCAGTAATTACAGCACAGTATAGAATACACCCCTTGAGTTTGTCCCACATGAGGGAGAAAAGTAACGCCCCGCCTGCTGTTTACATTATGCAGTGCAAAATACAACTCCTCATGAGACCAAACTGTAATATACCAGTTCCTTTTATAGGTAAGTCACTAGCAATATTAGAGTTTAAGAAACCATAGCTATACTTCAGGAGAATCCACGTGAATGTACAAAATAAGACAGTAATTGTTAAATTTCTCTTTTAGTGTTTATTGTTTCTTTAAAGGGTCCTTTTTGAGTTCAGTAAACATTAATTAAACATTAGTAACTATTAACAACATATTTGGTCCTTATGGAGCCCACCAATAAGTATAAAATACCTAATTAAGCTATTTATCCAAATCCAGTCAAAAATATGTATTCCTAGTCTCAAGCTAAAGACTGAAATATTCCCAGTATTTTTAAAACAGCCAGGTTCAATGACACGCACCACCCCCGCACCCCTGTGAAAACAAGTGCACAGACATTCAGAGACAGTAGGTGTGTGCTCAAGGGGGCAGGGAAACCCCAGTACTTAGGGGTGGGGGCAGGGCAGATGAGCACAGCGACGGACTTAAACGTCTGAAAAGCAGCCGTTCGTGATGGGTCAGACTTGTTCTGGGAGACTCCAGAAAGCAAATACAGAGTTAAAGGACAGAAGTGAAAGAGGCATATCATAGCTGCATGAGAGGAACTTTTCCATAATTAGGATTGTTCAAAAATCTAAGTGTCTTCCAGTGCAAATGCAAAAGCAGGCAGTAGGTGGATCCTCTGACATTCTGTGCCGGGGAGAACTGATTCCCCAATCTCACCAAGTTCCAGTTACCTTCTTAAGATGGGCTTGCTGTTGAGAACCAAGTTACTTGAGGTTATCAGCTAATCTGAGGTCACAGCTGGGGTTTTAGTTTGGAGGAGAAACAGCTAACTTTTGCTTTTTTTTTTTAAATTTTTTGGTGTGAGGTGAAGGCAGACAAATAGAAGATGGGGAGTCTGGCTCCATAAATCAATCCTAACATTTTCTTTGGAACTGATGTTAAATCTTTAGCTGCATCCGACTGGCACAAAAGGACATAACTAATAAGCACATCATTTAAACTTGGGAGAGATGAGATTATATCTGAAGAGTTGCTGTTGTTAAAATTAAACATCAGATTTTATCATTTAACTGGAAAACACTGCATAAAAAACTCAGCTGCATAATGACTCTTTAGAATCCACCCAGCACAGTATAGGGTATGAGACCAAAGTGTGTGATGTTGCCACACAGGGGCTTCCTTGAGGGAGCAATGAAATTAGGTGGTTTACTGCACCAGAAATATAAGAACATACGTTTGGTGAAAGCTCCCATCATCATTAAAAGTACAAAATAACATCTCCATAATGTAGCCTTTCATTTCCTGCCAGCATGGACAACTTGTCTGTAAGTTATTTATCTTTAATGGGGAAAAAAAAAAACTAAACCCACCAGAACAACAGCAAGTTACTTCATTGCTAATAATATTCCTACTTTGTATCATGACCTTCCCCTCTATTAAACTCAAAATGTTTTATCTATGGCTTCAATCTTTTGAACTGTATCGAGGCACTGCTGCTGAGTATAAACTACAGAATATTTAACAGCATTTAGCGCCTTCCAGGGACGGCAGAGCCTGGTGGGCTGCCATCTATGGGGTCGCACAGAATCAGACACAACTCAAGCGACTTAGCAGCAGCGCCCTCCCTGGGCTTCCCAAGTGGCTCAGTGGTTAAGAATCTGACTACCAATGTAGGAGATGCAGGTTCGATTCCTGCGTCAGGAAGATCCTCTGGAGAAGAAAACAGTAATGGACTCCACTATTCTTGTCTGGGATATCTCATGAGCACTGAAGCTTGGCAGGCCACAGTCCATGACGTCACAAAGAGCTGGACAGGACTGGGCAACTGAACAGCAGCAGCAGCACCTTCTTTAGAAACGGAAGTCCTGCTAGGACTACACAGATGAAGCACAAGGAGCTAGAGTCAGAACTTCAAGTCTGTAATGAGAGAAACAGAAGGATCAGACCTAAGATCACAATCCTGTCACAGAGAGGAGGGAATTCTGGGGCTCCAAATGCACAAAGTAACCAATGAGCTTGGCAGAGCGGAGCTTGCAGAGGGCCATGTGAACAGAGTAAGACATACCGTCCAGGCTTTGCAGTCACATTGCTGGAAATGGCAGAGCCTGCCTCCCCGAATGCCCCAGGGGCAGAGGAGCCTACCAACACAAAATGTTCATTTCAGAATCCCTGGTAAGAAATGTCTATACTCTCCAAATCATTGAATTACTTGAGTTTCTTCTTACAACAGTTCGGTGTTCCCTGACCAGCAAATGGAGGTCTGAAATTATTTTAGGTGTCTATGGGATCCAAAATTCATTTGTGTGTAGACTTCACCGGTGCTTTTACTGGTGACAATGACTGCATTTAGCCTAAGAGCTTTAAAAAAAAATTTAAATGGTATCTATGTGATGTAATGGAAGTGGTAGCAAATATGGTGACAATCATTTTGCAATTTATAAATGTATCAGACAAACCCACCATATACCTTAAATTGAACACTGTTTTGTCAATTATATCTCAATAAAGCTGGAAAAACAAAGAAAATGCACTTTCTTGCAATACAACAGCAGTTAACAGCAATTATATTTTATGGCATAGTTTCAGAATTAGTACTTATTAATTCTGAAAAATTCAGGGAATTTATTGAAATCTAATGGGCTAAATAAATTAGTCTTCAGCACCACAAGGATACAAGGATGCATTCATACCGTCATCTGTACAATTACTCTGATTATTTATGAAATGGTAGCTCTTAGATTCCATTATGGCAATTTGATTTTTAAGTACTTTGACAAATAGCAACAGATCAAAAACAATAACGTAGAAACTAGATGTGTAGCCACAAAGTTTAAGAAACATATGTTAATTTCCAAATTCAATGCAGTAGACTTTTGGGTAAGCATCACATAAAACTTGCTGTTTAGTAAGTTTCTCAAAACTTACTCAAATTGAGAAGTCAAATGATTCAGACCTTGCTGACAGTTAACACTGATAAACCTTTAGCCAGATTCATCAAGAAAAAAAAAAGGAGAGGACTAAAATCAATAAAATTAGAAATGAAAAAGGAAATGTTACAACTGACTCCACAGAAATACAAAAGATCATAAGAGACTACTATGAACAACTGGATGCCAATAAAACGGACAACTGGGAAGAAATGGACAAATTTTTAGAAAGTTATAGTCCCCCAAGATTGAGCCAGGAAGAAATAGAAAATATGAACAGACCAATCACGAGCACTGAAATTGAAATTATAATTTAAACTCCCAACAAACAAAAGTCCAGGATCTGATGGTTAATTCTATCAAACATTTAGAAAATAGTTAACATGTATCCTTCTGAAACTCTTCCCAAAAACTGAAGAGAAAGGAAAACTTTCAAACCCACTCTATGAGGCCACAAGAACCCCATACCAAAACCAGACAATGATACTAGAAAAAAAGAAAATTACAGGCCAATATCAGTGATGAACATAGATGCAAAAATCCTCAACAAAATCCACATTAAAAAGATCATACACCATGATCAAGTGGGATTTATCCCAGTGATGCAAGGATTCTCCAATATCCACAAATCAATAAACGTGATACATCAGATCAGCAAATTGAAGAATAAAACCACATGATCATCTCAATAGATTTCAAAATAGCTTTTGAAATTTCAGCATCCATTTATGATAAAAGCTCCCTAGAAAGTGGGCAGAGAGGGAACTTACCTCAACAAAATAAACACTATATAGGACATACCTACAACTAACATCATACACCATTGTGAAAAGCTGAAAGCACTTCTTCTAAGGTCAGAAACAAGAGAAGGATGTCCACACTCACCACTTTTACTCAACATAGTTCTGGAAGTCCTAGTTACAGTAATCGGTGAAGCAAACGAAGTAAAGGAAATCAAATTGGAAATGAAGAAGTTAAACTGTCACTGTTTTCAGATGATATCATACTATGCATAGAAAATCCCAGATGCTACCAGAAAGCTATTAGAACTCATCAATAAATTTGGTAAAGTTGTCGGTTACAAAATTAACACACAGAAATCTGTTGCATTTCTATAAGGTAACAGCAAAAGATTAGAAAGAGAAATTCAAGAAATAATTCCATTTACCATCACATCAAAAAGAATTAAGTGCCTAATGATAACCCTATCTAAAGAGACAAAAACCAAAACCCCCAAACTATAAGATGCTGATGAAAGAAACTGAAGAAGACACAAAGAGATGGAAAGGATATGCCACGTTCATGGACCAGAATAATCAACGTTATTGAAATGACTATACTGCCCAAGGCAATCTATAGATTCAGCGCAATCTGTATCAAATTACCCATGCCATTTTTCACATAACTAGAAGAAAAAAAGTCCCAGAATTTGTATGGAGACAAAGAAGATCCCAAATAGATAAAGTAATCTTGAGAAAGAAAAAGAGAGCTGAAGGAATCAGGCTTCCTGACTTTGGGCTATACTACAAACTACAATCATCAAAACAGTATGGTACTGGCACAAAAATAGAAATTAGATCAATGCAACAAGATAGAAAATCCAAAAATAAGTCCATGCACCTATGGTCAATTAATCTATGACAAAGGAGCCAAGACTACACAATGCTGGAAAGACAGTCTCTTCACCAAATGGTACTGGGAAAACTGGATAACTACATGTAAAAAAGTGAAATTTGCTTATTCTTTAACACCATACACAAAAACAAGTTCAAAATGGATTAAAGAGCTAAATATGAGACTAGACACTATAAAACTTCCAGAGGAAAACATAGGCAGAACACTCTCTGACATAAATCATTGCAACAGTTTTTCAATCTGTCTCCCAGAATAGTGGAAACAAAAATAAACAAATGGGATATCCTTAAACTCAAAAGCTTTTACACAGCAAAGGAAACAATAAATAAAATGGAAAGGCAGTCCACAAACTGAGAGAAAATACTTGCAAATTATGTGACTGACAAGGGATTAGTCTCCACAATTTACAAACAGTTCATGATGCTTAACAGCATCAAAACAAGCAACCCACTCAATAAATGGGAGAAGACCTAGACATTTTTCCAAAGAAGACATTCAGATGTCCAAGAACATGAAAAGATGTTCAGCATCACTAATTATTAGAGAAATGCAAATCAAAACTACAATGAGATACAACCTCACACCAGCCAGAATGGCTATCACCAAAACATCCACAAACAATGCCAGAAAGGGTGTGGAAAGAAGAGAAGTCTCCTGCACTGTTGGTAGGAATGTAAATTGGTACAGTCACTATGGAGAACACTATGGAAGTTCCTTAGAAAACTAAAAACAGAGCTACCATATGACTGTGCAATCCCACTCGAGCATATATCTAATGAAAAACATGATCTGAAAGAATATATGCACTCCAGTGTTCACTGCAGCACTGTTTACAATAGCCATCACGTAGAAGCAACCTAAATGTCCATTGACAGAGGAATGGATAAAATGTTGTACATACATACAGTGGAATATTACTCAACCATTAAAAAGAATGAAATAATGCTATTTGTAGCACCATGGATGAGCCTAAAGATTGTGATCCTGAGTGAAGTAAGTCAGACAGAGAAGAATAAATATCATATGACACCCTTATTTGCAGAATCTAAAAGAAATGATACAGATGAACTTACAAAACAGAAAGAGGCTCAGAGAGTTAGAGTTGGTTGGCAATGGTGGGTTGCCACTGTATGGTTGCCAGTGGTAGGGGGAATAGTAAGGGAGTTTGGTATGGCTATGTATATACTGCTATATTTAAAATGAATAACCAGTCTACTGTGTAGCCCCGGGAACCCTGCTCAATGTTATTATAGTAGAGTCTAGGGGAAAATGGATACATGCATATGCATGGCTAAGCCAAGTTGCTGTTCACCTGCAACTATCATGACATTGTCAATTGGCCAGACGCAAATAAAAAAAGCTTTTAAAAATCTCAAAATGTCGGAGAGTGTTTTTCCTATGTTCTCCTCTAGGACTTTTATAGTTTCTAGTCTTACATTTAGATCTTTAATCCATTTTGAGTTTATTTTTGTGTGTGGTGTTAGAAAGTGATCTAGTTCCATTCTTTTACAAGTGGTTGACCAGTTTTCCCAGCACCACTTGTTAAAGAGACTATCTTTACTCCATTGTATATTCTTGCTTCCTTTGTCAAAGATAAGGTGTCCATAGGTGTGTGGATTTATCTCTGGGCTTTCTATTTTGTTCCATTGATCTATATTTCTGTCTTTGTGGCAGTACCATACTATCTTAATGACTGTGGCTTTGTAGTAGAGCCTGAAGTCAGGCAAGTTGATTTCTCCAGTTCCATTCTTCTTTCTCAAGATTGCTTTTGCTATTTGAGGTTTTTTGTATTTCCATACATATCTTGAAATTATTTGTTCTAGTTCTGTGAAAAATACTGCTGGTAGCTTAATAGGCATTGCATTGAATCTGTAGATTGCTTTGGGTAATATACTCATTTTCAGTATATTGATTCTTCTGATCCATGAACATGGTATATTTCTCCGTCTATTAGTGTCCTCTTTGATTTCTTTCATCAGTGTTTTATAGTTTTCGATATATAGGTGTTTAGTTTCTTTAGGTAGGTATATTCCTAAGTATTTTATTCTTTTTGTTGCAATGGTGAATGGAATTGTTTCCTTAACTTCTTTTTCTACTTTCTCATTATTAGTGTATAGGAATGCAAGGGATTTCTGAGTGTTGATTTTATATCCTGTAACTACTATATTCATTAATTAGCTCTGGTAATTTTCTGGTGGAGTTTAGGGTTTTCTATGTAGAGGATCATGTCATCTGCAAACAGTGAGAGTTTTACTTCTTTTCCAATTCGGATTCCTTTTATTTCTTTTCCTGCTCTGATTGCTGTGGCCAGAACTTCCAGAACTATATTGAATAGTAGTGGTGAAAGTGGGCACCCTTGTCTTGTTCCTGACTTTAGGGGAAATGCTTTCAATTTTTCACCATTGAGGATAATGTTTGCTGTGGGTTTGTCATATATAGCTTTTATTATGTTGAGGTACGTTCCTTCTATTCCTGCTTTCTGGAGAGTTTTTATCATAAATGGATGTTGAATTTTGCCAAAGGCCTTCTCTGCATCTATTGAGATAATCATATGACTTTTATTTTTCAATTTGTTAATGTGGTGAATTACATTGATTGATCTGCAGATATTGAAGAATCCTTGCATCCCTGGGATAAAGCCCACTTGGTCATGGTGTATGATCTTTTTAATGTGTTGTTGGATTCTGATTGCTAGAATTTTGTTAAGGATTTTTGCATCTATGTTCATCAGTGATATTGGCCTATAGTTTTCTTTTTTTGTGGCATCTCAGGATCCTCTATGATCCACCTCCCAGTATACTGGAACTAAAAGCAAAAATAAACAAATGGGATCTAATTAAAATTAAAAGCTTCTGCACAACAAAGGAAACTATAAGTAAGGTGAAAAGACAGCCTTCTGAATGGGAGAAAACAATAGCAAATGAAGCAACTGACAAACAACTGATCTCAAAAATTCACAAGCAACTTATGCAGCTCAACTCCAGAAAAATAAACAATCCAATCAAAAAATGGGCCAAAGGACTAAACAGGCATTTCTCCAAAGAAGACATACGGATGGCTAACAAACACATGAAAAGATACTCAATATCACTCATTATCAGAGAAATGAAAATCAAGACCACAATGAGGTACCATTTCACACCAGTCAGAATGGCTGCGATCCAAAAGTCTACAAGCAATAAATGCTGGAGAGGGTGTGGAGAAAAGGGAACCCTCTTACACTGTTCATGGGAATGCAAACTAGTACAGCCACTATGGAAAACAGTGTGAAGATGCCTTAAAAAATAGAACTGCCTTATGACCCAGCAATCCCACTGCTGGGCATACACACCGAGGAAACCAGAATTGAAAGAGACACATGTACCCCAATGTTCATTGCAGCATTGTTTATAAAAGCCAGGACATGGAAACAACCTAGATGTCCATCAGCAGATGAATGGATAAG
>SJYW01028001.1:541966-626716 GCA_006410735.1 Raphicerus campestris | reverse complement strand
ATTATACAGAGTGAAGTAAGCCAGAAAGAAAAACACCAATACAGTATACTGACACATATATATGGAATTTAGAAAGATAGTAATGATGACCCTGTAAGTGAGACAATATAAGAGACACAGAGGTATAGAACGGACTTTTGGCTTCTGAGGGAGAGGGAGAGGGTAGGATGATTTGGGAGAATGGCACTGAAACATGTATACTACCATATAAGAAATGAAGAGCCAATCTATGTTCAATGCAGGATACGGGATGCTTGGGCTGGTGTACGGGAGGATCCGGGGAGGTGGGGTGGGGTGGGGAGGGAGGTGGGAGGGGGCTTCGGCATGGGGAGACCGTGTACACCTGTGGCTGATTCATGTCGATGTATGGCAAAACCAATACAGTACTGTAAAATAGAATAAAGTATTTTAAAATAAATAAATAATAATTTAAAAAAAAAACATTTTAAACTATGTTGTTTTACACCTTATCAATCAGGATGGTAATTTTCCAAAGAATAAATACATGGGATAATCCCTTTAAAACAACATCACATTTTACACATGGCACTCATGCAGGGCATGCAGTGGGAGCCCTAAGTGATTAAGACTTTCCCCATGATCAGAGCCCTCTACTGCCTAATCTGTCCAGGCAACATAGAGGCATCCTCCAGGACTGTGCAGTGCCAAGGATGGGTAAGGCACAGACAAAACTCAATAGCCCAACAAGACACATCCTCTGGAATCCTTCGGTTTTGATAAATCTCAGACACTCTAGTTATTTGTCACTTACCATTTTCTACTAAAAAACAAAAGCATAAATGACCATAGATGTTAAAGCCTCCTGAAAACCGAAAGTATAAATGACCATAGATGTTAAATCCAAGTTGCTTAATTAGTTTCAAAAAACATTCTCTACTGGAACTACAAAAGCAAAAATGGTTTAATCCCATAAAAACTATGTGTCTGATGACTTGTCCTGATGCAGCTTGTGCAAAGAATCCAATTAGAAAGTCTTTATTGAAGTTCTCAGTTACTTTGGGGTATGGAAAGCTGAAGGGTATGTCACAGAACAGCTCACATCCATGTGCCGTCACAGAAGGAGGAGGAAGTGCCCCTGGGATTATCAGGAGCTCAAAATCTGGAGGCCAGAAAACTGGGGTTCAAGTACTTAATGTTTCAAAGCAGGGCCAGGGTTCTGGTCTCCTGGCCACCATGTGTACAATGGATACAGAAGAACTGTGTACTCCAGACTCTGTCTTTGTAGCCTCAATCCTTGAAATAAGAGGAAGTACTGCTGCTGCTAAGTCACTTCAGTCGTGTCTGACTCTGTGCGACCCCATAGATGGCAGCCCACCAGGCTCCCCTGTCCCTGGGATTCTCCAGGCAAGAACACTGGAGTGGGTTACCATTTCCTTCTCCAGTGTATGAAAGTGAAAGATGAAAGTGAAGTCGCTCAGTCATGTCTGACTCAATGACCCCATGGACTGCCTACCAAGCTCCTCCATCCACATAGGATTTTCCAGGCAAGAGTACTGGAGTGGGGTGCCATTGCCTTCTCCTAAGAAAGAGTACAGAGTCTAGTAAAAGGGAGAAATAAACAGTGATTTTATGATGTGCTTCTTCAATGAAGGTTCCAGCATTTGTATACCGGCTAATTTGCAGCTTTTTCCTGATCGAATTCTTGAGTCTTGAGAAGTATTAGTGCAGGAATGGAGAGGAATGTGCTAGCATCCTTTAAAATTGAGTTTCATTTATTATAGAATAAATATGACAAATATAATTAAAAACACCACATTTGCCATCTGGCACATGTACTGGTTTTGTTTGCAGTGGATGCCACTGTGGTGGGGACTCAGGGCTCCCATCCAGTTGTGTAAGATGGACTTAGTAAACATGACATGACAGGCTTCTAGACAGGCCTTCTCAAAACTGCCCTCTACAGACCCCAGGTTTATTCTCTCACCAACACTGGACGATGCTCTGACCTCTTCCCACAGCCTTTCCAGCACTGTCAGAAGGTCTCTGCCAATTCCCAGAGTGAATTTTTGGTGTTAAATTTTATTTCAGGACCTAAAACAATGCCAGACCCAGAGAAGAAGCTCATGGATATTTATTAAATGAGTGACTTTCTTTGATTACTGATTCAAAAATTGTTTTATATCATTATTTTTTTAATTATTTTTTCTTCTCTCTCTCTCTCTTTTTTTTTTTTTTTTTTGGCCATGACACACAGCATATGGGAACTTAGTTCTCTGACTAGGGAACAAACCCATGACTCCTGCAGTGGAAGCATGGAGTCTTAACCACTGGACCACCAGGTAAGCCCTTGTATCATTATTTTGTATTTGTGATTCTTCATTTTAAATGAAGAATTTTTTTGTGTGTGTTGTACATTTTACAAAAACATTTTTTCCAGTACTTCTGGGATAATGATGGGTTTTTTTCTTATTCGTTTTTGAGAACAGTTTTATCTTTACTCTCAAATCTTTAGGAATCTCTATCATGTTCTAATGTTTCACCTCTTTTCAGTCTTCTAAATATATACTTGTATCATTAGCAAACAGTTTTAGAACTAATAGCTACAAGTTATGCCACATTATCTTCCATGGGACTCTCAGTACTGGTTGATCTTAACATTCAAAAAACTGTTACACAGCTATATTGTTTTACTGCACTTTGCTTTCCTGTGCTTTGCACACTGAAGGTTTGTGGCAACCCTGCATTGAGCAAGTCTATTGGTATCATTTTTCCAACAGAATTTGCTCTCTTTGCATCTCTGTGTCACATTTTGGCAACTTTCATGGTACTTCATACTTTTTCATCATTCTTACATTTGTTAAAGTGATTTGTGATCAGTGATCTTTTATGTTGTCACTGAAACTCACTGAAGTCTCAATGACAATGAGCATTTTGTAGCAACAAATTATTTCTTAATTAAGTTAAATATATTGTTTTTCCAGATACAGTGCAACTGCACACATCATAGACTGCAGTATAATGTAAAAATAACTATCCATACAGAGAAATAAAAATGTGACTTATTTTATTGTGATATCTGTTTTATTTTGATGGTCTGGAATCAAACATTCAGTACCTCTGTGGTGTGTCTGTAAAGACAAAAAGCTAGGGTGTTGGCAAACTTTTTTCTATAGAGAGCTGGGGAGAAAATATTTCAGGCTTTATGGACTAGAGACACATATTGCTGTTTTTTTTCCTTGAGATTTGCTGTTGCTGCTGTTTCTTTTATAATCTTTTTTTAAATGTACAGATTTTTTCTTAGCTAACTAGCAATTTTAAAAAATTAGTCTTGGCCCCATCTGGCCCATGGGCTGTAAATTACTGAACTTTGATTAGTTTCATGTCCAGGTGTTAGTCTGAAAACCAGTGGAACTAATAGGAAGGCTATAAGAACCTAGACTCCACTCGTAGGGAGTGCACAGATGATTTCCTACTCTCAAAACAAGGCAGAGGAAGTAGACTGAAACTGTCTGGGACTCTCTCCAGTTTCCTGTGACCACCCCCAATACACCCTGGCCCAGGCTGCACACCCGGCTCCACACTAGGATAGAGGCTGCCACTGTCCAGGAAGGTGAACGGCTGGCGGGAAGGACTGGGATGGGGCCCAGCACTGCATCTGAATGGGGTGAGGGCAGTTATCACTGGTATTTATAGAGACCTAAAGAAAGCTGAGCACCAAAGAACTGATGCTTTTGAACTGTGGTATTGAAGACTCCCGAGAGTCCCTTGGACTGAAAGGAGACCCAGCCAGTCCATCCTAAAGGAAATCAGTCCTGAATGTTCATTGGAAAGACTGATGCTGAAGCTGAAACTCCAATTCTTTGGTCACCTGATGCAAAGAACTGACTCATTGGAAAAGACTCTGATGCTGAGAAAGATTGAAGGTGGGAGGAGAAGGGGATGACAGAGTTTGAGATAGTTGGATGGCATCACCGACTCGATGGACAAAAGTCTGAGTAAACTCCGGGAGTTGGCAATGGAGAGGGAGGCCTGGCGTGCTGCAGTTCATGGGGTCGCAGAGTCAGACACGACTGAGCAACTGAATTGAGTTTTGACTGGTGCCAGGACCATGCAGTGTGCACTCTGGCCCATACCTGGTACACAGTCCAGACTCTCTTACTCCCAGTGCTATTCCACTCTGGGTATATGTACCATTGCTGGGAGACGATAGAGCATGCACAAGGAATGGAGTAAGCTCAGACCCAACACTCAGTGCTTCTGCTCCAGCATCGTGGGACATGAATGACCCCTCAGGGGCCAGTGACAGCCACTGAGCAAACGAAAAGCTAAGCTCACACATGGCCCTGGGCCCCTCTACCTCCAGCCCCACTTCTCACCAAGATGATAGCTGCTAGCATACTCGGGAAGGTATCACCCCATGCTCCTGTTAGACCCAGCTCTCTCACAGAAGCCACTGGACACAGGCAAACTGCACAGGGCTATTCCCACACAAGGACACTCCCTCAAGACCAAAGTGGGTGACCATTTCACCTAATTTCATAGAGAAAGCTAATCAAATAAGACAGAGGAATTAGTTACAAATGAAAAAACAAGGAGGAAAGAAAGCTGAAAAAGAAAACAACAAGTGAAACAGAGATCATTTATGACATAAGGGTTCAGTCAGTCAGTCAGTTCAGTCACTCAAGTCGTGTCCGACTCTTTGCGATCCCATGGTCTGCAAAACACCAGGCCTCCCTGTCCATCACCAACTCCCAGAGTTTACTCAGACTCATGTCCATTGGGTCAGTAATGCCATCTAACCATCTCATCTTCTGTCATCTCCTCCTCCTGTCCTCAATCTTTCCCAGTATCAGGATCTTTTCTAATGAGCCAGCTCTTTATATCAAGTGGCCAAAGTACTGGAGTTTCAGCTTCAACATCAGTACTTCCAATGAACACCTAGGATTGATTTCCTTTAGGATTGACTGGTTGGATCTCCTTGCAGTCCAAAGACTCTCAAGAGTCTTCTCCAACACCACAGTTCAAATTGTTTGGTGTTCAGCTTTCTTCACAGTCCAGCTCTCACATCCATAATGACTACTAGAAAAACCATAGCTTTGACTAGATGGACTTAGTCAGCAAAGTAACATCTCTGCTTTTTAATATGCTGTCTATGTTTGTCATAGCTTTTCTTCCAAGGAGCAAGCAGGGTTCTTCCATGAGAACCCCATGAACAGTATGAAAACACAAAAAGGAGTTCAAGGCATTAGCAAATAAGAACACTAACTGAACTTGAGAAAGGAATGGATGAACACAGTGAGAAGTTTAACAAGGAACTAAAAAATATAAGAAGTCCAGTCAGAGTAAAAAATATATATTATAACTGAGATGAACAATACACTGGAAGGAATTAATAGCAGTCAAATAGAAGAACACATAAGTGATCTGGAATATAGAATAATGGAAATCACATAATGAAGAAAACAATATTTTAACAATGAGAACAGTTTAAGGGATTTTTTGGACAATGCAAAGTGTACTAACATTTGCATCACAGAGGTTCCAGAAGGAGAAGACAAAGAGAAAACAGCGGAAAATGTATTTGATAAACTTATGGCTGAAAACTTCCCAAACCTAAAGAACGAAACAGATATTCAGATCATGATACACACAGGATTCCAAACAAAAATGAACTAAATAAGACACATGCCAAGCTATACCATAATTAAGACAGCAAAAATTAAAGAAACAGAGATAACTATAAAAGCAAAGAGAGAAAAGCAAAGAGTCACATACAAGGAAACTCTCCCATAAGTCTATCAGCTGATATTTGTGCAGAAACTTTGCAGATCTGAAGAAAGTGGCATGGTTTATGTAAAGCTGTGAAAGGGGAAAACCTACAACTGGGAATACAGAGCAAGACTGTCGTTTAGAATTGAAGAACAGATAAAGAACTTCTCAGGTAAGCAAACTAAAATAGTTCATCAATACTAAATGGACACTAAAAGAAATGATAAACAGTCCTCTTTAGGTGGAAAAGAAAGAGCTACCATAAGAAAATGGAAAGTATAGGAAAGCAAAAATCTGGTAGTAAAGGCAAATACAGAGTAAAGGCTGAGGATCAATCACTCAAATAAGCTATTACAAAAATTAAAAGATAACAACCGTAAAATCAATTTTAGCTATGACAAATGATGAAGGGATAAACATAAGGATATAAAATATGATCCCTGAAACACAAAATTTGAGGGAGGAGAGTAAAAATGTACATCTTTCAGAATGTGACTGCACTATATATACATGTATTGGTAGATATGAAGTGAGAAACTGACAATATGACCACCATAGGGGACTTTGATACCTGAACTTAAATCAATAGACAGATTATCCAGGCAGAAAGTCAATAAGAAAACAGTGATTTTAAATGATACAACTATAATTACATAACCACAGACACTGTACCCAAATAAAATAGAATCCTATTCAAGTGCACGTGGAGTGCCCTTCATGTAGATCATGTTAGGCCACAAAAAAGTCTCAAAATTTAGGAGGTTAAAATTATATTGCATTTCCTCCCCCCAAAAAATGATATGAAACTAGAAATCAATCACAAAAAGAGAAATGTTTTAAAAAAAGATACAAAATCAATACACAGAAATCACTTGTATCCCCATATACTAACAATGAAAATTCAGAAAAAGAAATTAAGGAATCAGTCCCTTTCATCATTGCAACAAAAAAATAAAATATCTAGGAATAAACCTACCAAAGGAGACAAAAGAACTGTATACAGAAAATCATAAGAAACCAAAGATGACATAAACAGATAGAGAGATATTCCATGTTCCTGGGTTGGAAGAATCAATACTGTGAAAATGACCATACTATCAAATGTAATCTACAAATTCAATGCAATCCCTATCAAATACTAACGGCACTTTTCACAGAACTAGAACCAAAAATTTCACATTTCATATGGAAACACTAAAGACTGAATAATCAAAGCAACCATGAGAAAGAAGAATGGAGCAGGAGAATCAACCTTTGTGACTTCAGACTATACTACAAAGTTACAGTCATCAAGACAGTGTGGTACTGGCACAAAAATCAAAATATAGAGCAATGGAACACTATAGAAAGCCCAGAGATATATCCACACACTTATGGGGACCTTATTTTTGACAAAGGAGGCAAGAATATAAAATGGGGCATAGATAGCCTCTTCAGTAAGTGGTGCTGGGGAAAATGGACAGCTATGTGTAAAAGAACAAAATCAGAACACTTCCTAACACAATACACAAAGAATAAACTCAAAATGGATAAAGGCCTAAATGTAAAAACTATTAAACTCTTAGAGGAAAACATAGGCAGAATACTCAATGACATAAATCAAAGCAAGATCCTCTATGACCCTTCCACTAGAGTAAAGGAGATAAAAACAAAAATAAACAAGTGGGACCTAATTAATCTTAAAACCTTTTGTACAGCAAAAGAAACTATAAACAAGGTGAAAACACAACCCTCAGATGGGAGAAAACAATACAAAGTGAAACTACAGACAAAGGATTAACTTCCAAAATATACAAGCAGCTCATATAACTCAATACTAGAAAAACAAACATCTATATCAAAAAGTGGCTGCTACTGCTTCTAAGTCGCCTGAGTCATGTCCAACTCTGTGCGACCCCATATACGGCAGCCCACCAGGCTCCTCCATCCATGAGATTTTCCAGGCAAGAGTACTGGAGCGGAATGCCGTTGCCTTCTCCAATCAAAAAGTGGAGAAAAGACCTAAACAGACGTTTCGCCAAAGAAGACATACACATGACTAACAAACACATGAAAAGATGCTCAACATCACTCATTATTCAGTTCAGTTCAGTTCAGTTGCTCAGTCCGACTCTTCACAAGCCCATGGACTGCAGCATGCTAGGCCTCCCTGTCCATCATCAAATCCTGGGGTTTACCAAAACTCTTGACCACTGAGTCAGTGAGACCATCCAACCATCTCATCTTCTGTCATCCCCTTCTCCTCCTGTCCTCAATCTTTCCCAGCATCAGGGTCTTTTCTAATGAGCCAGCTCTTTGCATCAGGTGGCCAAAGTATTGGAGTTTCAGCTTCAGCATCAGTACTTCCAAGGAACACCAGGACTGATTTCCTTTAGGATGGACTGGTTAGATCTCCTTGCAGTCCAAGGGACTCTCAAGAGTCTTCAACACCACAGTTCAAAAGCATCAATTCTTCAGCGCTCAGGTTTCTTTACAGTCCAACTCACATTCATACATGACCAGTGGAAAAACCATAGCCTTGACTAGACAGAATGTTGTAGGCAAAGTAATGTTTCTGCTTTTTAATATGCTGTCTAGGTTGGTCATAACTTTCCTTCCAAAAGAAATGCAAATCAAAACTATAATGAGATATCACTGCATACCAGTCAGAATGGCCATAATCAAAAAGTCTACAAACAATAAATGCTGGAGAGGGTGTGGAGAAAAGGGAACCCTCTTGCACTGTTGGTGGGAATGTTAATTGATACAGCCACTATGGAGAACAGTGTGGTGATACCTTAAAAAACTAGGAATAAAGCCCAACAATCCCACTACTAGGCATATTCCCTGAGGAAATCAAAACTGAAAAAGACACATGTACCCCAGTGTTCACTGCAGCATTATTTACAGTACCTCAGACATGGAGAAGGCAATGGCACCCCACTCCAGTACTCTTGCCTGGAAAATCCCATGGGCGGAGGAGCTTGGTAGGCTGCAGTCCATGGGATCGCGAAGAGTCGGACATGACTCAGTGACTTCACTTTCACTTTTCACTTTCATGCAGTGGAGAAGGAAATGGCAACCCACTCCAGTGTTCTTGCCTGGAGAATCCCGGGGGTGGGGGAGCCTGGTGGGCTGCCGTCTATGGGCTCGCACAGAGTTGGAAATGACTGAAGCAACTTAGCAGCAGCAGCAGCAGACATGGAAATAACCTAAATGTCCATCAACAAATGAATAGGTAAAGAAGCTGTGGCACATATATAGAATGGAATATTACTCAGCCATAAAAAGGAATACATTTGTCAGTTCAAATGAAGTGGATGAACCTAGAGCCTATTATACAGAGTGAAGTAAGTCAGAAAGAGAAGGACAAATATCATATACTAATCACTTCATGGGAAATAGATGGGGAAACAGTGGAAACAGTGTCAGACTTTATTTTGTGGGCTCCAAAATCACTGCAGATGGTAACTGCAGCCATGAAATTAGAAGACGCTTACTCGTTGGAAGGAAAGTTATGACCAACCTAGATAGCATGTTAAGAAGCAGAAACATTACTTTGCCAACAAAGGTCCATCTAGTCAAGGCTATGGTTTTTCCAGTAGTCATGTATGGATGTGAGAGTTGGACTGTGAAGAAAGCTGAGTGCCGAAGAATTGACGCTTTTGAGCTATGGTGTTGGAAAAGACACTTGAGAGTCCCCTGGACTGCAAGGAGATCCAACCCGTCCATTCTAAAGATGAGTCCTGGGTGTTCACTGGAAGGACTGGTGCTAAAGCTGAAACTCCAGTACTTTGGCCACTTCATGCGAAGAGTTGACTCATTGGAAAAGACCTTGATGCTGCGAGGGATTGGGGGCAGGAGGGGAAGGGGACAACAGAGGATGAGATGGCTGGATGGCATCACTGACTCGATGGACATGAGTTTGAGTAAACTCTGGGAGATGGTGATGGNAAAAGACCTTGATGCTGCGAGGGATTGGGGGCAGGAGGGGAAGGGGACAACAGAGGATGAGATGGCTGGATGGCATCACTGACTCGATGGACATGAGTTTGAGTAAACTCTGGGAGTTGGTGATGGACAGAGAGACCTGGCGTGCTGCGATTCACGGGGTCGCAAAGAGTCGGACACGACTGAGCGACTGAACTGACTGAATGCGTATATATGGAATCCTGAAAGATAGTACTGAGGAAATTATTTGCAGGGAAGCAATGGAGACACAGACATACAGTACAGACTTACAGCCACGGGGTGGGGGGAAGAATGCGATGGTGAGATATATGGAGAGAGTAACATGGAAACATATATTATTACCATATGTAAAACAGATAGCCAATGGTAATTTGCTATATCACTCAGCAAACACAAACAGGGGCTCTGTAACAACCTAGAAGGGTAAATGTGGAGGAAGATGCGATGGAAGTTCAAGAGGGAGGGGACACATGTATATCTATGGCTGACTGATGTTGATGTTTGGCAGAAACCAACAAAATTCTTTAAAGCAATTATCCATCAATTAAAAATTAACAAATTAAAAAAACAAAACACATGGAAACTAAACAACACAGTACTAAAAAAAATGTGTCATTGAAGACGTCAAATAAGAACTCAGAAAATATCTCAAGACAAATGAAAATAAAAACACAGCTTTCTAAATCCCTTGGATGAAGCAGAAGCAGTTTTAAGAGGAAAGATTATATTGATTCATGACTAGTTTAAGAAACAAACAAACAAACAAAAATCTCAGATAACCAACCCAATCTATCATTTAAGCAAAATATAAAAGGAAAAACAAAGCTTAAAGTCAGTAGGAGAAAATCATAAATATCACAGAAAAAAAAATTGACCCCCCGAAAAAAAAAAAGAAAGAAAAGATCAATGAAGCTAAGAGCTGGTTTTTGGAAAAATAAACAAACAAAATTGCTACACTTGTAACCAAGCTTACCAACAAGAAAAGGGAGAGGACCCAAATAAACAAAATAAGAAATGAAAGAGGAGCAATAGCAATTGATACAACAGAAATACAAAAAATTATAAGACAATGAACAACAAACTGGACAACTTAAATGGATAAATTTCCAGAACTATATAATCCATTTTCCAGGACTGGATTAGGAAGAAATAAACAATCTGAATAGACTAATCAGTATCACAGAAATTGAATTAGTAAACCCCCCCAAAAAATCCTACTAAATCAACAGTCATGACCAGTCAACTTCACAGAGGTATTCTAACAAATACGTAAATAAGAGCTAATACCTATCCTTCTCAAACTATTCCAAAACACTGAAGAGGAAACATTCACAGATTCATTTTACCACCACTATTAGCTTGATAGCAAAACTAGATAAAGACATCATTAAAAAAGAAAATTACAGGCAAATAACTATGATGAATATATATTCAAAAACTGGCACCAAAATATTAGCAAAATGGATCAAAAAATATATTAAAAAGATTATACATCAAGTGGGACTTATACAAGGGATGCAAATCAATCAGTGGTATATATGACAGTAACAAAAGGAACTATAAAAACCACATCTTCAGCTCAATATATGCAGAAAAAGCATTTGTCAAAATTGAAAAATGATTATGATTTTTTTAAAAAGTCTCATCAAAACTCGTGCTAAATTGCTTTATTTTGTCCAACTATTTGTGACCCTATGGACTACAGTCAGGCTCCTCTGTGCATGTGATTCTCCAGGCAAAAATACTGAAGTAGGCTGTCATTTCCTCCTCCAGTGGATCTTCTGGACCCAGGGATCGAAAGTGCATCTCAGAATTCTGTCTCCTGCATTGGCAGACAGAGTCTTCACCACTAGTGCCACCTGGGAAGCCCCAAAATTGGTAAGCCCATCAAAACTGGTAAGAAGAAACGAATCCTTACATGATAAAGGCCATTTATGAAAACTGATAGCTAACATATTCAGTGCATAAAAGTAGAAAAACATATCCTCTAAAATCATGAAAAACAGTTACTCTGTACACATGTATTTAATACAGTACTAGAAGTCCTATTAACAACAATATGACAAGAAAAAGAAATACAGGTCATTTATATTGTAAAGGAACTCACTATTGGCAAATAACATAACATTATATAGAGAGATGGAGAAGGCAATGGCACCCCACTCCAGTACTCTTGCCTGGAAAATTCCATGGACAGAGGAGCCTGGTAGGCTGCAGTCCATGGGGTCTCTAAGAGTCAGACACGACTGAGCGACTTCACTTTCACTTTTCACTTTCATGCATTGGAGAAGGAAATGGCAACCCACTCCAGTGTTCTTGCCTGGAAAATCCCAGGGACAGGGGAATCTGGTGGGCTTCTGTCTATGGGGTCACACAGAGTCAGACACGACTGAAGCAACTTAGTAGCAGCAACAGCAGCATATAGAGAGAACAGTAAAGTTTCCACCAAATAAAAGCAGAACTAATAAATGAATTTAGTAAAGTCGTAAGATATAAGATTAATATACAGAAATTGGTGGCATTTCTACATATGAACAATGAACTATCAAAAAGAGAAAGCAAGTAAAACAATCCCATTTGAAATTACATTCAAAAGAATAATGTATCAGGAATAAACAGCCAAGGTGGTGAAAGACCTATGTTCTAAAAATGATAAAACACTGATAAAGGAAACTGAAGATGACACAAAGAAATAGAAAGATATCCCACATTCATGGATTAGAAGAATGAATATTGTTAATACTGCCCAAAGCAATTTAGACTTAATGTGATCCCTATCAAAATGCCAATGACATTTTTTCACAGAACTAGAACAAAAAAAAAAACCCCTAAAATTTATATCAAACCAAATAACCCTGAATAGACAAAGCAACCTTGAGAAAAGAGAACAGAGCTAAAGGTATCACATTTTCAGACTTCAAACTACACTGCAAAGCTACAGAAATCAAAACAGTATGCTAGCGTCACAAAAACAGACATCGAGATCAATGGGCTCTCCCCAGAAATAAGCCCAGGTGCTTATAGTCAGTTAACTTACAACAAAGAGGCAAGAATATGCAATGGAGAAAAAAACAGTCTCTTCAATAAGCAGCACTTGGAAACCTGGACAGCTAGATGTAAAATAATAAAACATCGCACAATATCTACAAAATAAACTTTAAGTGTATTAATGACCTACATGTAAGAATAGAAACCATAAACCTTCAAGAAGAAAACACAAAACACTCTTTGTCATAAATTTTGGAAATATCTTTCTAGATCTATTTCCTAAGGCAAAAGAAATAAAAGCAAAAATTTAAAAATAGGGTCTAATTAAACAAAAGTTTTGCACATCAAAGGGAATCCATCACAAAATGAAAAGACAGTTCCATTACTATGCAGTTGGAGAAAATATTTATAAATGATATGACATATAAGGAGTTATAAATAGTTCATATACTTTAATATCAAAAATATTGAACTCAATCAAAAAATGGGCAGAAGACCTAAAAATACATTTTTTCCAAAGAGCACATGCAGATGGTAAACAGACACATGGAAAGATGCTCAACATGGCTAATTATCAAAACTACAATGAGGTACTTGTCAGAAAAGCTATCATCAAAAAAAGTATAAAAGACAAATATTGGTGAGGATTTGGAGAAAGGGACACTCATGCACTTTTGATGGAAATTTAACCTTGTGCAGCCACTACTGAAAGCAATATAGAGGCTCTTCAAAAAGCTAAAGAGAGAAGTATCACATGATCCAGCAATTCCACTCCTGGATATATATATATATATCATATATATTCAGATGATATATATATATATATCACCTGAAGCAAGCAAAGCATTGATTTCAGAGGATACATGCACCCCAATGCTCACGGCAGCACTGTTTACAATAGCCAGAATAGTGAAGCAACACAAGTGTCCATTAACAGCTGAATGGATAAAGAATATGTGGTGTGTATACATACACAGTGGAATTCTACTCAGCCATAAAACAGAATGAAATACTGCCACTTGCAACAATACAGATGAACTTAGAGGGTGTTCTACTCTGTGAAAGGAGTCAGACAAAGAAAGATACTGTATGTTTCCACTTATATGTGGAATATAAAAAATTAAACAAATAAACATATATAACAAAACAGAAACAGACTCTCAGATACAGAGAACAAATCAGTGGTTATCAGCAGGGAGATGGAGGGGTAAGAACAAAATAGGGGTAGGAGATGAAGGTGTACAAGCTGCCAGGTACAGTAACATAAGATACAAAAGAATCTAACTGGATGACTCTTCACACCATGCTGCGTGCTGCTGTTGCTGCTGCTGCTGCTCAGTTTCTTCAGTCCTCTCCGACTCTGTGCATTCCTTTGGACTGCAACCTGCCAAGCTCCTCTGTCCACGGGATTCTCTAGGCAAGAGTACTGGAGTGGGTTTCCATGCCCCCCTTTAGGGGATATTCTGGACCCAGGGATGAAACTTGGGTCTCCTGCATTGCAGGCAGCTTCTTTACCACTGAGCCACCAGGGAAGCACCTTCACACCATGTAACAAACTAAAAACAGATTAAAGACTTAAATTTAGCATTAGAAGCCATAAAACTCCTAGAAAAAAACATAGGCAGGATAAACTTTTACATTGGTCTCAGCAATATTTTTTTTGGTTATGTTTCCCTAGGCAAGGGAAACAACAGCAAAAATAAACAAAATGGGACTAAATCAAGTTAAAAATCGTCTGTATGGTGAAAAAAATTATCAACAAAACAGGTCACTTACTGAATGAGAAAAGACACTTACAAACAATGTCTCTGAGGGATTGATACCCAAAATATATGAAGGACGCACACAACTCTACATCAAAAACATACTATCTGATTAAAAAACACAGGCAGAGATCCTGAATAAACGTTTCAAAAGACATACAGATGGCCAACAGACACATGAAAAGATGCTCAACATTATTAATCATGCTGCTGCTACTGCTGCTAAGTCACTTCAGTCATGTCCAACTCTGTGCGACCCCATAGACAGCAGCCCATCAGGCTCCCCTGTCCCTGGGACTCTTCAGGCAAGAACACTGGAGTGGGTTGCCATTTCTTTCTCCAGTGCATGAAAGTGAAAAGTGAATCATGAGGGAAATGTAAATCAAAACCACTATGAAAGTGTCTTGAAATGTGTTATAGTTTGTATGAGTGACACTCTAATTTGTGGGATTATGGCCTGTATAAACACACCAAGTGAAAACAATGCACAGTTGTAAGGTTCAGATTCACCAGAAGTCAGGCTGCCTATGTAATTTGTTGGGTCCTGCATAAGAATAGAAGTACAGGATGCCTGACCAAAAAAATTAAGAATGCCCACAAAAATACAACGGATCATTAAGACATTACCATAAGCACCAATAAGATGGAAGAAGAAACCTAGAAGAAAGAGATGAACTAGAAATGCACAACTTCCCAAGACTGAATCAGGAAGAAATAGAAAACAGGAGCAGACTATTTGTCAGTTGTCGGGAGCTGCATTAGGCATTACTGACAAAATGGAGGCACGGCCCCAACCCCCTCTCCTTGTCCTGCAGGCATGGTACTGGGATGGAGTTAGGTCTTGTGATTCTGACTTGTTTTTTTTTTCCTTTCTTCCCTTGACTTGGCTGGAAAGAATGTTAAGGTGCTTATTGTTCTTGAGAGGAGCATGAGAAGGCACAAAGCCTTCTGCAGTTGTGCCCAGAGAATAATCCATAAAGTTAACCATCGACATTTATTCAAGGATCTTTACAAAGAATGTTCCAGGATGTAGGCCACAGCTTGAGGCCATGGGAAGGATTGTTATCTGAGACCTGTTTGTGAGGGAAATGTTTATGGCAAAGGAAGTTAGCTGAATTTAGCGTTTAGGAATAATTAAGAATAGTTAGAAGCTAAAACTTTAAGGAATGTTGTAGTGTTAGCATATTTTCCTATAGCTTATAGAGATGAGGAATTTTATAGATATTAATAGCTAGAAGCCTTTTTAGGAGATAGTGAGCTTAAGATACTAGGGGCAAACAGGATTTAGAAAGATAAGAAATAAACTGAGGAATGTGGTATGCAGCCCAGAGGTAAGCATGAGTTACAATGTAATCACAAGTTAAGTGTAGGACACATCAGAGGAAGTAGAGAATAAATAGTAAACCCAGTTCTGAGAGGATTGCTGAGAAAGGAACTCTGTTTGAAAGGCAATAATGATTTCTGGAGATAATAAATCTGGGTGAGGGGGAACTAAAAATGTCAAACCTCTGACCTAATGCTTTTGTCAAAGTATAAAAGAAAACATGAAACTTGAAATAAACATGCAGTCCCACACTTTGAGTCAGAGGCTGCATCATTCTCCGCTGACACCACTCATCTCTTCAGGTTGATTCTCTGGCTACTGGAGCTGGACTCTGGCAGTCAGTAATAAAACTGACCCGTTTGCAGTTGAATATGGAGAAGCTCTATACACTGAGCAAAAATGAGACTAGGAGCTGACTGTGGCTCAGATCATAAACTTCTTATTGCAAAATTCAGACTTAAATTGAAGAAAGTAGAGAAAACCACTAGACAATTCAGGTAAGGCCTAAAACAAATTCCTTACAGTGGAAATTCCATACAGTGGAAGTGACAAATAGATTCAAGGGATTAGATCTGATAAACAGAGGGCCAAAGAACTATGCACAGAGGTTTGTTAACACTGTAGAAGAGGGCATGATCAAATCCATCCTCAAGAAAAGGAAATGGCAAAAGGCAAAACAATTGTCTGAGGAGGGCTTACATATAGCTGAGAAAAGAAAAGAAATAAAAGGCAAAGGAGAAGAGGTAAGATATACCCATCTGAATAAAGGGTTTCAAAGAAGAGCAAGGAAACATAAGAAAGCTTTCTAAATGAATAATGCAAAGAAACAGAGGAAAACAAAATAGGAAAGACTAGAGATCTCCTCAAGAAAAGCAGAGATAGCAAAGGAACATTTCATGCAAAGATTGGCACAATAAAGGACACAAATAGGACCTAATACAACCAGAAGGTATTTTTAAAAGGTGTGGGGAATACAGAGAAATATGCAAAAAAAGGTCTTAATAACCTAGACAACTACGATTGTGGGATCACTCACCTAGAGCCAGATATCCCAGAGTGTGAAGTCAAGCGGGCCTTAGGAAGCATTTTCAAACAAAGCTACTGGAGGTGATGGAATTCTAGCTAAGCTATTTCAAAACTTGAAATATTGTGATGTTAAAGTCCTGCACTCAATATGCCAGCAAATTTGGAAAACTCAGCAGTGGCCACGGGACTGGAAAAGGTCAGTTTTCATTCCAATCCCTAAGAAGGAAATGCCAAAGAATGTTCAAACTACAGCACAATAACACTCATTTCACATGCTAGCAAGGTCATGCTTAAAATCCTTCAAGCAATGCTTCAACAGTATATGAATTGAGAACTTCCAAATGTACAAGACAGATTTAGAAAAGGTAGAGGAACCAGAGATCAAACTGCCAACATCTGTCAAATTACAGAAAAAGAAAGAGAATTCCAGAAAAACATCTACTTCTCTTTCATTGACTAAGCTAAAGCCTTTGACTATGTGGATCACAACAAGCTGTGGAAAATTCTTAAAGACCACCTTACCTGCCTCCTGAAAAACCTGTATGCAGGTCAAGAAGCAACAGTTAGAAGTGGACATGGTATAATGAACTGGTTCCGATTAGGAAAGGAGTATATCAAGGCTGTATATTTTCACTGTGCTTATTCAACTTATGTGCAGAGTACATTATGCAAAATGCTGGGCTGGATGAAGCACAAACTGGAATCAAAATTGCCAGGAGAAATATCAATAATCTCAGATATGCATATGACACCATCCTAATGGCAGAAAGTGAAGAGGAACTAAAAAGTCTTTTGCTGAAGGTGAAAGAGGATGTTGAAAAAGATGGTTTAAAACTCAACACTCAAAACACTGAGATCATGGCATCCGATCCCATCACTGCATGGTAAATAAACGGGGAAACAATGGAAACAGTGACAGACTATTTTCTTGGGCTTCAAAATCACTGTGGATGGTGACTGCAGCCATGGAAGTAAGACACTTACTTGTTCCTTAGAAGAAAAGCTATGACAAACCTGAACAATGTATTAAACAGCAGGGATATCACTTTGCGGACAAAGGTCTATATAGTCATAACTATGGTTTTTACAGTACTCATGTATAGATGTGAGAGTTGGACCATAAAGAAGGCTGAGCATTGAAGAATTGATACTTTTGAAACATGGTGTTGGAGAAGACTCTTGAGAGTCCCTTGGACAGCAAGGAGATCAATCCAGTCAATCCTAAATGAAATCAACCCTGAATCTTCATTGGGAGGACTGATACCAAANACTGAGGAATGTGGTATGCAGCCCAGAGGTAAGCATGAGTTACAATGTAATCACAAGTTAAGTGTAGGACACATCAGAGGAAGTAGAGAATAAATAGTAAACCCAGTTCTGAGAGGATTGCTGAGAAAGGAACTCTGTTTGAAAGGCAATAATGATTTCTGGAGATAATAAATCTGGGTGAGGGGGAACTAAAAATGTCAAACCTCTGACCTAATGCTTTTGTCAAAGTATAAAAGAAAACATGAAACTTGAAATAAACATGCAGTCCCACACTTTGAGTCAGAGGCTGCATCATTCTCCGCTGACACCACTCATCTCTTCAGGTTGATTCTCTGGCTACTGGAGCTGGACTCTGGCAGTCAGTAATAAAACTGACCCGTTTGCAGTTGAATATGGAGAAGCTCTATACACTGAGCAAAAATGAGACTAGGAGCTGACTGTGGCTCAGATCATAAACTTCTTATTGCAAAATTCAGACTTAAATTGAAGAAAGTAGAGAAAACCACTAGACAATTCAGGTAAGGCCTAAAACAAATTCCTTACAGTGGAAATTCCATACAGTGGAAGTGACAAATAGATTCAAGGGATTAGATCTGATAAACAGAGGGCCAAAGAACTATGCACAGAGGTTTGTTAACACTGTAGAAGAGGGCATGATCAAATCCATCCTCAAGAAAAGGAAATGGCAAAAGGCAAAACAATTGTCTGAGGAGGGCTTACATATAGCTGAGAAAAGAAAAGAAATAAAAGGCAAAGGAGAAGAGGTAAGATATACCCATCTGAATAAAGGGTTTCAAAGAAGAGCAAGGAAACATAAGAAAGCTTTCTAAATGAATAATGCAAAGAAACAGAGGAAAACAAAATAGGAAAGACTAGAGATCTCCTCAAGAAAAGCAGAGATAGCAAAGGAACATTTCATGCAAAGATTGGCACAATAAAGGACACAAATAGGACCTAATACAACCAGAAGGTATTTTTAAAAGGTGTGGGGAATACAGAGAAATATGCAAAAAAAGGTCTTAATAACCTAGACAACTACGATTGTGGGATCACTCACCTAGAGCCAGATATCCCAGAGTGTGAAGTCAAGCGGGCCTTAGGAAGCATTTTCAAACAAAGCTACTGGAGGTGATGGAATTCTAGCTAAGCTATTTCAAAACTTGAAATATTGTGATGTTAAAGTCCTGCACTCAATATGCCAGCAAATTTGGAAAACTCAGCAGTGGCCACGGGACTGGAAAAGGTCAGTTTTCATTCCAATCCCTAAGAAGGAAATGCCAAAGAATGTTCAAACTACAGCACAATAACACTCATTTCACATGCTAGCAAGGTCATGCTTAAAATCCTTCAAGCAATGCTTCAACAGTATATGAATTGAGAACTTCCAAATGTACAAGACAGATTTAGAAAAGGTAGAGGAACCAGAGATCAAACTGCCAACATCTGTCAAATTACAGAAAAAGAAAGAGAATTCCAGAAAAACATCTACTTCTCTTTCATTGACTAAGCTAAAGCCTTTGACTATGTGGATCACAACAAGCTGTGGAAAATTCTTAAAGACCACCTTACCTGCCTCCTGAAAAACCTGTATGCAGGTCAAGAAGCAACAGTTAGAAGTGGACATGGTATAATGAACTGGTTCCGATTAGGAAAGGAGTATATCAAGGCTGTATATTTTCACTGTGCTTATTCAACTTATGTGCAGAGTACATTATGCAAAATGCTGGGCTGGATGAAGCACAAACTGGAATCAAAATTGCCAGGAGAAATATCAATAATCTCAGATATGCATATGACACCATCCTAATGGCAGAAAGTGAAGAGGAACTAAAAAGTCTTTTGCTGAAGGTGAAAGAGGATGTTGAAAAAGATGGTTTAAAACTCAACACTCAAAACACTGAGATCATGGCATCCGATCCCATCACTGCATGGTAAATAAACGGGGAAACAATGGAAACAGTGACAGACTATTTTCTTGGGCTTCAAAATCACTGTGGATGGTGACTGCAGCCATGGAAGTAAGACACTTACTTGTTCCTTAGAAGAAAAGCTATGACAAACCTGAACAATGTATTAAACAGCAGGGATATCACTTTGCGGACAAAGGTCTATATAGTCATAACTATGGTTTTTACAGTACTCATGTATAGATGTGAGAGTTGGACCATAAAGAAGGCTGAGCATTGAAGAATTGATACTTTTGAAACATGGTGTTGGAGAAGACTCTTGAGAGTCCCTTGGACAGCAAGGAGATCAATCCAGTCAATCCTAAATGAAATCAACCCTGAATCTTCATTGGGAGGACTGATACCAAAACTAAACCTCCAATACTTTAGCCACCTGATGCAAAGATCCAACTCACTGGAAAAAAACATCGATGCTGGGAAAGAATGAAGGCAGGAGGAGAAGGGGATGACAGAGGATGAGATGGTTAAATGACATCATCGATTCAATGGACGTAAATTGGAACAAACTCCAGGAGATACTGAAGGACAAGGAAGCCTGGCATGCTGAAGTCCATGGGGTTGCAAAGATTTGGACATGACCGAGCAACTGAACAACAATGAACAACACCATGATCCAGTAGAATTTATCCCAGTATTGCAAGGAAGCAACAGTTAGACCTGGACATGGAAAAACAGATTGATCCCAAATAGGAAAAGGAGTACATCAAGGCTGTATACTGTCACCCTGCTTATTTAACTTATATGCAGAATACATCATGAGAAACGCTGGGCTGGAAGAAGCAAGAGCTGGAATCAAGATTACCGGGAGAAATATCAGTAACCTCAGATATGCAGATGACACCACCCTTATGGCAGAAAGTGAGGAGGAACTAAAAAGCCTCTTGATGAATGTCAAAGAGACGCTCAGGGCTGGTGCACTGGGATGACCCAGAGGGATAGTATGAGGAAGGAGGTGGGAGGGGGGTTCAGGATGGGGAACACATGTACACCCGTGGCAGATTCATGTTGATGTATGGCAAAACCAATACAATATTGTAAAATAATTAGCCTCCAATTAAAATAAATAAACATATTTTTTTTAAAGTTGGCTTAGAGCTCAACATTCAGAAAATGAAGATCATGACATCTGGTCCCATCACTTCATGGGAAATAGATGGGGAAACAGTGGAAACAGTGTCAGACTTTATTTTGGGGGGCTCCAAAATCACTGCAGATGGTGATTTCAGCCATGAAATTAAAAGATGCTTACTCCTTGGAAGGAAAGTTATGACCAACCTAGATAGTATATTGAAAATCAGAAATATTACTTTGCCAACAAAGGTCCATCTAGTCAAGGCTATGGTTTTTCCAGTGGTCATGTGTGGATGTGAGAGTTGGACTGTGAAGAAAGCTGAGTGCCGAAGAATTGCTGCTTTTGAACTGTGGTGTTGGAGAAGACTCTTGAGAGTCCCTTGGACTGCAAGGAGATCCAGCCAGTCCATTCTAAAGGAGATCAGTCCTGGGTGTTCATTGGAAGGACTGATGTTGAAGCTGAAACTCCAATACTTTGGCCACCTCATGCAAAGAGTTGACTCATTGGAAAAGACCTTGATGCTGGGAGGGATTGGGGGCAGGAGGAGAAGGGGATGACTGAGGATGAGATGGCTGGATGGCATCACTGACTCAATGGACATGAGTATGAGTGAATTCCAGGAGTTGGTGATGGACAGGGAGGCCTGGCGTGCTATGGTTCATGGGGTCGCAAAGAGTCAGACACGACTGAGCAACTGAACTGAACTGAACTGACTCCAAGGATGATTCAGTATCTGCAAATCAATCCATGTGCTAAACTACATTAAAAAACTGAAGAATAAAATCATATAGTTATCTCAATAAATGAAGGAAAAGTATTTGACAAAATTCAACATCCATTCATGATAAAAATCTCTCATTAAAGTTGGTTGGGAGGGAATACATATCTCAATTTAATAAAGGTTATATATGACAATCATACAGCTCACATCATACTCAACAGTGAAAGTGTTTCCTCTAAGATCAGGAACAAAACAAGGATGTTCACTCTTACCACATTTACTCCACACAGCACTGGAAGTCCTAGCCACAGCAATTAGACAAGGAAAAAAGGAATCCAAATAGGAAAGAAAGAAATTAAAACTGTCCCTATTTATGGATGATACTATGTATAGAAAATTTCTAAACACATTACCAAAATACTACTAGAACTCATCAATGAATTCAATAATGTTGTAATATGCAAGTTAATATACAAAAATCTGTCAATTTTCTATACACAAAGTTACAGTCATCAAAAGAGTATGGTACTAGCACACAGACAGATGCACAGATCACAGGAACAGAAGAAATGCCCAGAAACAGTGAGCACTTACATACATTTATAGTGACTGCAGCACTATTTACAACAGGCAACAACTGGAAACAACAAAAGTGTTCATCAACAGATGAGTGAGTAAAGAAGATATGTACGCAGATATATAGGCATTACTCAGGCATTCATTCTTGCCATTTGTGACAAGGATGTACATGGAGGGTATTTGGCCAAGTGAGATAAGTCAAACAAGAGAAAGACAAATACTATGTAATTTCACTCACATATGGAATCTAAAAAATAAATGAACAAATGTAACAAAATGTAAACAGACTCATGGATTCAGAGAATAAATCAGCGGTTGTCAGAGGGTCAGGGAACAGGGAAATTAGTGTGAAAGGTAAGAGAGATTGAGAGGTACAGACTTCCAGTTACAAAGTAAGCGAGTCATGGGGATGAAACCACAGCATGTGGAATACAGTTGTTTATACTGCAGTGTCTCCGTATGGTGACAGATGCTAATGAGACACATCATGTTGATCAATTTGAACCGTGCAGAAATATCAAATCTCCATGTTGTGCACTTGGAACCAATGTAGTGTTGTAGGTTGATTATCCTTCAATTAAAAACAAAATATTGGATGGACCAAAAAGTTCATTCAGCTAGTGAATACATTGTTCAATAAAGTTCTTAGTGAAAACGAAAACTATGTTTTTGCTATTAAAACTGAACAAACGTTTTGGCTCATCCAATATGGAGACACTAGAAGGAAATGCAAAATAATAATAATAATAATAATAATAAAGCCACAGAGCCCAGTAGAAATGAGTAAAGGTAGTTAAAAGGTGCAACTTCTAGATATAAATGTCCTGGGGATGTAATGCATAGATGGATGGCTATATTTAGTAATAGTGTATAGCAAATTTGAAAGTTGCTAAGAGAGTAGGTCTTGAAAGCTTTAATCATAAAAATTTTAACTGTGTATGAAGATGAATGTTAACTAGATGTAACTGGGGTGAGCATTTCAAAATATATAGAAACATCAACTCATGTTGTTTGTCTGAAACTGATATTATATCAATTTTATGTCAATAAAAATATCACATCTTAACATCCTTTGAAGAATACAGTAAAAGCAAACTGTTTAAAATACACATTCTTAAACATTTATAAATATTTATTCATCATGTTCTTCTGGAGTGTAGAATCATAAAATGTGACTTTTTGAGCTCATTAATTATCAATTTAACACACTGGTCACAGCAAACACCCTCTTTCAACAACACAAGAGATGACTCTACATATGGACGTCACCAGATGGTCAATATGGAAATCAGACTGAGCATATTCTTTGTGGTCAAAGATGAAGATGCTCTATACAGTAAGCAAAAACAAAACCTGGAGCTCAGATCATCAGTCCCTTATTGCAATATTCAGGCCTAAGTTGAACACAGCACAGAAAATCACTAGGTAATTCAGATACAACCTACATTAAATTGCTTATGAATATACCGTGGAGGTGATGAATAGATTCTAGGGATTAGATCTGGTTCACAGGGTGCCTGAAGAACTACGGATGGAGGTTTGTAACTGTACAGGAGGTGGTGACCAAAACCATCCCTAAAAGAAATTCAGGCAGGCAAAGTGATTGTCTGAGAAGACCTTACAAACAGCTGAGAAGAGAAGCGAAAGGCAAAGGAGAAAAGGAAAGATATAACCAACTGAATGCAGAGTTCCAGAGAACAGCAAAGAGAGATAAGAAAGTCTTCTTAAGTGAACAATGCAAAGAAATAGAAGAAAACAATAGAATGGGAAAGACTAGAGATCTCTTCAAGAAAACTGAAGATATCAAGGAAATCAACCCTGAAGCACCAATACTTTGGCCACCTGATGTGAAGAGCAACTCACTGGATAAGACTCTGATTCTGGGAGGGATTGAGGGTAGGAGGAGAAGAGGGCAACAGATAATGAGAAGGTTGGATGTCATTACTGACTCAATGGACATGAGTTTGACCAAACTCCAGGAGATAGTTAAGGACAGGAATGCCTGGCATGCTGCAGTGTATGGGGTTGCAAAGAGTCGGACATGACTTTGCGACTAAACGACAACAACAAAGACTCCCTAGATTCACCAAAGCCTGTCTACATGCGCTAGATTTTCTGAAACAAGTTAAGAATGAAAAAACAAAATACCACCACCAGAGTTTTAAACCCATGGGGGTGGGCGTCTTGGGATTGCAGAGCCCCACAAGGCTGCCTGAACACCTGCCTTTGCACCCAGCCTGCTGAAGTTGGCTGGGAATTTCCTCATTAGTCTCTGACCTCAGAGCTGCTCTCTTTCTCTGGTGTCTGCGTGTAGACTTCCTCCGCCAGGTCATGTGTCCAGAGGAGCCCAGACAGTAGTATAGAGGGTACAGGCAGCCCAGGCACTCCTGTAGGAGGGTCAGGGACTGACTGCACCCTAAACATCTCAAGTGTCTTGAGTACAACAGAGAGAGAGATGACAGTCAGGGAAGTCCTCAATAAGGACTTCAGCAAACATCTTCAGAAGGTTATGACAGAAGCATTGTGCAATTCAGGCAAAGGATGGGAGCCAGTCTTCAGGTGCCTGGCTGTGGCAGAGCGGAGGTGCTGGTGGGAGGATGTTACACTCAGTGAAGACAGGCAATGGGGGGGCAGAAGCAGCACTCTGGGCTGATCGTAAGCCTGGCTAATCAACCTGGCCTGATCCTAAGCCTGGCTGATCAACCTGGGCTAATCCTAAGCCTGGCTGATCAACCTGGCCTGATCCTAAGCCTGGCTGCCTGGCTGGAGGACTCTGAGCCCAGAGGAACCACAAGTGGCTAAGCACATAAGTCATATCATGGTGACAGTATTCAACCCCTCACATATCTCCAGGGAAAGATTTCCAAAAGTGATTTTCAAGCAGTTATTTAAGAGGAAGGCATCTTTGTTTTTAAAGGAGAATTATGATGCCAGTTCNTAACCTCAGATATGCAGATGACACCACCCTTATGGCAGAAAGTGAGGAGGAACTAAAAAGCCTCTTGATGAATGTCAAAGAGACGCTCAGGGCTGGTGCACTGGGATGACCCAGAGGGATAGTATGAGGAAGGAGGTGGGAGGGGGGTTCAGGATGGGGAACACATGTACACCCGTGGCAGATTCATGTTGATGTATGGCAAAACCAATACAATATTGTAAAATAATTAGCCTCCAATTAAAATAAATAAACATATTTTTTTTAAAGTTGGCTTAGAGCTCAACATTCAGAAAATGAAGATCATGACATCTGGTCCCATCACTTCATGGGAAATAGATGGGGAAACAGTGGAAACAGTGTCAGACTTTATTTTGGGGGGCTCCAAAATCACTGCAGATGGTGATTTCAGCCATGAAATTAAAAGATGCTTACTCCTTGGAAGGAAAGTTATGACCAACCTAGATAGTATATTGAAAATCAGAAATATTACTTTGCCAACAAAGGTCCATCTAGTCAAGGCTATGGTTTTTCCAGTGGTCATGTGTGGATGTGAGAGTTGGACTGTGAAGAAAGCTGAGTGCCGAAGAATTGCTGCTTTTGAACTGTGGTGTTGGAGAAGACTCTTGAGAGTCCCTTGGACTGCAAGGAGATCCAGCCAGTCCATTCTAAAGGAGATCAGTCCTGGGTGTTCATTGGAAGGACTGATGTTGAAGCTGAAACTCCAATACTTTGGCCACCTCATGCAAAGAGTTGACTCATTGGAAAAGACCTTGATGCTGGGAGGGATTGGGGGCAGGAGGAGAAGGGGATGACTGAGGATGAGATGGCTGGATGGCATCACTGACTCAATGGACATGAGTATGAGTGAATTCCAGGAGTTGGTGATGGACAGGGTGGCCTGGTGTGCTATGGTTCATGGGGTCGCAAAGAGTCAGACACGACTGAGCAACTGAACTGAACTGAACTGACTCCAAGGATGATTCAGTATCTGCAAATCAATCCATGTGCTAAACTACATTAAAAAACTGAAGAATAAAATCATATAGTTATCTCAATAAATGAAGGAAAAGTATTTGACAAAATTCAACATCCATTCATGATAAAAATCTCTCATTAAAGTTGGTTGGGAGGGAATACATATCTCAATTTAATAAAGGTTATATATGACAATCATACAGCTCACATCATACTCAACAGTGAAAGTGTTTCCTCTAAGATCAGGAACAAAACAAGGATGTTCACTCTTACCACATTTACTCCACACAGCACTGGAAGTCCTAGCCACAGCAATTAGACAAGGAAAAAAGGAATCCAAATAGGAAAGAAAGAAATTAAAACTGTCCCTATTTATGGATGATACTATGTATAGAAAATTTCTAAACACATTACCAAAATACTACTAGAACTCATCAATGAATTCAATAATGTTGTAATATGCAAGTTAATATACAAAAATCTGTCAATTTTCTATACACAAAGTTACAGTCATCAAAAGAGTATGGTACTAGCACACAGACAGATGCACAGATCACAGGAACAGAAGAAATGCCCAGAAACAGTGAGCACTTACATACATTTATAGTGACTGCAGCACTATTTACAACAGGCAACAACTGGAAACAACAAAAGTGTTCATCAACAGATGAGTGAGTAAAGAAGATATGTACGCAGATATATAGGCATTACTCAGGCATTCATTCTTGCCATTTGTGACAAGGATGTACATGGAGGGTATTTGGCCAAGTGAGATAAGTCAAACAAGAGAAAGACAAATACTATGTAATTTCACTCACATATGGAATCTAAAAAATAAATGAACAAATGTAACAAAATGTAAACAGACTCATGGATTCAGAGAATAAATCAGCGGTTGTCAGAGGGTCAGGGAACAGGGAAATTAGTGTGAAAGGTAAGAGAGATTGAGAGGTACAGACTTCCAGTTACAAAGTAAGCGAGTCATGGGGATGAAACCACAGCATGTGGAATACAGTTGTTTATACTGCAGTGTCTCCGTATGGTGACAGATGCTAATGAGACACATCATGTTGATCAATTTGAACCGTGCAGAAATATCAAATCTCCATGTTGTGCACTTGGAACCAATGTAGTGTTGTAGGTTGATTATCCTTCAATTAAAAACAAAATATTGGATGGACCAAAAAGTTCATTCAGCTAGTGAATACATTGTTCAATAAAGTTCTTAGTGAAAACGAAAACTATGTTTTTGCTATTAAAACTGAACAAACGTTTTGGCTCATCCAATATGGAGACACTAGAAGGAAATGCAAAATAATAATAATAATAATAATAATAAAGCCACAGAGCCCAGTAGAAATGAGTAAAGGTAGTTAAAAGGTGCAACTTCTAGATATAAATGTCCTGGGGATGTAATGCATAGATGGATGGCTATATTTAGTAATAGTGTATAGCAAATTTGAAAGTTGCTAAGAGAGTAGGTCTTGAAAGCTTTAATCATAAAAATTTTAACTGTGTATGAAGATGAATGTTAACTAGATGTAACTGGGGTGAGCATTTCAAAATATATAGAAACATCAACTCATGTTGTTTGTCTGAAACTGATATTATATCAATTTTATGTCAATAAAAATATCACATCTTAACATCCTTTGAAGAATACAGTAAAAGCAAACTGTTTAAAATACACATTCTTAAACATTTATAAATATTTATTCATCATGTTCTTCTGGAGTGTAGAATCATAAAATGTGACTTTTTGAGCTCATTAATTATCAATTTAACACACTGGTCACAGCAAACACCCTCTTTCAACAACACAAGAGATGACTCTACATATGGACGTCACCAGATGGTCAATATGGAAATCAGACTGAGCATATTCTTTGTGGTCAAAGATGAAGATGCTCTATACAGTAAGCAAAAACAAAACCTGGAGCTCAGATCATCAGTCCCTTATTGCAATATTCAGGCCTAAGTTGAACACAGCACAGAAAATCACTAGGTAATTCAGATACAACCTACATTAAATTGCTTATGAATATACCGTGGAGGTGATGAATAGATTCTAGGGATTAGATCTGGTTCACAGGGTGCCTGAAGAACTACGGATGGAGGTTTGTAACTGTACAGGAGGTGGTGACCAAAACCATCCCTAAAAGAAATTCAGGCAGGCAAAGTGATTGTCTGAGAAGACCTTACAAACAGCTGAGAAGAGAAGCGAAAGGCAAAGGAGAAAAGGAAAGATATAACCAACTGAATGCAGAGTTCCAGAGAACAGCAAAGAGAGATAAGAAAGTCTTCTTAAGTGAACAATGCAAAGAAATAGAAGAAAACAATAGAATGGGAAAGACTAGAGATCTCTTCAAGAAAACTGAAGATATCAAGGAAATCAACCCTGAAGCACCAATACTTTGGCCACCTGATGTGAAGAGCAACTCACTGGATAAGACTCTGATTCTGGGAGGGATTGAGGGTAGGAGGAGAAGAGGGCAACAGATAATGAGAAGGTTGGATGTCATTACTGACTCAATGGACATGAGTTTGACCAAACTCCAGGAGATAGTTAAGGACAGGAATGCCTGGCATGCTGCAGTGTATGGGGTTGCAAAGAGTCGGACATGACTTTGCGACTAAACGACAACAACAAAGACTCCCTAGATTCACCAAAGCCTGTCTACATGCGCTAGATTTTCTGAAACAAGTTAAGAATGAAAAAACAAAATACCACCACCAGAGTTTTAAACCCATGGGGGTGGGCGTCTTGGGATTGCAGAGCCCCACAAGGCTGCCTGAACACCTGCCTTTGCACCCAGCCTGCTGAAGTTGGCTGGGAATTTCCTCATTAGTCTCTGACCTCAGAGCTGCTCTCTTTCTCTGGTGTCTGCGTGTAGACTTCCTCCGCCAGGTCATGTGTCCAGAGGAGCCCAGACAGTAGTATAGAGGGTACAGGCAGCCCAGGCACTCCTGTAGGAGGGTCAGGGACTGACTGCACCCTAAACATCTCAAGTGTCTTGAGTACAACAGAGAGAGAGATGACAGTCAGGGAAGTCCTCAATAAGGACTTCAGCAAACATCTTCAGAAGGTTATGACAGAAGCATTGTGCAATTCAGGCAAAGGATGGGAGCCAGTCTTCAGGTGCCTGGCTGTGGCAGAGCGGAGGTGCTGGTGGGAGGATGTTACACTCAGTGAAGACAGGCAATGGGGGGGCAGAAGCAGCACTCTGGGCTGATCGTAAGCCTGGCTAATCAACCTGGCCTGATCCTAAGCCTGGCTGATCAACCTGGGCTAATCCTAAGCCTGGCTGATCAACCTGGCCTGATCCTAAGCCTGGCTGCCTGGCTGGAGGACTCTGAGCCCAGAGGAACCACAAGTGGCTAAGCACATAAGTCATATCATGGTGACAGTATTCAACCCCTCACATATCTCCAGGGAAAGATTTCCAAAAGTGATTTTCAAGCAGTTATTTAAGAGGAAGGCATCTTTGTTTTTAAAGGAGAATTATGATGCCAGTTCTCAGGGAACTGACTGAGGCTATGATTTTACATTGATAGCATAAATGACAGTCCCAGGACACTGAAATCTGCACGTTTTTCTCAACCATCTAAAATCCAGGTGTTACTCCCACTGTGATAGGGCACAGGGGCAGACAGAAGCAGGGCCCCAGGCACCCTGCCTGCTACACCCCACCGAGGGACTACACTCTTCACTCTCTTGAGCACATTCCCGGGGCCCAGATGCCAAGGGCCAGATCAACTCCCTTTGCCTTTTCTAAACACCTCTCTGTCTAGTGACTGCTTACAATATCAGCTATAGGCTTGGCACCTGGAATTTATATGGGTTTCCCTGGAGATTTTGACATTTACCTGGTCTATGTCCAAAAGCTCTAGATCAGAGAGTGGGCTGGCCCAGAAACAGTGCTGATGGCCTTCCATAGGAACAGAGAGGAAACTGAGCCTCCAGGCCTTCAGCAGAGCAATGAGCACACAAGAAGGGGGAGTGGGCCCTTCTGTCCCATGACCCACATACCCCTTGCCAGAGCTTCCTCCTAGGCTGGAGGAAGACCCTTGTGCCCAGATGCACCCCTGTGTCCATCCCCTCCCCAAGGCACAGAGGCCCTTCCAAGATGTCAACTTGCCCCCTCTCAGTCAGTAAATAAGCTATTCTCAATTCCTTTTCTTAAACCTCTGTTCATCTGATTCTCCTTTTTTCTGTAATTCAGTTGCTTCACAAATTAAATTCTTATTTGTGTTCAAAACATTTAGCAAAATGACCCTGATTAAAACCTAATGAAAAGTGTGTCAGTAACTCAGTCATGTCTGACTCTTTGCGACTCCATGGACTGTAGCCTACCACTCTCCTCTGTCCATGGAATTCTCCAGACAAGAATACTGGAGTGTGTTGCCATTCCCTTCTCCAGGGGATCTTCCCAACCCAGGGAACTAACCCAGGTCTCCTGCATTGCAGGCAGATTCTTTACCATCTGAGCCATCAGGGAAGCCTAAATAAAGATAAAGACCTAAAACCTAGGAGACCCAAATAAAGATAAAGTATACAAACATCATCTCCTAGATTACGTTCATCCATCTTGCCTCCATTTTTAGTCCCCAAACAAATTCACACTGCCTCTCCTGGACCACCAAAGTTGCTAGCATATATATAGCATATATAATATTATTTCCAATTTGTTTCTTTTAAAATAGAGTCTGACTGCTGGGGTCTAGCCCCGGTGGATCCAGGGTGATTTGAAGGGGAGACAGAATTGGCATCCTAGGAAAAAACTTATTTAATTACAGATATATAGAGAGATTAGAAACGGATAGTGTACTAGGAAATATTAGGTAGAGAAAAGAATCTAAATAACTTGGTTTACGGGGAAAACCAATAAAACCTCAAGACAAAAGGTTTGCACCATCTACGTTGGGCCACCAGCGCCCACTTGAATATCGAAGGGTGCCCCACCTTGGGCTCGCTTTCGCATGGATCTTAGAAGCCATGGCAAGTAAGTAGACATGGTGAGCCTCCCTGGTCCAGATGGGAATTCAGCCAGAAAAGGGGAGAAAAGAATGACATGGGGGAGCCCAGTATCGGTGCAAGACTCAAGACTTTATTTTAAAAATCAGCTTATATACCCCAAGTTGTACATAAAGAAATAATGGAATATGCAGAGTTATACAGAGGCAGCGGTCCTGACCCTCACTGAGACCAGGCTTTCTTTTTGCATACCCTCCCATATACAAAAAGTCTCAAGTGGTTTACATTATTTTCTGGCCAAGAAATCCGTTAACATTTTTATGGCTCTCTTCCTAGATAAATGTCTATCAACCAGAAAACTCTTTTTCCCTAGAAGTGTTTTTTACTTTACTCTGCATCACCTTCAAAGTACTAAACAAAGTTACATTCCTGTAGAACAAAGGTGTAGTGGGTTATAACAAAGAAAGTACTTAACTCAAAAATCTAATGTGGCTAATACCAGGTCTGCTGCTGCTGCTGCTGCTAAGTCGCTTCAGTCATGTCTGACTCTGTGTGACCCCATAGACGGCAGCCCACCAGGCTCCTCTGTCTGTGGGATTCTTCAGGCAAGAACACTGGAGTGGGCCGCCATTTCCTTCTCCAATGCATGAAAGTGAAAAGCAAAAGTGAAGTCACTCAGTTGTGCCCAACTCTTAGTGACCCCATGGACTGCAGCCTACCAGGCTCCTCCGTCCGTGGGATTTTCCAGGCAAGAGTATTGGAGTGGGGTGCCATTGCCTTCTCCTACTACCTGTTTTTTCTATATACCAACTATATCTACAAATAAAAGATATGAAAATTTGGCAGCAAGTATTGGCTCAACAAATGAAACCTTTAATCAGTCCTATTCTAATGATTTTGACTCCTCGTAAGCCCCTACATTCCTAGGATGTTTTAAGCTTCCTGTGCCTCTCGAGGTCAGGAGGCCACAAACAATCACATGCACAGCTGTAAGAGTCCGGCAGGCAGGCCAGAAAGCCATCAGAGGGGTTTTGGGGTTGAAACACTCTTATTATGCCCAGGAGATTTATTATCTAAAAGCTCTAAATTAACTTTTTCCAGAAAAAGGCGGTGGGGGGACAACCCCCTGTCAATATCAGAAGAGTAGGTGGAAAGCATAACACATAAAGCAGGCAGACTTTGGTTTTTGGGGGTGGAGGCTCAGGAAATTCCAGGGGGAACCCCTGAAGCCTGATCACTCCCTTGCGTTTTGTCAGGCTTCCTTCCTCATGACCTTTGCCATGGGCAGGATTCCTCATGCTGGCTCCTGGTATCTGACCATGATTCTCAGAAGCTAAGAATAAGGATGCCTACAAAATAAAAAATGTTAAGACCATTACCAAATATTGAGCTTCTTTGGTGGTTCAGATGGTAAAGAATCTGCCTGCAATGCAGTAGACCCAGGTTTGACCCCTGGGTCAGGAAGATCCACTGGAGAAGGGAATGGCTACCCACTCCAGTATTCTTGCCAGGAAAAGTCCACAGACAGAGGAGCCTGGAGGGCTACAGTCCACAGGGTCACAAGAGTTGGACACAACTGAGTGACTAACACTTTTACCGCCAAATGCATTTCAAGTACTGAAAATTCCCTTTTCCTTATTCAATAAATGGAACATCTATACAAATGGAACTAACCTTGTCTTTTAGCTGAACTTTTTCATATGCAACAGGTATATGAGAACTGAGAATCATGAACACATTCTGAAATGCATACCAGCCCCTGTGAAGACTGGTTCAAGAGTTAATGACAAGGAAATGTACAGATTCAGAAACAAAAAATAGCTGTTGGACTGGAATCTGGTAACAATTCAGATCACACCTAGCAGAATCACTCAACTCCCAGTCCTGAAAGATACAGATAAAGGCCTAATACACATTCCTAAATTGTTTTTACAGGAAGAAGACCCCCACCAGATGAAAACTGCTGACTGCAAGCACAGAGATCCCAGGCTGGTAGAAACCAGAAGGTTGATGATGATTAAAACTTCATCCTGATGCCAGCCATTCAACAACTGAGCACAAGCTGATCACACACTCCACAACTCCCCTCACATTGCCTTTAAAACCCCTTCTCTGAAAGCCACGGGGGCATTTGGGTCTTGGGAGCCCTACACTAAAAGCTGTGCTTCGCTTCACCACAAACCTTGTCTCAGTAGACTGGCTTTACTGTACACAGGTAAGAAGACTCAAATATGGCTCAGTAACAACATCTGGTTTGTATAGTTAATCATGATAGTCTTTTTAGGGCTCCCTCTAGGCCAGGCAATGGGTGTGACAGTTGTGCCTAAGTCTTACAGAGTCAGGGGTACTGGGTCCCACAGTTCTCCAGTGAGTCTCTTATAAAACTAATGACCCATGAGAGGTATGGATCCCTTACCCAACTCAGGATAATGTGCACTCCTGGGCTTTTTACTCCTCAGTAATGACAATGATGTAAGAACCACAAGACTGGAAGGTACCACTGAGGACAAGACAACTTGACAGAGTGTTCCTTCATAACACAACCACCTAACGATGCCCAACTTGTTGGATTTTAAAGGAACATGTGGTGGTTTATCTCTGGAAAGGAAGCAAGCATGAAGAACTGTGCAACAACTAGCTGAGTAAGCAACTGACACCATATGTCCCACTGCAGACATAGCTTATGTCATCTCTCACCACCACAGAGTACCAAAGGGAAGAGATACTAACAGGACATTTAAAATAAATAACAATATATGTAAAACAAGGAAGACAAGACCTATTGATGTAGCCACAATAGCAGTTGCATTTGGCTACAGTTTTGACCCAAGACGTCAAATTATTCTAAGTGTCTGTGAGTTGCAGATGTGCCAGATTATATTCTAAATCCAAAATGACAAAAGCTGTACGACAAAACTGTATTAAGTGTTCTCTTTCACTCTTCAATATTTTAAAAGCATGTGCCTGTTTTTAGACCTCCAAAACATATGCCTCCCATATGCAAGAGCAATGAAACACAAACATGAGGTAACTTTGAAACTGGAGTTCAAAGAACTTCCTATTATGATTTTAAAGAGCAAAAGAAGTATAAAGGACCAGTTCCTCCTGTAACACAGAGCTGCAAATCAAAGACCAAAAGGGAACCAGGGCATGCATAAGGATGTAGGAGCACGGTCTGAAGCAATCCAAAACACAGTGATTTTTATGCTGCTGGAGAACACAGGAATGAACCAGAGAGCCACGGAGGAAGAAGAAATGATTTTAAGATGCATGTAAGAGCCTGGATGCTCCTTCTCATTACTCTGATCTTGGAACTCTCTGCAGTTCTCAAGTCAAGTTGACATCTGCCACCTGCTCTTACACNCCGTTAACATTTTTATGGCTCTCTTCCTAGATAAATGTCTATCAACCAGAAAACTCTTTTTCCCTAGAAGTGTTTTTTACTTTACTCTGCATCACCTTCAAAGTACTAAACAAAGTTACATTCCTGTAGAACAAAGGTGTAGTGGGTTATAACAAAGAAAGTACTTAACTCAAAAATCTAATGTGGCTAATACCAGGTCTGCTGCTGCTGCTGCTGCTAAGTCGCTTCAGTCATGTCTGACTCTGTGTGACCCCATAGACGGCAGCCCACCAGGCTCCTCTGTCTGTGGGATTCTTCAGGCAAGAACACTGGAGTGGGCCGCCATTTCCTTCTCCAATGCATGAAAGTGAAAAGCAAAAGTGAAGTCACTCAGTTGTGCCCAACTCTTAGTGACCCCATGGACTGCAGCCTACCAGGCTCCTCCGTCCGTGGGATTTTCCAGGCAAGAGTATTGGAGTGGGGTGCCATTGCCTTCTCCTACTACCTGTTTTTTCTATATACCAACTATATCTACAAATAAAAGATATGAAAATTTGGCAGCAAGTATTGGCTCAACAAATGAAACCTTTAATCAGTCCTATTCTAATGATTTTGACTCCTCGTAAGCCCCTACATTCCTAGGATGTTTTAAGCTTCCTGTGCCTCTCGAGGTCAGGAGGCCACAAACAATCACATGCACAGCTGTAAGAGTCCGGCAGGCAGGCCAGAAAGCCATCAGAGGGGTTTTGGGGTTGAAACACTCTTATTATGCCCAGGAGATTTATTATCTAAAAGCTCTAAATTAACTTTTTCCAGAAAAAGGCGGTGGGGGGACAACCCCCTGTCAATATCAGAAGAGTAGGTGGAAAGCATAACACATAAAGCAGGCAGACTTTGGTTTTTGGGGGTGGAGGCTCAGGAAATTCCAGGGGGAACCCCTGAAGCCTGATCACTCCCTTGCGTTTTGTCAGGCTTCCTTCCTCATGACCTTTGCCATGGGCAGGATTCCTCATGCTGGCTCCTGGTATCTGACCATGATTCTCAGAAGCTAAGAATAAGGATGCCTACAAAATAAAAAATGTTAAGACCATTACCAAATATTGAGCTTCTTTGGTGGTTCAGATGGTAAAGAATCTGCCTGCAATGCAGTAGACCCAGGTTTGACCCCTGGGTCAGGAAGATCCACTGGAGAAGGGAATGGCTACCCACTCCAGTATTCTTGCCAGGAAAAGTCCACAGACAGAGGAGCCTGGAGGGCTACAGTCCACAGGGTCACAAGAGTTGGACACAACTGAGTGACTAACACTTTTACCGCCAAATGCATTTCAAGTACTGAAAATTCCCTTTTCCTTATTCAATAAATGGAACATCTATACAAATGGAACTAACCTTGTCTTTTAGCTGAACTTTTTCATATGCAACAGGTATATGAGAACTGAGAATCATGAACACATTCTGAAATGCATACCAGCCCCTGTGAAGACTGGTTCAAGAGTTAATGACAAGGAAATGTACAGATTCAGAAACAAAAAATAGCTGTTGGACTGGAATCTGGTAACAATTCAGATCACACCTAGCAGAATCACTCAACTCCCAGTCCTGAAAGATACAGATAAAGGCCTAATACACATTCCTAAATTGTTTTTACAGGAAGAAGACCCCCACCAGATGAAAACTGCTGACTGCAAGCACAGAGATCCCAGGCTGGTAGAAACCAGAAGGTTGATGATGATTAAAACTTCATCCTGATGCCAGCCATTCAACAACTGAGCACAAGCTGATCACACACTCCACAACTCCCCTCACATTGCCTTTAAAACCCCTTCTCTGAAAGCCACGGGGGCATTTGGGTCTTGGGAGCCCTACACTAAAAGCTGTGCTTCGCTTCACCACAAACCTTGTCTCAGTAGACTGGCTTTACTGTACACAGGTAAGAAGACTCAAATATGGCTCAGTAACAACATCTGGTTTGTATAGTTAATCATGATAGTCTTTTTAGGGCTCCCTCTAGGCCAGGCAATGGGTGTGACAGTTGTGCCTAAGTCTTACAGAGTCAGGGGTACTGGGTCCCACAGTTCTCCAGTGAGTCTCTTATAAAACTAATGACCCATGAGAGGTATGGATCCCTTACCCAACTCAGGATAATGTGCACTCCTGGGCTTTTTACTCCTCAGTAATGACAATGATGTAAGAACCACAAGACTGGAAGGTACCACTGAGGACAAGACAACTTGACAGAGTGTTCCTTCATAACACAACCACCTAACGATGCCCAACTTGTTGGATTTTAAAGGAACATGTGGTGGTTTATCTCTGGAAAGGAAGCAAGCATGAAGAACTGTGCAACAACTAGCTGAGTAAGCAACTGACACCATATGTCCCACTGCAGACATAGCTTATGTCATCTCTCACCACCACAGAGTACCAAAGGGAAGAGATACTAACAGGACATTTAAAATAAATAACAATATATGTAAAACAAGGAAGACAAGACCTATTGATGTAGCCACAATAGCAGTTGCATTTGGCTACAGTTTTGACCCAAGACGTCAAATTATTCTAAGTGTCTGTGAGTTGCAGATGTGCCAGATTATATTCTAAATCCAAAATGACAAAAGCTGTACGACAAAACTGTATTAAGTGTTCTCTTTCACTCTTCAATATTTTAAAAGCATGTGCCTGTTTTTAGACCTCCAAAACATATGCCTCCCATATGCAAGAGCAATGAAACACAAACATGAGGTAACTTTGAAACTGGAGTTCAAAGAACTTCCTATTATGATTTTAAAGAGCAAAAGAAGTATAAAGGACCAGTTCCTCCTGTAACACAGAGCTGCAAATCAAAGACCAAAAGGGAACCAGGGCATGCATAAGGATGTAGGAGCACGGTCTGAAGCAATCCAAAACACAGTGATTTTTATGCTGCTGGAGAACACAGGAATGAACCAGAGAGCCACGGAGGAAGAAGAAATGATTTTAAGATGCATGTAAGAGCCTGGATGCTCCTTCTCATTACTCTGATCTTGGAACTCTCTGCAGTTCTCAAGTCAAGTTGACATCTGCCACCTGCTCTTACACAGCACACATAATTAGCACCACCATTTGCAGATGGAGAGACTAAAACTCTGCTCCAAAGTCAGCCAGGATTTCTCTGTGCAACTGGAATTAATTGGCCAGTTGGTAGGAATTTGGTTTTGCTACAAAATGAAGAGGATCCCACCTGTAGAGCACAAGGTGCTTCAGGACACGTCTAATTGCACTTAGTTCTCTGTAAACACACTGAGAATACTGACTTCATACTGTTCTGTAAGGACTATATGAGATAATGTGCATAAATTCTTTGGTAAGTCCTGGGAACTCAGCAGAAGTTAATTCCTCTTTCTTTCTCCTTCACTGAATGCACATATCCTTTTGATAGAGCAAAGCAGTACAGTTGCTAATGTTCCTTGATACCCAGCAATTCTGGTAGATTTGTGGTTTTATGCTATAGCTAAAATCTGCTTAAATTGATTGCTGTCAAACCATGTATCATTTCATTCATTGTAAATAGTTTATCCTGCAGGAGACACTAGGTACATCCAGAAAGAAGAAACAGAAGAGCCTGTGGGCTAATCAAACAGGATGGAGAATAAGGCACTGACCTTCTAAAGTTTATTTTCTGGCTGGAGCTGGTGGGATATTTGCCCTCTTCTGCATATATGGGACGTGCTACGTAGTAGCACTCAGCACAAGGTCTTTGCACCTATTTTTCCCTCCTGTTCAGGATGCCCCAATGCCACCCGTCAGTCTTCTGCCACCTGCTGCTGGGTTAGACTCAATTCATCCCCTTAGTTTCACAAGTCCCCCAAGAAATCCTCCCACGATCTCTTGATCCAGGCCAAGCTCCGTCATGACATCACTCAAAAGCTGCTCATTCCATTTCTTCAAATAATTTATCTCAACTTGTGTAGTAATATATTTTAGTGGTTATGTGAATTAATGACAATTTGATCTCCCAAGCTACTCACTTTGATCTCAGAAATTACATCTAGTTTGGTATAAAAAAGTATGTGGTTGTCAACATCTAAAATGGTTCCCAAATATCTCCACTACCCGACACACTAGCCCTTGAGATGCTTTCTGTGGGTTGGAACCAGCAATGTGCTCCTGATGAGGAGAACACGGAAGTGACGGGCCACTCCTTCTGGATTAGACTATAAAAATTGCCCATGAGGCCTCCCTTCATCTCCCTTTTCTTCCCTCTCCCTCTGGCTGGCTGGCTGTCTCTAGTCTCTCTCTAATACAACCAGCTGCCCTCTGCAGAGGCCTGTGTAGCAGGATCTAGGAAGTGCCAGACAAAGGCCATCAAGGAACTGAGATACCCAGCCCAACAGCTGGCGAGGAACTGAGTCCTGTGGGTGCCACCTGAGGATCCTGGGAGCGGACTCTTCCCCAGTGAAGCTGTGAGAGGACCGCAGCCCCAGCCTCATCTGCAGCCTGCAAGAGGCACTGGAGCAGGGGCGCCAGGTCAGTCACACCCACATAACCAGGTGAACTGTGAATAAGAAATGTGTTACTGTGCACTTGTAAGCAGAATCTAAAAAATGATAAAAATGAATGTATTTACAAAACAGAAATAGACTCACAGACACAGAAAGCAATCTTATGCTTACTAAATGGGAAATGAGTAGGAGGAATGGTTAATTAGGAGCTGGGGATTAACAGAGACACACTACTGTGTATAAAATAAACAACAAGGACTTACTGGGTAGTACAGGGAACTATTCAATATTCTGCAATAACCTATAATGGAAAATAATCTGGAAAAGACTATGCATAAATATATAAACAAATATATATATAATATATGTATACTGCTAAGCTGCTAAGTCACTTCAGTCATGTCCATTCTGTGCGACCCCATAGATGGCAGCCCACCAGGCTCCCCCGTCCCTGGGATTCTCTAGTCAAGAACACTGGAGTGGGTTGCCATTTCCTTCTCCAATGCATGAAAGTGAAAAGTGAAAGTTAAGTCGCTCAGTTGTATCCAACCCTTAGCAACCCCATGGACTGCAGCCTACCAGGCTCCTCCATCCATGGGATTTTCCAGGCAAGAGTACTGGAGTGGGGTGCCATTGCCTTCTCCAAATATATGTATAGGTGTAACTGAATCATGGTGCTGTATACCTGAAACTAACAGTACATTGTAAATTGACTATACATCAATTTTTAATGGTTAAAAATAAAGTGAAATTTGTTTAAAAAGAAGCAACCCTTTTTGTTTAAAACAATCCTTTTTGTTTAAAAAGGAGGAACCCTGCTGGTCCACATATTTTAAAAAATCTGTCAATTTAAGCCTTTGAGTGCTGGGATAACAAATAACTTCACTGCACAGTCTGAACCAAAGGGAGAAACACATATTTACATCCAAGCAACAGGAAAAAAGATGGGGTGGTTTTTTTTTTTTTTCAAGTTGCAGAAAAAGAAATTCACCAAATTCAGTTCAGTCAACAGTTCTTCCTGGGTTTGTTACAGAAGGATTTACTGAAGAGCTAGTAGATGTGAGGGTTGGGCTGGAAAGACAGAAAGTCCACTCTCAGGGGTGGGCTCACATGCAGAAGCTAGTCAGATACGGATGGAGCACAAGACAGTTACTGAGCATACGCTACGGCTCAGGCACAAATCAGGACCCCACCCTGGAGACGTGTGAGCGAGACCCACACGCAGACGCACAGAGAGAAAATCAGCAGTGGCGTCTGATAAGTGTCTAACACAGCAGGAAATGGCCTCTGCCAAGTCCGGAGTGAGGGCAGGAAGCGTCCCAGGGGTGGGATCTGGGTTTAACAGACACACACTACTGTGTAGAAAATAGTGGAAACAGTTAAAGTTACATGGACAAAAGGAGCTGAGCATTCCCTTCAGAGTCAATGGCACGACCCAAGGGACAAAGTCCCAAATACCTTGTGGACAGCTTGACGTCTATGGCAAGAAGGCTGGATTTGAGCCCAGAAGCTGTAAGAAATGTTGAGGGGATGTGAACAGGTGACCAGGAGGAGGCACCAGGAGCCACCACCAGGCCAAGGAACCTCCCAAAGCACCATGCCAGTGATATGTGATGATGCACTGGGCCTGGAGGAAGGGGAGAGAGGGGCAGGGACATGACAAGGAAGGGGAGCTGCCACAATCACACAGCCACATGAAGAGGGCAAGGAATCATCCTCAAAAGATGTTCAAAACCTGTTCTTCCAAAACTATTCCATAATGAAAAGAAGGAATAATTCCAAATTCATTCCACGAGGCCACCATCATCCTGATACCAAACCAGACAAAGACACCACAAAGAAAATTACAGGCCAGTATCTGAGAGGAAAATAGACCCAAAAATCCTCAACAAAATTCTAGCAAACTGAATCCAACAACACATTAAAAGCATCATACACCATAATCAAGTGGGATTTATTCCAGGAATGCAAACACTTTTTAACATTCACAAATCAATCAATATGATACATCAACAAACTGAAGAATAAGGTTTTTATTCCTATAATCACCTAAACAGATGAAGAAAACACTTCTGACAAAATTCAACATCCATTTATGAAAAAAAAAAAACTACAGAAAACAGGCATAGAGGGAATATAAAAAGGGCCATATATAACAAACTCACAGCTAACACCATACTCAATGTTGAAAAGCTGAAAGCATTCCCTTTAAGGTCAGGAACAAGACAAGGATGCCCAATCTCACCACTCTTATTCAGCATAGTTTTGAAATTATAGCCACAGAAAGCAAAGAAGAAAAACAAAAGGAATCCAAGTTGGGATGGAAGAAGTAAAACCATCACTGTTTGCAAATAACATGATACTAAGAAAATCCAAAAGATACCACCAGAAAACTACTAGAGCTCATCAATGAATTTGGGAAAGTCTTAGGATCAAAATTCACACACAGAAATCTGTTGCATTTTCATCACTAACAATGAAATTTCAGAAAGAGAAATTAATCAAACAATCCTATTTACCATCACATAACAGAATAAAATACCTAGTAATAAACCTACCTTAGGAGGTAAAAGACCTATACTCCAAAAGCTGTAAATGCTGATAAAAGAAACAGAAGACAACAGAAACAGAGGGAAAGATATATCATGTTCTTGGATTGGAAGAATCAATATTAGTAAAGTGACCATNATGTATAGGTGTAACTGAATCATGGTGCTGTATACCTGAAACTAACAGTACATTGTAAATTGACTATACATCAATTTTTAATGGTTAAAAATAAAGTGAAATTTGTTTAAAAAGAAGCAACCCTTTTTGTTTAAAACAATCCTTTTTGTTTAAAAAGGAGGAACCCTGCTGGTCCACATATTTTAAAAAATCTGTCAATTTAAGCCTTTGAGTGCTGGGATAACAAATAACTTCACTGCACAGTCTGAACCAAAGGGAGAAACACATATTTACATCCAAGCAACAGGAAAAAAGATGGGGTGGTTTTTTTTTTTTTTCAAGTTGCAGAAAAAGAAATTCACCAAATTCAGTTCAGTCAACAGTTCTTCCTGGGTTTGTTACAGAAGGATTTACTGAAGAGCTAGTAGATGTGAGGGTTGGGCTGGAAAGACAGAAAGTCCACTCTCAGGGGTGGGCTCACATGCAGAAGCTAGTCAGATACGGATGGAGCACAAGACAGTTACTGAGCATACGCTACGGCTCAGGCACAAATCAGGACCCCACCCTGGAGACGTGTGAGCGAGACCCACACGCAGACGCACAGAGAGAAAATCAGCAGTGGCGTCTGATAAGTGTCTAACACAGCAGGAAATGGCCTCTGCCAAGTCCGGAGTGAGGGCAGGAAGCGTCCCAGGGGTGGGATCTGGGTTTAACAGACACACACTACTGTGTAGAAAATAGTGGAAACAGTTAAAGTTACATGGACAAAAGGAGCTGAGCATTCCCTTCAGAGTCAATGGCACGACCCAAGGGACAAAGTCCCAAATACCTTGTGGACAGCTTGACGTCTATGGCAAGAAGGCTGGATTTGAGCCCAGAAGCTGTAAGAAATGTTGAGGGGATGTGAACAGGTGACCAGGAGGAGGCACCAGGAGCCACCACCAGGCCAAGGAACCTCCCAAAGCACCATGCCAGTGATATGTGATGATGCACTGGGCCTGGAGGAAGGGGAGAGAGGGGCAGGGACATGACAAGGAAGGGGAGCTGCCACAATCACACAGCCACATGAAGAGGGCAAGGAATCATCCTCAAAAGATGTTCAAAACCTGTTCTTCCAAAACTATTCCATAATGAAAAGAAGGAATAATTCCAAATTCATTCCACGAGGCCACCATCATCCTGATACCAAACCAGACAAAGACACCACAAAGAAAATTACAGGCCAGTATCTGAGAGGAAAATAGACCCAAAAATCCTCAACAAAATTCTAGCAAACTGAATCCAACAACACATTAAAAGCATCATACACCATAATCAAGTGGGATTTATTCCAGGAATGCAAACACTTTTTAACATTCACAAATCAATCAATATGATACATCAACAAACTGAAGAATAAGGTTTTTATTCCTATAATCACCTAAACAGATGAAGAAAACACTTCTGACAAAATTCAACATCCATTTATGAAAAAAAAAAAACTACAGAAAACAGGCATAGAGGGAATATAAAAAGGGCCATATATAACAAACTCACAGCTAACACCATACTCAATGTTGAAAAGCTGAAAGCATTCCCTTTAAGGTCAGGAACAAGACAAGGATGCCCAATCTCACCACTCTTATTCAGCATAGTTTTGAAATTATAGCCACAGAAAGCAAAGAAGAAAAACAAAAGGAATCCAAGTTGGGATGGAAGAAGTAAAACCATCACTGTTTGCAAATAACATGATACTAAGAAAATCCAAAAGATACCACCAGAAAACTACTAGAGCTCATCAATGAATTTGGGAAAGTCTTAGGATCAAAATTCACACACAGAAATCTGTTGCATTTTCATCACTAACAATGAAATTTCAGAAAGAGAAATTAATCAAACAATCCTATTTACCATCACATAACAGAATAAAATACCTAGTAATAAACCTACCTTAGGAGGTAAAAGACCTATACTCCAAAAGCTGTAAATGCTGATAAAAGAAACAGAAGACAACAGAAACAGAGGGAAAGATATATCATGTTCTTGGATTGGAAGAATCAATATTAGTAAAGTGACCATACTACCCAAGGTAACCTACAGATTCAATGCAGTTTCTATCAAATTACCAAGGCATTTGTCATAGAACTGAAACAAAAAAATTAATTTGTATGGAAATATAAAAGATCCTGAATCTTGAGAAAAGGAATGGAGCTGGAGAAATCACACTCCCTGACTTTAGTCAATACTATAGAGCTACAGTAATCAAAACAGTATGGTACTGGGACAAAGACAATCTTACAGATCAATGGGACAGGAGACAAAGCCCAGCACCTGTGATTAATTAATCTACAACAAAAGCAGCAAGAATATAAAATGGAAGAAAAACAAAAACAGTCTCTTGAGAAACTGGGCATGTAAAAGATGTAAATATGTACAACAATGAAGTTAGAACATTCTCTAAGACCATATATAAATATAAACTCAAAGTGGATTAAAAACCTAAATATAAGACCATATATTATAAAACTCTTAGAGGAATATACGGACAGGATACTCTCACATAAATTGCAAAAATAATTTTGGGATCATTTCCTAGAGTAATGAAACAAAAGCAAAAATAAGCAAATGAGACCTAAGTAAGCTTGAAAGGTTTTACACACACACACACACAAAAGAAAACATAAAGAAAAATACAACCCATGAACTGGGAGAAAATATTTACAAACAATGCAATTAATCTCCAAAATATACAAACAGCTCACATATCTCCCCATCAAGAAATGGGCAGAAGATCTAGGAAATATTTCTCCAAAGAAGGTGTGTGTGTGTGTGTGGGTGTGCAACTCTTTGCAACCCCACTCATGGCCTATAGCCCATCAGGCTCCTCTGTCCATGGGATTTCCCAGGCAAGAATACTGGAGTAGATTGCAATTTCCTTCTCCAGGGGATCTTCCCAACCCAAGGATCAAATCCAAGGCTTCCACATCTGCATTGGCAGGTGGATTCTTGACCACTGTGCTACCTTATAGATGGCCAAAAGCAAGTGAAAAGATGTTCAGCATCACTAATTATCAGAGAAATGCAAATCAAACCTACAATGAGGTATCACTTACACCTAAAGGAACTAGAAAGAGAAAAACAAAGAAACCCCAAAGTTAGTAAAAGGAAAAAAATCACAAAGATCAAAGTAGAAATAAGAGAAATTAGAGATTTTAAAATAATAGTAAAGATTAATGAAATTAAGAGCTGATTTTTAAAAGATAAACAAAACTGATAAGCCTTTAGCTAGACTCATAAAGAAAAAGATGAGGATCCAAATTAACAAAATCAGGAATAAAAAAGGAGAAGTTATAATGTACACCATAGAAATACAAAGGATCAAAAAAATCACTACAATTACATGCCAACAAAATGGTCAACTTAGAAAAAAAGGGTAAATTTCCAGGAATGTACAATTTCCCAAGACTAAATCAGGAAAACAAAGAAAATACGAACATCACTAATTATCAGAGAAATGCAAATCAAAATTACAATGAGGTATCACCTCACATGACTCAGAATGCTAATTGTCAAAAAGTCTACAAATAATAAATGCTGAAGAGGGTGTGGAGGAAAGGGAACCCTCCTACACTGCTGGTGGGAATGTAAATTGGTACAGTCACTATTGAAAACAGTATGGAGGAATCTTAAAAACTAAAAATACAGCTACCATATGATCCAGCCTTCCCACTCCTGGGCATATATCTGAAAAGGAGAAAAACTAATTTGAAAAGATAAATGTACCTCAGTGTTCACACCAGTACTATTTACAATAGCCAAGCATAGAATAAACTTCAACAGAGGAATGGATAAAGAAGATATATATATCTCTTCTTTCAGTCATAAAAAGAATGAAATAATGTCATTTGCAGCAGCATGCCTGTACCTATAGACTATCACACTGTTAAGTCAGACAGAGAAAGAAAAATATTATATGACATCACTTATATGTGTAATCTAAAAAAAACACACACACACAAATGAATTTATTTTCAAAACAGCAATAAATTCAGATGGAAACATTTTTTTCCAGCAGAAGATAGGCTGGAAGACTATAGAAGATAGGCTGGGTAAAGACTCACTTTACCCAGGTGAGAAAGTCAGTGAAGGATGAGCTCTTCCACTAACAGATGAGAGTGTGGCTACAGAGGGGACCCAGAAGAGCTGTTTTTGCATCACGTGAGGCCACCAGGTTGTTATGTCCCCATAAACAGATCTAGTCTTTGGGACCCAAACTCACTGAGATCATCGATGCTGCTCTACCTCAGTTTCCTCTAAAGAAATCAAACACCACCAATTTAGACCCACAACGGGAGACCTGCCTCGTGGGCCATCCTTCCTGCATGGATATGAAGGCCTACAAGAAGAGCTCCTGTACCAGGTCAGAATTCAGGACAGTCTACCCAGGGGACTGTGCAGGGTAAGTCCTGAGACAAGCAGCACTGCGCCTGCTGCCATGTCCTTCTGCACGTGCAGAGTTCAAACTCCACTACCGCACTACGCTAGAGCCACCGGGCCAGCGCACCTCGGCACAAGACAGACTGAGAAAGCAAAAGACACAGATCTAAGATGATTCTGACTATCTGCAGGATTGTTTTGATTGGATGATTCATCAGTGAATATGCTGCTAACTTTACGGCAACCAAGAAGGGGAAGTTGGATGGCCAAGATAGAATGTTCACTTAGGAATTAGTTGACTGAGGAATAGTAACTGGATAGCCTACACAAGATCTAGAAAGACATCAGAAATCATGTCTGCAGCTTAGGGTGAAAAAAAAAGAAGAGATTCCAATTATAAAATTTTCAAAAAAGGAACATGATGTTTTGTGCTTATAAACAGCTCAAGTTCTCTCTTCAGTGGTGTTTAGCCTGTCCAACCCTGCTGAGGGCAAGGGAGAGAGAGAGATTTTCAGTAAATAGTCTACAAATGCTGCTTGAATGCTGCATACTGGAAGAGCTTTCACACACCAGGGCACCTTACAGAAAGGCCAGCTCCTCACAGAGAAGGGGTCTTGACGGGTCAATTTCAACAGAACAGAGTGCCTCAAAGAAGGCTGAACAATTTGAGAAGAAAAGAGAACTGAATTCACAGCATCACATTTTTTTATCTCATGTAAATTCCTTTCAGACGCCTAAACCTTAATTGCTTCTTTTTTTAATTTAAATGTCTTTCTCGAAATATCTAACATAACTCTGAAGCCAACAAAATAAAGGAAAACAGTATTTTACGGCTTTCTTCCATAACTCCAGCTCATTTTTATTTCTTTGCATAGCTCAAGGACAAGCGTATTTTTAGACTTCAGTATTATGGAAGAGAAGGATGGGCAGATTAGAGAGTCTAGAAACAAAAGGGGAGTGATTGCAAATCTTGCAAATCACTGGCAAAAGTAATTTTTTATTGGAAATTAAATTTTCAAGTTTCTTCAGTTTAATAAAATCAAATTTCCCTGCTATGTCCTAAAACCATAGGACATTTGGTCCGAAAGAGACCAGAGAGGCCCCAGTGTACAGGTTTCTTCTGCCCTAGAACATCCATGTGCCCAGCAGCTCGGTGTCCATGGGGCAGCTCCATACCTGGGAGCCGGTGGCTTTGTACTACGGGAAAGGTAAAACTTGCCTGCCTGCAAGGCCCGGCCATTTGTTTTATTCCAGTTCTGTCCCCCTACAGAATTTCACACGCTCTTCAGGGGACAAGGCAGCAGGCAGTGTGCTTTGTGCAGACTCGAGCACAGGATCCTCCTGTCTCAGGATCCTCCCAGCTTGGACGTGGAGCAGCCTGAGGAGTGCGCTCAGCAGACCACTGCAGAGCAGCGGGACTCTAAACCCACCAGGACACACACCCACCCCTGCTCAGCTGTCGTGAACAATGGGACGTGAATGGGGCAGCTGACCCATCAAGGCCAGGGCGAGGGCGGGATGCCAGCAAAGGAGAACCAAGCTGAACAAAGTGAGGATGCAGAAAAGCAAGGAGGGAAATGTCCAGTGAGGACGGAGGTCCCGGGGGTGTAAGACAAGAAGCAGAATCTTGTGGGTAAGTGGCTGAGTAAGAAGTACAAGGGAACCCCAAGAGAGGACGTCAGTGCTGGCCTGAGCCTTGGCAGCAACATCACTGGACCACCACACGTCAGCAGTGGCCCAAGAGATGTGTGAAGGTCAGCACTCCTTCATGCCCGTGAGGTGTGATAATTACTTTAAAACAGGTGTCAGGAACATGATTTCACTTTTGAATTGCTGTGAAATTGAAAGTGAAACTTGCTCAGTCATGTCCAACAGTTTGTGGCCCCATGGACTATATAGTCCATGGAATTCTCCAGGCCAGAACACTGGGGTAGCCTTTTCCTTCTCCAGGGGATCTTCCCAACCCAGGGATCGAACCCAGGTCTCCTACATTGCAGGTGGATTCTTTACCAGCTGAGCCACAAAGGAAGCCCAAGAATACTGGAGTGGGTAGTCTATCCATTCTCCAGGGGATCTTCCCAACCCAGGAGACCCCAAACCGGATATTCCCAACCCAGGAGACTGAAAAATGGGGTCTCCTGCATTGCAGGTGGATTCTTTACCAGCTTAGCTACCTGGGAAGCCCAACTGCTGTATCTTTTCCAAAAACCCACACCACTCCAGCAGTATGTACTGACTAAACAGCATCTGGACAGAACTACAGATTAATACATTTCTTTTCATCCTCTTCCATATTATGCATGCTGTTGATTCACCCCTTCTAACTTGTTCAGTGAAGCAAGGCACACACACATCTCCCTGGTTAAAAAGAGCTAGCACAGACTGGAGTAGTCTGGATAGAGGAGTAGGGGGACCCTGGGCTCACGTCCCTCCCACAGGCACACCAAACTACAACTATTTACAGAACAACTGTCTGTGAAAATGACCTGAAGACCAGCAGAAAAGATTTTCCAGAAGTAAAGATGTAAAGAAGGAACCACAATAAGACAGCTAGGAGAGGCAGAGACATGGTACAGTCAAGACCCACACCCTGGATGGGCAACCACACACAGGGAAATAATTACATGGCAGAGTTTTCTCCAGTGAGCCAGGGGCCCAAGAGCCACATTAAGCTCCCCAGCCCAAGGATCCTGTACCAGGAAGACGAACCTCTAGAATGCTTGGCTTTGAAAACCCACGGGGCTTAATTTCAGAAGGGCTGTGGGAAATAAAGACTCACTCTTACAGCACACACGCAAAGTCTCACATGCTCCAGGACCCAGGGCAGAAGCAGTGATTTCCAAGGAGCCTGGGTCAGACCCACCTGCTGATCTTGGAGAATCTCCTGGAGTGGCAGGAGGAAGCTGGAGCTCACCCTGAGCACAGACGCGGGCATAGCCACTTGGGGGTGCTCTTTCTATCATGAGGACACTGGTGCTGGCAAATACCACTTTGGAGTCCTCTCTCTTATTAGCACTGGGGGCTCACCTTCCCAACAGCAGGTTGGCACCAGTCCTAAGACACCCCCCACAAGTCAAGCAGTTAGCCGTACAGGGAGCAAGGGCCACCCAGCAGGGGACTGATGGGATCTGAACCCGTCCAGCAGCAGATCCTCAGGACCCAGCCCCCACTCCCAGCAGGCCGACACCCACCCCTGGGGCCCAAGACCCCACAGCCAGCAATGCCGACACCCAGCCCCGTCAGTGGTTGTTATACTCCACAGAGGGCAGGCCTAGCAGCCAACCAGGTCAGCAGCCACGCCACAGCCACAGCCACAGCGGTTGGCCCTGCCACAGAGGAAGGTCCACACAGCTCCAGAGGGGTAACACAGCTAGGTAACACAGCTCTGGAGACCAGGGGAGAATGTGCTGCTGAGCCCCAGAGGACATCTCCTATAGGAGGCCACTAGTACCAGATTGCTAAGTGTAACCGACCATACCTAATGCACACAGAGACTTAGGCAAAATGAAGCAACAAAGGAGTGTGTTCAAAACAAAGGAACAAGAAAAAAAACCCAAAACTAATTGAAGAAGACATAAGCAATCCACCTGACAAAGACTTCAAGGTAATAATCATAAAGATCATCAATGAATTCTGGAGAAGAATGGGTAAACAGAGTGAGACATTTTAACAAAGAGTTAGAAAAAGGAACAGAGCGGAAGAATACAGTAACTGAAATAAAAATACACCAGAAGGAATCAAGAATACTTTGGATGATACAGAGGAACAGATCGGCTAGCTAGAAGACAGAGGAGCAGAAATCACTAGTGCTGAACAAAGGAAAACAAATTCATAAACTGAGGACAATTTAAGAAACCTCTGGGACAACATCAACTGCACTAACATTACATTATAGGAGAAGAGAGAGAAAGAGGAAGAGAACATATCTGAAGACAAAATAGCTGAAAACTTCCCTAATCTGGGAAAGGAAAGTCACCCAAGTCCAGAAAATGCAGAGTCCCACAAAGGATTAACCCAAAGAGGAACACACCAAGACACACAGCAATTAAAATGGCAAAAATTAAGGAGAAAAAATGCAAAGCAAATTGGGAAAAGCAACAGAGAACTCCCATAAGACTATAGCTGACTTTTCAGCAGAAATTTTACAGGCCAGAAGATAGTGCCACAGTATGTGTAAAGTAATGAAAGGGAAAAAAACCTACAACCAAAAATACTCTATCTGATAAAACTATCATTCATATCTGAAGGAGAGGTAAAGAATTTTACAGACAAGCAACATTAACAGAGTGCAGCACCACCAAACCAACTTTATAAGAAAAGTTAAAGGGAATTCTCTAAGTGGAAAAAAACAGGAACACCAGAAATATTAAACTTATGAAGGAAAAATTTATTGGTAAAGACAAATATACAGTAAAGGTAGTAAATCAACCATTTACATAGCTACTAGGAAGGATAAGAAACAATCATAGTAAAATCATCTATATCTACAATAAGTAGGTAGGGTTACACAAAACAAAAAGATGTAAAAATAAGATGTAAAAAACACGAAACATATGAGGGGCAGTAAAAACACAGGCCTGTTAGAATGCATTTGAATGTAAGAGATCATCAGATTGAAATGAGAATGTATATATATATAATTGTCATACATGAACTTCATGCTAACCACAAACCAAAAATTTATAATAGATACTTACACATACAAAAGAAAAGGGAATCTAAATATAACACTAAAGATACCCATCAAATCACAGGGAAACAATCAAAAGAAATTAACAAAAAAGAAATACAAAACAACTTGAAAGAATTTCACAAAATGGCAATAAGCAAATATCTATTAAAAATCAGTTGAAATGTTAGTGGACTAACTGTTCCAAATAAAATCATAGACAGGCTGAATTGATGAAAAATACAAGACCCATATATATGCTGCCAATAAGAGACTCATCTCAGATGTAAAGACTCACATAGGCTGACAGTGAAAAGATAGAAAAAAGTATTTCATGCAAACGGAAATGAAAATAAAGCTGGGCTGGCTATATCAGACCACACAGACTTTAAACCAGACATATCAGACCCAATAGACCTTAAAATAGAGACCATCACAAAAGACAAGGAAAGTCATTACATAATGAAAAAAAGGATTGATCCAATAAGAAGATATAAAAACTGTGTATACATATGTGTGTGTGTGTGTAGACACACACATACACACACACACACCCAACATAGGGACACCTAAATACAAAAGGCAAATCCTAACAGACACAAAGGAAGAAATTCACAGTAACACAGTAGCAGGGGACTTTACCATTCCACTAATCAGTCCCGGGTGTTCTTTGGAAGGAATGATACTAAAGCTGAAACTCCAGTACTTTGGCCACCTCACGTGAAGAGTTGACTCATTGGAAACGACTCTGATGCTGGGAGGGATTGGGGGCAGGAGAAGAAGGGGATGACAGAGGATGAGATGGCTGGGTGGCATCACGGACTCTATGGACATGAGTCTGAGTGAACGCCGGGAGATGGTGATGGACAGGGAGGCCTGGCGTGCTGCAATTCATGGGGTCGCAAAGAGTCAGACATGACTGAGCGACTGAACTGAACTGAAGTAAACAGAACATTAATAGGCAGATCACCCAGAAAAAAAAAAAAAAAAAAGAACAATAAGGAAACACTGGCCTTAAACTATACAGATAGATTTAATAGGTATAAATAGAGCATTTCATCTAAAATAGAAAAATTTTTCCATGCAAATAGAAATGAAAATAAAGCTGGGCTGGCTATATCAGATCACACAGACTTTAAACCAGACATATCAGACCCAATAGACCTTAAAATAGAGACCATCACAAAAGACAAGGAAAGTCATTACATAATGAAAAAAAGGATTGATCCAATAAGAAGATATAAAAACTGTGTATACATATGTGTGTGTGTGTGTAGACACACACATACACACACACACACCCAACATAGGGACACCTAAATACAAAAGGCAAATCCTAACAGACACAAAGGAAGAAATTCACAGTAACACAGTAGCAGGGGACTTTACCATTCCACTAATCAGTCCCGGGTGTTCTTTGGAAGGAATGATACTAAAGCTGAAACTCCAGTACTTTGGCCACCTCACGTGAAGAGTTGACTCATTGGAAACGACTCTGATGCTGGGAGGGATTGGGGGCAGGAGAAGAAGGGGATGACAGAGGATGAGATGGCTGGGTGGCATCACGGACTCTATGGACATGAGTCTGAGTGAACGCCGGGAGATGGTGATGGACAGGGAGGCCTGGCGTGCTGCAATTCATGGGGTCGCAAAGAGTCAGACATGACTGAGCGACTGAACTGAACTGAAGTAAACAGAACATTAATAGGCAGATCACCCAGAAAAAAAAAAAAAAAAAAGAACAATAAGGAAACACTGGCCTTAAACTATACAGATAGATTTAATAGGTATAAATAGAGCATTTCATCTAAAATAGAAAAATTTTTCCATGCAAATAGAAATGAAAATAAAGCTGGGCTGGCTATATCAGATCACACAGACTTTAAACCAGACATATCAGACCAAATAGACCTTAAAATAGAGATATTTGGAAAAATACACATTCTTTTCAAGCATACATGGAACATTCTATAGGACAGATCACATATCAGCCCACAAAACATGGACCTATATATTATGCTAAATGCAATAAGTCAAAGAGAGAAAGACAAGTATGATTTCACTTCTATGTGGAGCTCAAAAAGCGAAAGAAACGAATAAACATAACAAAACAAAAAAAGAGTTATAGACAGAAATCAAAAAGGTTGTTCCCAGAGAGCAGGGGGCTTGGGGGTGAGGGAAATAGGTGAGGGAGATTAAGGGGCACAAATTTCCAATTACAAGATAAGTGAACCACAGGGGTGAAACGTAGAGAGTAGGGAATAAACCCAGTACTGATTTAATATTTACATATGATGACAGTAACTAGACTTATTGTGGTGATTATTTGGTAATGTATAGAAATGTCAACTCACTAGGTTACATAGTAGAAACTAACATAGTATTGTAGGTCAAATACACTTCAGAAAGAAACGCAGAAAAGAGATCAGATATCTGGTTACCAGAGATGAGGTGGGTGAGGAAGAGGAACTGGATCAAAATTGCAAACCTCCAGTTATAAGCTAAGTAAATATTTGGGACGTAATGTACAACACAATTAATATAACTAACATTGCTGTAAGTTATATATGACAGTTGTTGAGACTAGATGCTAAGAGTTCTCATCACAGGAAACTTTTTTCCTTTAATTTTATATGTATGAGAACATGGATGTGTATGAAACATACTGTGATAATCATTCCATGTTGTACATTAAGTCAAATCATTATGTTCTACACCTTACACTTATACACGGCTGTATGTCAATTATGTTTCAACAAAAATGAAAGGAAAAAGGGGCACAGAGGTGAGAAAGTATCCTATGATGCTGGGCCTTTCAAACATGAATCAAATAATAAAGGTGTGCACATCCAGGCAGCACAGGCATGCACTGCCCTGTGCCCAGCACTGTCCTGACACCAGTGTGTCCTGGAGACCAAGGTATTAAAATAAAGGTCCTGCCCTCAAGACCTCCACCTACACGGCTTCCCATCAGTCCTGTTAAGCTGCTTCTCAGATTGCCCCATTCCCTCTCCTTTTATTTCAGCACCCCAGGCCTTGACTGGAAGCCTGCTCTGGGTCATACATCTGTGCTAGGTCAGATGATGAGAGAACACTGATCTGTGCCCTCGGACTTATAATTCTCAGAGATACAGAGCTGAAAACAAGTGGTTATCATTCACGAGAAGGTGCCCCAGTCACAGCGGTTATGGGGGTGCCATAATATGTGACACTATCTTTTTAAGAATTTGTTTCATTGAGGTACATTTGATTTACAGTATTTTGTTAATTTCTGCTACACAGCTAAGTGATTCATATACACATGTATACATTCTTTTTCATATTCTTTCTCCATTACGGCTTATTAAGGATATTGAATACAGTTTCCTGTGCTATTCACTAGAACCATGTTGTTCCACTCTGTATACAAATAGCTCGCAACTGCTAACCCCAAACTCCCAATCTAGCATCCCCCTTCCCCATTAACAACCACAAACAAGTCTTTTCTTTATGAGTCTTTTTCTTTAGNTAGAGCATTTCATCTAAAATAGAAAAATTTTTCCATGCAAATAGAAATGAAAATAAAGCTGGGCTGGCTATATCAGATCACACAGACTTTAAACCAGACATATCAGACCAAATAGACCTTAAAATAGAGATATTTGGAAAAATACACATTCTTTTCAAGCATACATGGAACATTCTATAGGACAGATCACATATCAGCCCACAAAACATGGACCTATATATTATGCTAAATGCAATAAGTCAAAGAGAGAAAGACAAGTATGATTTCACTTCTATGTGGAGCTCAAAAAGCGAAAGAAACGAATAAACATAACAAAACAAAAAAAGAGTTATAGACAGAAATCAAAAAGGTTGTTCCCAGAGAGCAGGGGGCTTGGGGGTGAGGGAAATAGGTGAGGGAGATTAAGGGGCACAAATTTCCAATTACAAGATAAGTGAACCACAGGGGTGAAACGTAGAGAGTAGGGAATAAACCCAGTACTGATTTAATATTTACATATGATGACAGTAACTAGACTTATTGTGGTGATTATTTGGTAATGTATAGAAATGTCAACTCACTAGGTTACATAGTAGAAACTAACATAGTATTGTAGGTCAAATACACTTCAGAAAGAAACGCAGAAAAGAGATCAGATATCTGGTTACCAGAGATGAGGTGGGTGAGGAAGAGGAACTGGATCAAAATTGCAAACCTCCAGTTATAAGCTAAGTAAATATTTGGGACGTAATGTACAACACAATTAATATAACTAACATTGCTGTAAGTTATATATGACAGTTGTTGAGACTAGATGCTAAGAGTTCTCATCACAGGAAACTTTTTTCCTTTAATTTTATATGTATGAGAACATGGATGTGTATGAAACATACTGTGATAATCATTCCATGTTGTACATTAAGTCAAATCATTATGTTCTACACCTTACACTTATACACGGCTGTATGTCAATTATGTTTCAACAAAAATGAAAGGAAAAAGGGGCACAGAGGTGAGAAAGTATCCTATGATGCTGGGCCTTTCAAACATGAATCAAATAATAAAGGTGTGCACATCCAGGCAGCACAGGCATGCACTGCCCTGTGCCCAGCACTGTCCTGACACCAGTGTGTCCTGGAGACCAAGGTATTAAAATAAAGGTCCTGCCCTCAAGACCTCCACCTACACGGCTTCCCATCAGTCCTGTTAAGCTGCTTCTCAGATTGCCCCATTCCCTCTCCTTTTATTTCAGCACCCCAGGCCTTGACTGGAAGCCTGCTCTGGGTCATACATCTGTGCTAGGTCAGATGATGAGAGAACACTGATCTGTGCCCTCGGACTTATAATTCTCAGAGATACAGAGCTGAAAACAAGTGGTTATCATTCACGAGAAGGTGCCCCAGTCACAGCGGTTATGGGGGTGCCATAATATGTGACACTATCTTTTTAAGAATTTGTTTCATTGAGGTACATTTGATTTACAGTATTTTGTTAATTTCTGCTACACAGCTAAGTGATTCATATACACATGTATACATTCTTTTTCATATTCTTTCTCCATTACGGCTTATTAAGGATATTGAATACAGTTTCCTGTGCTATTCACTAGAACCATGTTGTTCCACTCTGTATACAAATAGCTCGCAACTGCTAACCCCAAACTCCCAATCTAGCATCCCCCTTCCCCATTAACAACCACAAACAAGTCTTTTCTTTATGAGTCTTTTTCTTTAGATAAGTCCACCTGAGTCATATTCTAGATTTCCACATGTTAACTGGTATCATATGGTATTTTTGTCTTTCTGACTTACCTTCATTTAGTATGATAATCCTTAGGTCCATCTATGTTGTTGCAAATGGCTTGTTTCATTTCTTATGACTGACTAATATTACATTGCATATATACACATCTTCTTTAACTATTCACCTCTTGATGAACATTTACTCCCATGTCTTGACTACTGCAAATAGTGCTGCTAGGAATACAGGGGTGCATGTATCTTTTCAAATTAGAGTTCTGTCTGGATATATACCCAAGAGTGAAAATGCTGGATCATATGGTAACTCCAGTTTTAGTTTTTTTAAGTAACTTCCATACTGCTCTCCACAGTGGCTATACCAATTTACACTCCTACCAACAGTGAAAGAGGGTTCCCTTTTCTCCACACCCTCTCTAGCATTTGTTATTTTTAGACTTTTAAATGATGGCCATTCCGACAGGTGTAAGGTCATTGCAGTTTTGATTTAAATGTCTCTAATAATTAGTGATGATTAGCATCTTTTCACACCCCACTCCAGTACTCTTGCCTGGAAAATCCCATGAATGGAGGAGCCTGGTAGGTTGCAGTCCATGGGGCTGCGAAGAGTCAGACACGACTGAGTGACTACACTTTGACTTTTCGTTTTCATGCATTGGAGAAGGAAATGGCAACCTGCTCCAGTATTCTTGCCTAGAGAATCCCAGGGATGGGGAAGCCTGGTGGGCTGCCATCTATGGGATCACACAGAGTCAGACACAACTGAAGCGACTTAGGAGCAGCAGCAGCAGCAGCATCTTTTCAGGAGAAAACAATGGCAACCCATTCCAGTACTCTTGCCTGGAAAATCCCATAGACAGAGGAGCCTGGTAGGCTGCAGTCCATGGCGTCACTAGGAGTCGGACATGACTGAGCGACTTCACTTTGACTTTTCACTTGCACGCATTGGAGAAGGAAATGGCAACCCACTCCAGTGCTCTTGCCTGGAGAATCCCAGGGATGGGGGAGCCTGGTGGGCTGTTGTCTATAGGGTCACACAGAGTCAGACCTGACTGAAGCAACTTAGCAGCAGCAGCAGGAGCATCTTTTCACACATGTAGGGCTCATCCTGACTTTGGGATTCACAATCCCTAGTCAGGACATGGGGTACAGTGGCTAGAAGGACCTGACCCCATGGGTATCTCCCTGGAAGGGAGCACTCCTTTCTCTTCTGTATTAGGAGCACTCCTTTCTCTTCTGTATTAGGTCTTCCCAGCCCTGGGTCCTGTTCACTGTTCCTCCTCAACAGCCCTCATAACCACTGAGGAAGCCTCACTGACTAGCAACTGAAAACAGCTGTCAGCCTGGTTACGGTTCCAGCGTGCCCCTTCCAGAACAAGTCAACAGCACAAGAAATTCAAGAAGTGGTGTTCACGGCCTCGGATCAGCCTTGGATTCAAGCTCTGCTTCCACTCATTCTCTTTGTGTGGGTGGGTTTCACGTTCTTGCTTCCAAGCGGAACAGGAATCCCTCAGCTGCTAGGCTCTTCTGAGACTAGGGTAACAGTATGAAACAGAACCTAACCAGCAGGGCAGCTGGACAAAGAGGGAGTGTCCCCCTAACCTGCATGCAGAGCCTGCTCAGCCACTGAGTCCCAGGAAAAGGCGAGGGCCCTGAGTGAAGTACATCCAGCATCAGGTCAGCGCCACGTGAAAAGAGACCCCAAAAATGGCTTGAACTGCAAAATAAGGGGACAAGCCCTGTGTTTGGTTGCTAGGGCTATCACAATAAAGTACCTAAAACTCAGTGGTTCAAACAACAGAAATTATTATCTCAGAACCCGGAGGCTGACATCCAACATCAAGATGTCAGCAGAGCTGGCTCAATCTGAGCCATAAGGGAGAATCTGGTCCTGGCCTCTCTCCCAGCTACTGCTGATTTGTTGCCCATCTTTGGTATTCCTTGGCTCATAGAACTCTTGATTCATCCCTACATGGTGTCCTCATGTGTGCGTCTGTCTCTAAACTTCCCCTTTTCATAAAGACACTAGTCATATCAGTTTAGGGCCACCCTCTCTAGTATGACCACATCTTAATTAATTAAGCTTAATTAAATTGACTCTATTTCCAAATAAGCTCACATTCTAATGTACTGGGGAAAGACTTCAACACCTGACTCTAAGTTGGCAGGGCTGAGGAACCCTCCCTTTCAGAAAACAGTTTCTACATTAAACTTAAAGGTGGTGCTCTTTTCAGTGGTCCGTGATATAGCCTGCACTATGGGAAATGAGTAATATCAGCTGAAAAATAACCAGCAGAATGAAAAAAGGTCAAGAGGAAAAGAAAAATAAGGTACCCATACATCTGACGGAGTTGGTATGCAAGATCACAATTGACAAAGAACAGAAATTTTGAAGTTACTAGAGCTGTTGCAGTGTGCTTGAATTACTGAAAAGTTCACATTCATTCACAAAGGGGCGTGACTGCTCCATGCAACAAGGCATTTTAAGACATTTTGTATAAAGTAGTGAAAAGATCCAAGACACAGGAGGATAAACAAAAGAGGAAAAACACCCTGTTTAAAATGCACTGGTTTTACACTGACAAGCCCATTAGCATGGGCTTCCCAGGTGGCCTGTGGTCAAGAATCCACTTGCTAATGCAGGAGATACAAGACATGCAAGTTTGATCCCTGTGTCAGGAAGATCCCCTGGATTAGGAAACAACAACCCACTTCAGTATTCTTGCCTAAAAAACTTCCTGGACAGAGAAGCCTGGTGGGCTTCAGTCCATGAGGTTCCAAAGACTGGTACATGACTGAGCACACACACACACACACACACTCTCTCTCACGTGCACATGCCCATTAGCACAGCTCCCACTGATTTCCTTTAAAGTATGGGTGTCTGTTCTGTCATCTTTCCAGATGCACAGTCTTTGAGATAGGACCTAAGGGTCCTATACCTTAAGGTCTATTAGCCATAAACTTGGCTGATGATATCAACAACCTCCACAGGTTTATTGTTAGGAATAAACTCTTGCCACAGCGGAAGCACTGAAAAACTGTTAACTAATATGATTAGAGCAAGGCAAGTGTTAACTAACACAATTAGAGCAAGACCTATTCATTAATGAAAATGTAACCTAAGATATGGGACGTGTATGGGTATGCAGGATGTGCACACTAACACTCAAGGATGCACAGTGGGTGCATATGTAGACAGGCAGAAGGGAAGATGGCTTTTCATTCATTCATTCATTTGACAGACACTCATCAGGGCCTTTCAACTGAGTCCCAGGGGGCCAAAAAGAGCTGTAGGTGTTGGCCTTCAAGGGCTCACAGTAAAATGGGAACCTGCTACAGCCTGGGGTTCACAAGATTGCGGGTTTAAAAAGCCTTTACTAGTTTTTAAAGCCTTTAAATACCATCTTCCTTCTCATTCTTGAAAACTTTTTTTAAGTTTCAGAAATCTTTCTCACTTATACTGTGCGGCTCTCTCAACATATTCTATTGGTTTATTTAATAATGTGTATATTTTAGATATACATTATTATTTCTACTGCTGTTGCACTGGAAAAGGGCTTTACATCTAGTGATGAACCAAATCTCAAAATCACACACGTTATAAATATATATAAATTTGGGGTTAGCCAAAAAGTTTGCTTGGTTTTCCCAGAAGACGGCTCTATAGTGCTTAGTTGTGTTTAACTCCATTTGAGACAATTTTGTTAGACTATTGTGACAACTGTCATATCAGCATGCACTTAAAAAATCTTATCAAAATTAGTGAATTTTTATGTAGCCATCTTAATACTAAACAGGGAAGAAAAAAGAAACATTTTGGTATATTATGCTTTATTATTTCAAGAAAGGGAAAAATGCAACTGAAATGCAAAAAATAAATTTGTACAGTGTACAGAAAAGGTGCTGTTGACTGACTGACAGAAGTGGTTTGCAAAGTTTCATGCTGGAGATTTCTTGTTGGACAATGCTCCACAGCCTGGTAGACCCACTGAAGTTGGCAGCGATCAAATCCAGATATTAACTGAGAACAATTAACATTATACCATGCAGCTGACACAACTCATAATATCCAAATCAACTGTTGAAATTCATTTGCACCTGCTTGAGTCTATAATTGCTTTGATGTTTGGGTTCCACATATGTTAAGTGAAAAAAATCTTGATTGTATTTCTGCATGCAACTCTCTACTTAAGTGTAAGAAAAACGTTCTGTTTTTAAAACAAATTGTGACAGGCAATGAAAAGAGGATACTATACAATAATGTGGAATGGAAGAGACTGTGGGGCAAGCAAAATAACTACCACCAACTACACCAAAGGCCAGTCATCATCCAAAGAAGATATACGGTAAGACTGGAAGAGAGTCCTCTGTTACGAGTTCCTTCTGGAAAATCAAATGGTTCATTCCAACAAGTACTGCACCCAAGTAGACCAACTCTAAGCAACACTTGATGAAAAACGTCCAGAATTAGTCAACAGAAAACACAGACGTTCATAGGAATAATGCATGACTGCATGTTTCTCTGATGACCAGGCAACAACTGTTTCAGTTTGGCTGGAAGTTCTGATTCACCCACCACGTTCACCAGATGTCACATCTTCAGATTTCCATTCATTTCAGTCTTTACAAATTATCTTAATGAAAAAATTTCCAATCCCCTGGAAGACTGTAAAAGGTACGTGGAACAGTTCTTTACTCAAGAAGATTAAAAGTTTTGGGAAGATGGAATCATGAAGTTGCCTGAAAATGGCAGAAGATAAGTGGAACAAAATGGTGAATATGTTGTTCAATGAAGTTCTTGATGAAAATGAAAATTTTCTTAGGGCTTAACTCATGGCTTCAAATTATTTCCTTTCCAACTACTAGAAATCAAATCTTATTCCACCTAAAGAAAATTTTATTTTTTTTAATTTTATTTTTACTTTATTCTACTTTATAATACTGTATTGAAAGAAAATTTTAAATCAAAGGTGTGTGGCTATGATGGGAAAGCTTGTTTTAGACCAAAACTCTCACAAAGCAAAAACAGAAAAACTGGATAAAATACACATTTATAAACTGATTTGAAGAGGTCCAACACCAAGACAGCAGAGGCAGCAGGGCTAGCACTTAGCCCCCTCTCGCTAGAACTTGCCTCTTATCGGCAGCAGGAGCCAGTGGAGTGGCAGTAAGGAGTGTGGGACCTGGCAGAGCTGGGACAGAAGCTGAGTCTGGGGCAGCCAAGCAGCCCAACCAGGAGGGGCAAGCCTTCAGAGAAGGGGGATGGAAAAGAAATGGACCTAACAGCCTGGGGTTTCCCTCAACATGCTCACAGACTAAGCTGCATGGTAAGAGATGATAAAGCAGTTATAAAACGGCTTAAAAAGAAGAGCAGAATTTCCAACCATTTTATGCTGCCAGAAATATAAAAATCAGAATTTTGGAGCACTTTGCAGCTGCTTTGGGAGGCAACCCAAGCCATCAGTTGGGACTCCTGCAGAGCTATCCCCAAAACTGGGGGCAGGGTAGACTGGAACCAGAGCCCAGCTGAGCCTCAGCTGGACAGCAAAATAGCCCCCACAACAGTAGTGACCTCCAGACACAGAGGGAACGCCGATTGAAGTCTCTACAACTTTTGTACATAATCAAGGAGAAACAAAAGCACGAGGCCAAGCAACCAAAGAGACAACAGAAATGGCACCACAGATGGCCAGATACTGCAGCCATCAGCTGTGAATTTAATGATTAGCCTGTCCCCCCCCCCAAAAAAAAAGACTCTAAGATGGAGAAATTCACCAGAGACCGCACACCTACAAGAAACTGTCAAACTAAAATTTTACAAACAGAAAATACTTTGGTGGTCAATTTTATGTGTCAACCTGACTATGTCATGGGATACCCAGATATTTAACTAAACATTATTCTTAGGTGAATCTGTGAAAGTGTTTTCAGATGAAATATTAACATTTGAGTTGGTGGACTCATTAAAACATGTTGCCTTTCCCTTGAGGGATTATAATATGATGTGATATGATTACATATGTATGCATATATATAGAGAGAGAGCAGCATGTATATATCCTATTGATTTTATTTCTCTGGAGAACCCTGACTAATATAATTACATAACTACTCAGTATCTCAGTAATAATATAAAAAATACTGCTAAAGGCATTAACAGAGGATGAATCTTAAATCCACTATGCTGAGTGGAAGGAACCAGTTTCAAAGGAAACAATTTCACTGATTATGTGATTTCATTTACATAGAATTCTCAAAAACAAAACTGAAGTGTTAGAAAACAAATCACTGGTTGCCAAGTATTTGGGTGAGGGTCAGTTGTGACAGTTAACAGAAAGTGTAAGGGAGCTTTTGGGGTAGTTGAAATGTTCTATATCTTGACATAGATATAGGTACATAAATTTATACATATTTTAAAAGTCATAAAACTATATATTGAAAAAATTAAGTCACTCCATATTAATTTATAAAATAAAATTTTAAGACATAAAAAACTCAATAGATGGCCTGAACAGATAAGGGACACATGAGGAGTGACTTACGAAGCTGCAAGATAGATTGATCTCTTCTGGTTCTTCTGGTTCCTTTTGATCTTTGGTCAAATCATCCATTGGATCATCAAAAAAGCAAGTGAGTTCCAGAAAAACATCTACTTCTGTTTTATTGACTACACCAAAGCCTTTGACTGTGTGGATCACAATAAACTGTGGAAAATTCTGAAAGAGACAGGAATACCAGACCACCTGACTTGCCTCCTGAGAAATCTGTATGCAGGTCAAGAAGCAACAGTTAGAACTGGGCATGGAACAACAGACTGGTTCCAAATTGGGAAAGGATTATGACAAGTCTGTATATTGTCACCCTACTTATTTAACTTACATGCAGGGTACATCATGAGAAACGCTGGGCTGGAAGAAGCACAAGCTGGAATCAAGATAGCCAGGAGAAATATCAATAACATCAGATATGCAGACAACACCACCTTCATGGCAAGAAGCAAAGAACTAAACAGCCTCTTGATGAAAATGAAAGAGGAGAGTGAAAAAGTTGGCTTAAATCAACACTCAAAAAACTAAGATCATGGCATCTGGTCCCATCACTCCATGGCAAATAGATGGGGAAATAATGGAAACAGAGACTTTATTCTGGCGGGGCTCCAAAATCACTGCAGATAGTGACTGCAGCCATGAAATTAAAAGACCCTTGCTCCTTGTAAGAAGAGCTATGACCAACCTAGACAGCATATTAAAAAGCAAGAGACATTACTTTGTCAACAAAGGTCCATCACGTCAAAGCTATGGTTTTTCCAGTATTCGTGTTTGGATGTGAGATTTGGACTACACAGAAAGCTGAGCACCAAAGAACTGATGATTTTGAACTGTGGTGTTGAAAAAGACTCTTGAGAGTCCCTTAGACAGCAAGGAGATCCAACCAGTCCTTCCTAAAGGAGATCAGCCCTGCGTATTCATTGGAAGGACTGATGTTAAAGCTGAAACTCCAATACTTTGGCCACCTGATGCGAAGAACTGACTCATTTGAAAAGACCCTGATGCTGGGAAGACTGAAGTCAGCAGGAGGAGAAAGGGACAACAGAGGATGAGATGGTTGGATGGCATCACCAACTCAATTAACATGAGTCTGAGTAAGCTCCAGAAGTTGGTGATGGATAGGGAAGCTGGCATGCTGCAATTCATGGCGTTACAAAGAGTTGGACATGACTGAGAGAATGAAGTAAACTGAAGATAGATTGAAAGGTGTCCACTGATTGAAACGTGGAGATCAAAGGGATGGAAATAAAACCATAAGCATAGGGACAAATGGGACTTGGGAGAAATCCTTAATGGTCACAGGACTGGAGCCCTAGAACATGAAAAGAGAGAAATAGAAGGTTACTGAAGCAATATTTAAAGAAATGGAGGGTAGTGATGAACAGAGGATTTTCAAGGCAGTGAAAATACTCTACACTATTGTATTCAGTTATAGTGAGGACATTATACATGTCATTATACATTTGTGAAAATCCACAGAAGGAACACAACCAAAAGTGAACCCTCATGTAAACTATGAGCGTCACCTAACAATGCGTCAGTATCCATTCATCACTCATAACAAAATGCACCACAATGATGGCAAGATGTTAATAATATGAGGAACATGTGTTTGTGTGTGCCTGTAGAAGTATATGAGAACTCTCTGTGATTCCCACTCGGTTTTTTGTAAATTTAAAATTCAGTTCAGTTCGGTTCAATAGCTCAGCCGTGTCTGACTGTTTGCGACCCCATGAACTGCAGCACGCCAGGCCTCCCTGTCCATCACCAACTCCTGGAGTCCACCCAAACCCATGTTCATCGAGTCGGTGATGCCATCCAACCATCTCACTTAAAATTATGCTACATGAAATAAGTCAGAGGAAGACAAATACTCTATGATCATACTTATATGTAGAATCTTATAAACCAGAAATCATAAGAACAGAGCAGATCCATTGTTTCCAGGGATGGCAGAAGGTACTTGTGGGTAAATGTTGGTCAAAGTGCACAAATTTCCAGTATTAAGATAATTAAGTCCCAGGGATAGAATATATAGCACAGTGACTACAGTTAACGATATGGTTATTATATACTTGATAATTTCTAAATGAGTAGATCTTAAAATTTTTATCACCCACACCAAAAAAAAAAGATCATGTGTGGCAATAAAAGTATGAACTAATGTTACTGTTTCAATTATTCTGCAATACATATATATATATACACACACACACACACACAATCACCTTAAACTTACGCAATGTTATACATCAAATATATCTCAATGAGCTGGGAAAAATTTTAAACTGCTCTAAAAACAATTAGTATTTTTAATAACAGGAACATCACCCCAACGTCAGACTCGCCTTCGAGCCCTTTCCATCTCAAGTTTCAAGCCCGAGCTGTAGTTCTATAGGTGTTGCTGCTGCATGTTCTGATGACCACAGACACAGCGGGCTGGAGTCAGAAACACTGCTCCAGGGTCTCCATCAATCAGCTCCATGCAGCTCCCTCTCACAAATAAGTGCGAAAGGCAGTGTCTTCTCTACCATGAACTCACAGAAGATCATACAAGCCAGGCTGATAGCATGGAAGAGGCATCAAAACATCAGTTTACTTTGTCCCATACCAGTAAGGTCTCTTATGGTAAATATTCTCAAAAATAAACTCTCAAGCTCCCTTATATGCAGCTTCCATACAAGGCTTGAAACAAATCACGGGTAATTCTATGAGGAACTGTGCACATTTAGATACGTTAAAATTTCCACAATAACAAAGACAGAGGATGGAACTGAAGCTTACAGAAAAATAGAAAAAGGTTCTCTTCAACCCATCTGAATCGTTTCTCATCTCTCTGTAACTAGAAAAAGCGTAAACAACTCCAGGAGAGACAAGACAGTGGAAAACACTTCGTGAGGGAAGTGACTGAATGCAACTTCATTTTATTTAGCAGGGAGGAGAATGTCTGGGACCGAAACTTCAGTATGAATAATATCAATAAAAGAAGCAGAAAAGCAGGAAGGAAAAGAGGAAGAAGAGGAAGACATCGTTTTCTCTCTTTCCTTGTTAAATGAATAGTTAGAGGAAGTCATAAATTTATCAGGCTTTAGCTATGGTCAAAATTGCAATAAAAATTTACATCATTAAATCCTGTACACATCCCTAAATTATGCCTTTCTCCCACAATGTGCTTTTTAATTTGTTTTGGTCTCTCTCATATTCTCTTTTATATTATTATTGCTGACTCCCCAATTCCCACTTCAACAGTCAGTTCTCTACTTTTAAATTGCTTTTCTTTTTCATGAGGTCCACATTAAAGCACTTTACAATATTTTTGAAAGTGTATCACTTGCTTTCATGGATACGGTGGGGAAATGTGATATACCTGGCAATGTGAGAAGAAGCCCTCTATCATTCTGACTTCTAAGCAAACAGCTAGGAACACAAAGGCTGGAAGTACTCATCCTCCAGGAAGCAGATGCAGAGAGAATGTTTAGGGCAGTGGAACCACTCTGCATGATACTGTGATGATCGAAACATGTCGTTACAGATTGGTCCAAACTCACAGATGTACAACATCAGGAGGGACTACCTAATGGGCTCTGGGTGATGACAACATGTCAGCATGGGTTTACTGATTCTAATAAATGTTTTCATAGTTGGGGAGGCCGTGCATGTGGAGGCAGGGAGGAATATAGGGAATCTCTGCACCTTCTTCTCAACTTTGATGTGAACCTAAAAATGTTTTTTCACAACTGAAATTTTAAATTTAAAAAAAAGGAAGCCCTTGCCTCCCGAGGCCTCTGAAGCCTCCCTCAGGGGTTTTGCACATTCCCTCCTTCAGGAAAGTGAATCTGTCTCTGCTCTGAACCCCTGGGCATCAGGATGGCTTGTTCACAAATCTGGATTTGAGCTAATCTCTCATGAAGTCAGACCTGCACTTACTCAGACGGGAGTGTCCACACGTTCCCCAGTGCAGGGTCTGTCCAAGGCAGAGCCGAGGGAAAGCCAAACTCTCAGCACAGTTCCCCAGTCCACGCACCCCATGGCTTCAAACATCAACTCAGTTGGTCCCCAGTCGCGTCACGCATCTGCCTTCCTGCTTTTTCCTGCTGACTTCCCACTTGTCCCACCTGTCCGAGCCCTGCCTAGCAGCCTCACCTCAGGCTGAAAAGACCTCATCAGAGAAATCTATCCTAACTACAATGGGCCTTCCAAGGGGGTGCTGGCTGTTAGCAGAGCCCTTATCACCCTCTGGGGACTGTGACTTACTTTTAGCCTCCTCTGTAGTCTATGATTTTCACACAGAAAAGTCTATCAATTCCAGTAGCAAAGACTGATTCTGGGCACAAAGTAGATCTCAAGGTCACAGGAGTTCATGAAAATCCCTAAGATATGCAAATACAATCAAGTGTTCCTAAAACAGTTTTATGACTGTGTATCTTTGGAGGCACTTCTGTTTTCGTGTTACACATAAAGCAGTGTCTGAATAAAGCATTACAGAACTAATACAAGTAAAAAAATTCCAGAAGAGGAAACACTGAGAAACTGACCACTGAATCAGGGAAAGGCACAGTTTACAGTCATAGTTTGCCTTTCACGATCTGCAGCCAATAGTCTGTGTAGGGCAAATCTTCTTTTATTCACGTCTCCTCTTGGCTAGTGGTCCATCTCCACTGTGTGGATGATATAGGGGATTTTTTTAAAGTGGGTGACCCATAAATAGAATTTCAGCCCCACATGGAAACTTTCTATCATCAGAGAAAAGATGAGCACTTTTAATACCAGGCAATGAAAAGAAACAATTTTGCTATTACTTTTGGAAGGATTATGTCCATCCACAGAACTCTGCAATGAAAGGAAGACTTCTTAAGCTGGCATTGTGCAATTCCCCTTCAGCCCCATGCATCCCCTGAACCTAGGAGCCGCTGCGCAGCAGGGAAGCACAAGGACGAGCCCAGTGTTAGGTCACTGGCCCGCAGGCAAAGGCCTGCTCCTAGAATCTGCACACTTTGGTCAGGGAGGCCCACTCTGGCCTACGGTGCCTATGAGGGGACCCTGACACTAGCAGATTCCAACATTCCAGCCCCTTCCCAAGAGCCAAGCACTCTGTACAGGAAAGGACGTCTACACTGGAAACAGTTACTTCTAGAAACTTTTTGCTTATAAGTATGTGAAAACATACTAAAATTTTATTCAGAGAAATCACACACGTACTTGACCCTATATTTTCTTTTTCCTGTTTAACAAACAGGCAGCAGTATATTTACCCCCAGGAAAACAGAAGTATAAGCTGAGTATTCTCAGATTCTTTCCTGAGAAACACTGAAAGGCATGTCTTTTGGACCTTGAAAAAAATGAACTACAATTTAAAAAAATGTCATTTATATTCATCTCTAGTTTTAATGAGGTCAGACGCAGCCAATGACTACACAACTGCACATAACATCACCTGGAAATCTACATACAGTAAATAACGCATGGACAAGATGGGGATGGACAGTACAGTTCTAGTACAAAAATGGAAACACATATCAGTGGAATAGGATAGAAAACCCTAAAATAACACCATGCACTAATGGTCAATTAACCTATGACAAAGGAGGCAAGACTACACAATGGTGAAAAGACAGTCTCTTCAACAAATGGTGCTGGGAAAACTGGACAGCCACATATAAAAAAAAATGAAAACAGATCATTCTTTAACTCCATACACAAAAATAAGCTCCAATGGATTAAAGACCTAAATGTGAGACTGGACTCCATACACCTGTTAGAGGAGAACATAGGCAGAACACTCTGTGACATAAATCACAGCAACATATTTTTTGATCCATCTCCCAGAATAACGGAAATACAAACAAAAAATTTAAATGGGATCTACTTAAACTCAAAAGATTTGCACAGCAAAGGAAACAATAAACAAAACCAAAAGACAACCCACAAATTGGGAGAAAATATTTGCGAATGATGTTACTAATAAGGGATCAGTTTCCAAAATTTACAAACAGCTCATGACACTTAACAGCATCAAAACAAACAACCCACTCAAAAAATGGGCAGAGGATCTAAATAAACATTTCTCCAGAGAAGACATACAGATGGCCAACAGGCACATGAAAAGATGTTCAACACCATTAATTATTAGAGAAATGCAAATCAAAACCACAACTAGGTATGACCTCATACCAGCCAAAATGGCCATCATCAAAAAATCCACAAACAGTAAATGCTGGAGAGGGTGTGGAAAGAAGAGACTCCTCCTCCACTGTTTATGAGAAGGTAAACTGGTACAGCCACTATGGAGAACAGTATCGAGGTTCCTTAAAAAACTAAACAGAGCTATCAAAAGACCCTGCAGTTCCATTCCTGGGCATATATCCAGAGAAAAACATGGGATGAGATACTTTTTAATCACCATCTCTATTCCTTGAGTTTTACCACTTTCAGCGTTTAAACTTTCAATAAATGCTACATATTTAAGAAGCCAATTGTGAGCTTAAACTTGCATGATAAATCTCAAACAGAAATCCATAATAAGAACGTAAGCAAGAACTGACACAAAGACCATCAGATCAGAAAAGAAACTTCTTACCATGTTTATTGACGACACAGGACCAATGCTGTTAACATAGATGTCAACATCAATTACCGTGGGTTTTACTGTGGAGAAAACACATGTATGTTAGTTAATACAATGTGCCAGAAAGCGCTCCTCAGCTTCCTCTGAGTCACACACTGACAGCTCAACAGCATATGGAAAAGTGGTGGATTTTTCTTTGGGACCTGCATGGCAGTTACAACTCTTAAATGATGAAGGATTCTTACAGTCAGTAAATTTAATTGTAAAGAAACAGGATATTTATACACTGCAAGTTGCCAGTGATAGACAACTGTGATACTCTAAAAGTCTTTGTTTAGCTGATTATATGACAGAGAAAACATAAAAAGGTTAAATATAAGACATCACATAAGAAATATCAAAGTTATGCTATGAAATCAAACCCAAGTAATGAGTAATACTGGAGGAGGAAATGGGAACTGATTCCAATATTCTTGCCTGGAGAATTCCATGGACTGAGAAGCCTGGTGGGCTACAGTCCATGGAGTCACAAAGAGTCAGACACGACTGAGCGACTAACACACACCCACACAATGAGTAATTTCAGGGACAATTCAAGTTATTTATCCACTACTTTGGTGCAACTCAAAGCAAAGATCTAGAGAATACATATAGCAAAGGAGATTAAGAAATATTCATTGTTATCATTATTATGTAAAGACATACACGCATATCACAGATTTCAAATTCTGCAACTCAGAAAAGAATAACACTTCAGTCAGTTAAGGACTGATTTCCAACTATGAGGGAGTAAAATTCATGCAACAAAAAACTGTAATATCTAACTGTGCATCATAGGTAAAATGAGCTCATTTAACCTTAAAGAAAATCAGTTCCCCTCTCCTTGGCAGAAATGGAACTTGAAAGACCAATAATGAGATTCCCAAAACAAACTCCAAGTCAGAGGTCTGTGCCACTGGAAAGGAGGTGGCTTCCTTTCCCCAGCACTCAGCAACTGATTGGTACAGGGGAGAAGAACACCAGTTTCAGAGTATTTCTGCCCTGTTGCTGCTGCTGCTACTAAGTCGCTTCAGTTGGGTCCGACTCTGTGTGACCCCATAGACGGCAGCCCACCAGGCTCCACCATGCCTGGGATTCTCCAGGCAAGAACATTGGAGTGGGTTGCCATTTCCTTCTCCAATGCACGGAAGTGACAAGTGAAAGTGAAGTCACTCAGTCATGTCTGACTCTTCACAACTCCATGGACTGCAGCCTACCAGGCTCCTCCATCCATGGGATTTTCCAGGCAAGAGTACTGGAGTGGGTTGCCATTGCTTTCTCCATTTCCGGCCTGGAGGAACATAAATAAGACTCCTGAACCTCTGCATAAAAACAAGGTATTTCTATGGAAACAAGAGTGTTTGTATCAGCAATTATTACAACAAGCTTCCTCCAGTTTTGCTAAATAAGTAATCATTGATGAGTGGCACCTGTAAGCTCAAGTCTGTTGTTCAATTACATACTCAGCAGTCTGCAGCCATGTTGTCCAGATCTTCACAAAAATAAAAATGATGATAATGAACTGGAGTCAACTATTCTATCTGTCAGCACAACCAAATCATGTTAGCTTCAGAGCTGTTGGCATTTTGGAAAACACCCCAATATGATTCTATGAACTATGTACATAGTATTTAAATTTTATTAAAGGACTATTCAGCATTTTAAACTGAGCTTTGCTAACTACTTTGAACATCAAGTAGCATCTTTCTTCAACTTAATTGGATTCAGCAAATATTATGTTTCCAAATGCTGCATAATCTTATTAATGTTATACAAAGGCTATGTTAAGTCAGTCAGTTGAGGACCTACTTTTTGAAAGAGATTTTTTCTGGTTGTTTCATGGTATTTACCAGACTTTAGGTATCCAGAACTTTTAATCTCATTAAATAAAAAGAATCTACAGACGTAAAGCCTTAACAACTTGAAGCGGGAAGTATCAAATAAGTATTAAGTGCAATAGTATAATAAAGGTTTTAAGAGAAGAGTTTGGAAAACACACACACACACACACACACACACACACACACACACACAACCTGGGAGAGAAGCTGTTTTAAGCAACTTCTCCTTTAAGCAGTGTCATTCTAAAGTAAAAAGAATCTTTAGGAAAGTGGCCCTGACAGTGGTACTCAGGAAACAAGGTGGCCACAGGAGGCTCAAGATTTACAACTCAAAGACTAGAGATTAAGCCATAACAAATGATTTTCAATAGCATGTCAAGACCATTCAGTGGGGAAAAAGTATTTACAACAAATGGAGTTATGTAAACTGGATGAGGTGAAGTTGCTCAGTCGTGTCCGACTCTTTGCGACCCCGTGGACTGTAACCTATTAGACATCTCCATCCATGGGATTCTCCAGGCAAGAATACTGGAGTGGATTGCCATTTCCTTCTCCAGGGGATCTTCCCAACCCAGGGATCAAACCCGGGTCTCCAGCATTGGAGGCTGACGCTTTAACCTCTGAGCCACCAGGGAAGCTCTGTAAACTGGATACCCACAAGCAAAAAAAATGAAGTTGAACCTTTACACAATATGGAAAAATTAACACAAAATGTATCAGAAANCAGCATTGGAGGCTGACGCTTTAACCTCTGAGCCACCAGGGAAGCTCTGTAAACTGGATACCCACAAGCAAAAAAAATGAAGTTGAACCTTTACACAATATGGAAAAATTAACACAAAATGTATCAGAAACCAAAAGAATGGTTTGAAACTACAAAACTCTTTGAAGAAAACACAGGAGAAAAGCTTAATAACACTGAATTTGGTAATGATTTCTTATATATGACACCAAAAGCACAGGCAATAAGAGAAAAAAATAAACTGGACTACATCAAGATTAAAAAGTCCAGTTTATATATATTTTTTTGCATCAAAGGACACAATTAACATAGTGGATTGTTGATGTTATTGTTATTTGGTTGCTAAGTCATGTCTGACTCTTCTGTGATCCATGGATTATAGTCTGGCAAGCTCCTTTATTCATGAGATTTCCCAGGCAAGAATACTAGAGTGGTTTGCCATTTCCCTCTCCAGGAGACCTTCCCAACCCAGGGATCAAAACCGCATTTCCTACATTGGCAGGCAGATTCTTTACCACTGAGCCGCCTAGGAAGCCCAACACGGTTGATAGGCAACTCGTATAATGGGAGAAGACATCTGCAAATAATGTATGTTGTAAGTTTGATATTCAAAAAATGAAAAGAACTCCCACAACTCAGCAACAAATAAGCAAAAGAGCCTGATTTAAAAATGGGTAAAGGACTTAAGGCAAAAGAGACAAACAATGAAGAATAGGCACGTGAAAAGATACTTAACATTATTAGTCACCAGAGAAATGCAAATCAAAACAGCTTCATATCCATTATGATGACTGCTATTTAAATTTTTTAAAAAACATAAACAAATGCTGGCAACAACGCGGAGAAAATGAAAACCTTGTGCACTGCTGGTGGGAATACAAAATGATGCAGGCACTATGGAAAACAGTATGGTGGCTCCTCAAAAATACTAAAAACAGAACTACCCTGTGACCCAGCAATTCCACTTCTGGTGATATACTCAAAGGAATTAAAATCAGAAACTCAGACATATTTGTACATCTATGTTCACAGCAGCCAAAAAGTGGGATCAAGTCATATGCCCACAGAGGGATAAATGGGTAAACCAAATGCAGCATATACACGTGGAATATCACTTAGCCTTTCTGTGCTTGTTCACACGATGGTCAGTCAGGTACAACTCAGGTAAGGCTCAGGAAAACAAAGTTAATTCACTCCCAGGTCCTAGAGATGGGTGGTACAGCATGCTTTGCAGGACTACATGGGAAAGACATAAGGATGGTCAGGAGGCAGAAGACAGGACAAAGGAGGGGATGCTGAGGTCATGATCTGAACAGAGGTCTCTGGGGGGAAAGGCAGGATAAACAACTCAGATCGGCTAGTTTGGCTAGCTTGACAACTCCTGTGGGCTTGCAGCTATACATGTGGTCTCCAGTGGCCTGGTACCAGGTCTTGGGATAATTAGAACACCAGAGCATTGTCTCCTTTGATATAAAAGCCATCACGTAGAGGAGATATGACTCTGGATTGGATAAGCTGTATGCTCAAAGACTCGCTCCAAGCTGGCCCCTTGCCATCACAGAGAACTGGCTAACCCTGGAAGGGACAGTAGCTGCCCAATCAGGAAGCATTTTTAAGATATCAAAACATCATAACACACAGAAAGATTTAAATATATATGTATACATATGTATATACAATACGCTGATATACGTTACAACATGGATGAAGCTTGGGCACATTACACTGAGCGAAATTAGACAATCACAGACAGACACACTGTGCTTCCACTTATATGAAGCACCTAGAGGAATCCAACTCACAAAGATAGAAGGTAGAACGGTGGCTGCCAAGAGGCAGAAAGCAGAGACAATGCAGTTAGTGTGTAAAGGCTACAGGTTCAGTTACACAAAATGAAGAGCTCTAGAGATGGATGGTGGTCATGGTGGGACAATAATCTCAATGTACTAAATACCATTGAGCTGCCCACTTGAAAGTGGTTAAAACAGCAAATTTTATGTTATGTGCATTTTACCAGAAATTTTTAAAAAGGATTAAGCTCTGGGTAGTTGGGAGAAGGATGAAGGGTTACACAGATGCAAAAAAGTCAGGAATTAGGGGAGAAAGGAGGGCAACTTTCTGAGTGAAAAAGAACAGATTTTATTGAAGAAGAGCATAAAATAGGACGGGTGGAATTGAGTCCTCTGTGTTTAGTTCAAAAATGAACTCACTTTCAAGTTTTCATTTCATTGCTATCTTGGAAATCTATTTGGAAATTCTATCAAGCAATTCTATTTGGAAATCATCATTTCCTAAAGATTCAGAATTTGCATATTTGAGAAGAATCACATTCATAAACTGTGCAATATAAATGAACACTGCAAATCTGCCTAGGGTAAGTTTTACTAAGAGTCAACCACATTTGTTTCCTCAAAAGACCGACGGCACCCAAAGAGGAATTACATGGACTATGCTTTCTACTTGCCTCTGCCTCAATACCAATGCAAATTTTTGCTTGGTTGCTGTTCTGTGCCCCATCCTGAACCTTCTCATCCTAGAATCATCAAAAATGACCCAGACACCAAGACAGGAAGTGGCCTTTGTCACCATGCCCCTTGTCACAGTGGCAAGACTGTCTGCTGACGAGTCCAGAGACACAAGACTGACCTCTTTCTCCAGACTGCCGCTTAGAGCCTGGAGGCGAAGAGACTCTTTGTCTTACTTATTGTGGACACACACACACACACAAACTCATCATGCTAAAAAGTAAATAAATTATATTTTAATGAAAAACATTATTGACATTATATTTTAGCGAAAAAAAATTCTTGATGTCAATGTCTTTGGAGCTAGATAGTCAAAACCACATATAACATAGTGTTGTTCAACTGGTAAGTTGTTTCCGATTCTTTGTGATACCACAGACTGCAGCATGCCAGGCTCCCCAGTCCTTGCCTATCTTCTGGAGTTTGCTCAAATTCATGTCCATTGAGTTGGTGATAATATCTAATCATCTTGTCCCTCTGCCACTCCCTTCTCCTTTTGCCTTCAATCTTTCCCAGCATCAGTTTCTTGTCACTGAGTAAGCTCGTTGCATCAGGGGGCCAAAGTACTGGAGCTTCAACTTCAGCATCAGTCTTTCCAGTAAATATTCAGGGTTGATATCTTTAGGACTGACTGGTCGGATCTCCTTGCTGTCCAAGGAACTCTGAAAAGTCTTCTAGAGCTCCACATTCAAAAGCATCAATTCTTCAGTGCTCAGCTTTCATTATGGTCCAACTCTCACATTAGTACATGACTAAAAGAAAAACCATAGCTAAGAGAAAAAGAACTTTTGTCTGCAAAGTGATGCCTCTGCTGTCTAGGTTTGTTATAACTTTCCTTCCAAGGAGCAAGCGTCTTAATTTCATGGCTGCAGTCACCACCTGCAGTGACTTTGGAGCCCAAGAAAACAAAATCTGTCACTACTTCCAATTTTTCCATTTCTATTTGCCATGAAGCAATGGGACCAGATGCTATGATATTTGCTTATTGAATGTTTAGTTTTAAGCGACCTTTTTCACTCTTCTCTTTCAGCTTCATCAAGAGGCCCTTCAGTTCCTTTTCACTTTCTGCCATTAGAGTGGTATCATCTGCATATCTGAGATTACTGATATTTCCCCAGGAATGTTGATTTCAGCTTGTGCTTCATCCAACCCAGAATTTCACATGATGTATGCTGCTGGTGCTGCTGCTGCTGCTGCTGCTAAATCACTTCAGTTGTGTCTGACTCTGTGCAACCCCATAGATGCAGCCCATCAGGCTCCGACATCTCTGGGATTCTCCAGGCAAGAACACTGGAGTGGGTTGCCATTTCCTTCTCTACTGCACGAAAATGAAAAGTGAAAGTGAAGTCGCTCAGTCATGTCTGACTTTTCGCAACAACATGGACTGCAGAATGCATATAAGTTAAATAAACAGGTTGACAATATACAGGTTTGTTGTAGTCCTTTCCCAATCTGGAACCAGTCAGTTGTTCTATGTAAGGTTCTAACTGTTGCTTCTTAACCTTCATATAAGTTTCTCAGGAGACAGGTAAGGTGATCTAGTATTCCACAGTTTGTTGTGATCCACATAGTCAAAGGCTTTTGCCTAGTCAATGAACCAGAAGCAGATGCTGTTGTGGAAGTCCCTTGTTTTCAGTATGATTCGGAGAAAGTTGATAGTTTGATCTCTGGTTCCTCTGCCTTTTCTAAATCCAGTTTCTATACCTGAAGTTCTTGGTTCATGTACTGTTGAAGCCTACCTTGAAGAATTTTGAGCATAATCTTACAAGCATATAAAATGAGTACAGTTCAGTTCAGTTCAATCACTCAGTCGTGTCCGACTCTTCATGACCCCATGAATCGCAGCACGCCAGGCCTCCCTGTCCATTACCATCTCCCAGAGTTCACTCAGATCCACGTTCATTGAGTCAGTGATGTCATCCAGCCATCTCATCCTCTGTCGTCCCCTTCTCCTCCTTCCCCCAATCCTTCCCAGCATTAGAGTCTTTTCTAATGAGTCAACTCTTCACATGAGGTGGCCAAATGACTGGAGTTTCAGCTTTAGCATCATTGCTTCCAAAGAAATCCCAGGGCTGATCTCCTTTGGAATGGACTGGTTGGATCTCCTTGCAATCCAAGGGACTCTCAAGAGTCTTCTCCAACACCACAGTTCAAAAGCATCAATTCATCGGCGCTCAGCCTTCTTCACAGTCCAATTGTCACATCCATACATGACCACAGGAAAAACCGTAGCCTTGACTAGACGGACCTTAGTCGGCAAAGTAATGTCTCTGCTTTTGAATATACTATCGAGGTTGGTCATAACTTTTCTTCCAAGGAGTAAGCGTCTTAATTTCATGGCTGCAGTCACCATCTGCAGTGATTTTGGAGCCCAAAAAAATAAAGTCTGACACTGTTTCCACTGTTTCTCCATCTATTTCCCATGAAGTGATGGGACCGGATGCCATAATCTTTGTTTTCTGAATGTTGAGCTTTAAACCAACTTGTTCACTTTCCTCTTTCACTTTCATCAAGAGGCTCTTTAGTTCTTCTTCACTTTCTGCCATAAGGATGGTATCATCTGCATATCTGAGGTGAATGATATTTCTCCTGGCAGTCTTGATTCCAGCTTGTGCTTCTTCCAGCCTAGTGTTTCTCATGATGTACTCGGCATAGAAATTAAATAAGCAGGGTGACAATATACAGCCTTGACATACTCCTTTTCCTATTTGGAACCAGTCTGTTGTTCCATGTCCAGTTCTAACTGTTGCTTCCTGACCTGCATGCAGATTTCTCAAGAGGCAGGTTAGGTGGTCTGGTATTCCCATCTCTTACAGAGTTTTCCACAGTTTGTTGTGATCCACACAGTCAAAGGCTTTGGCATAGTCAATAAAGTAGAAATAGATGTTTTCTGGAACTCTCTTGCTTTTTCCATGATCCAGCAGATGTTGGCAATTTGATCTCTGGTTCCTCTGCCTTTTCTAAAACTAGCTTGAACATCAGGGAGTTCACAGTTTATGTAATGCTGAAGCCTGGCTTGGAGTATTTTGAGCATTACTTTACTAGCATGTGAAATGAGTACAATGGTGTGGTAGTTTGAGCATTCTTTGGCATTGTCTTTCTTTGGAATTGGAATGAAAACTGACTTCCAGTCCTGTGGCCACTGTTGTCTAGTATTTTGAACATTCTTTGACGCTGCCTTTCTTTGGGACTGGAATGAAAACTGACCAATTCCAGTCCTGTGGCCACTGTAGAGTTTTCCAAATTTCCTGACATATTGACATGATATGAGTCAGTGAACTAAAATGGACAGGAATGGATGAATTTAACTCAGATGACAATTATATCTACTACTGTGGGCAAGAATCCCTTAAAAGAAATGCAGTAGCTCTCACAGTTAGCAAGAGTTCAAAATGCAATACTTGGATACAGTCTCAAAAACAACAGAATGATCTGTTTGTTTTCAAGGCAAACCATTCAACATCACAGTAATCCAAGTATATTCCCAAAATACTAATGCCAAAGAAGATGAAGTTGAATAGCTCTATGAAAACTTTCTAGACTAAGACTAAAAAAGATGTCTTTTTCATCACAGGGGACTGGAATGCAAAAGTAGGAAGTCAGGAGATACCTGGAGTAACAGGCAAGTTTGGCCTCAAAATACAAATTGAAACAGGGCAAAGGCTAACAGAATTTTTCCAAGAAAACCCACTGGTCATAGCAAACACCCTTCTCTAGCAACACAAAAGACAACTCTACACATGGACAGTAATAGATGATCAATATCAAAATCAGACTGAGTATATTCTTCACAGGCAAAGATGGAATAGCTCTATACAGTCAGCAAAAAACAAAACTGGAGCTGACTGTGGCTCAGATCATCAGCTTAAGCTCAGATCATCATACTAAGTCTTCTATCCCAAGATGATGAAATATCTTTCCATTTCCTTGACTCAGATTTCTTTTATTAATGTTCTATAGCTTACCAACCCCTTCATGGATCACTGCCTCATTATGGAAAAGGTGCTTGCATAACTCAATGAAGCTATAAGCCATGCCATCCATGGCTATCTAAGATGAATGGGTCATAGTAGAGACTTCTACAAAACATGGTCCACAGGAGGGAGAGTGGCAAACCACCCCCATATGTTTGCCACGTGAAACTGGCTTTAGAAAAGGCAAAGGAGCCACAGATCAAATTGTCAACATTCATTGGATTATAGAGAAAGCAAGAAAATTTCAGAAAAACATCTACCCCTGCTTCATTGACTATATTAACGCCTTTGACTGTGTCCAGTTCAATTGCAGTTTAGTCACTCAGTCATGTCCAACTCTTTGTGACCTTGTGGACTACAGCAAACCAGGCTTCCCTGTCTATCACCAACTCCTGGGGCTTACTCAAACTCAAGTTCATTAAGTCAGTGATGTCATCCAGCCATCTTATCCTCTGTCATCCCCTTCTACTTCTGCCTTCAATCTTTCCCAGCAACAGGGTCTTTTCCAATGAGTCAGTTCTTCATATCATCAGGTGTCCAAAGTATTGCAGTTTCAGCTTCAGCATCAGTCCTTCCAATGAATATTCAGGACTGATCTGCTTTAGGATTGAATGGTTGGATCTCCTTGTAGTCTAAAAGATTCTCAAGAGTCTTCTCCAACACCACAATTCAAAAGCATCAGTTCTTCAGCACTCACCTTTCTTTATACTCCAGCTCTCTCAACCATACATGACTACTGGAAAAACCACACCTTTGACTAGATGGATCGTTGTCAGTAAAGTAATGTCTCTGCTTTTTAATATACTGTCTATATGTGTCATACTTTTCTTCCAAGGAGCAGGTGTCTTTTAATTTCATGGCTGCAGCCACCATCTGCAGTGATTTTGAAGCCCAAAGAAATAAAGTCTCTCACTGTTTCCATTGTTTCCCCATCTATTTGCCATAGAGTGACAGAACCAGATGCCATGATCTTAGATTTTTGAATGTTGAGTTTTAAGCCACATTTTTCACTCTCCTTTTTCATTTTTATCAAGAGGCTCTTCAGTTCCTCTTTACTTTATGCCATAAAGGTGTTGTCATCTGCATATCTGAGGTTATTGATATTTCTCCTGGCAAGCATGATTCCAGCTTGTGCTTCATCTAGCCTGGCATTCCCCATGATGTACAATGCATATAGGTTAAATAAGCAGAGTGATAATATACAGCCTTGATGTACACTTTCCCCATTTGGAACCAGTCTATTGTTCCATGTCCAGTTCTAACTGTTGCTTCCTGACTTGCACATAGGTTTCTCGGGAGGCAGGTAAGATGGTCTGGTATTCCCATGTCTTCAAGAATTTTCAACGGTTTATTGTGGTCCACACAGTCAAAGGCTTTGGTATAGTCAATAAAGCAGAAGCAGATGTTTTTCTGGAACTCTCTCGCTTTTTTGATGATTCAGTGGAAGTTGGCAACTTGATCTGTGCTTCCTCTGTCTTTTCTAAGTCCAACTTGAACACCTGGAAGTTCATGGTTCACATATTGTTGAAGCCAGGCTTGGAGGATTTTGAGCATTACTTTGCTAGCATGTGAGATGAGCGCAGTTGTCTGGTAGTTTGAACATTCTTTGGCATTACCTTTGGGTTTGGAATGAAAACTGACCTTTTCCAGTCCTGTGGTTACTGCTGAGTTTTCCAAATTTGCTGGCATATTGAGTGCAGCACTTTCACATCATCATTTTTAGGATTTGAAATAGCTCAACTGGAATTCCATCACCTCCACTAGCTTTGTTCGTAGTGATGCTTCCTAAGGCCCACTTGACTTTGCATTCCAGAATGTGTGGTTCTAGGTAAGTGATCACACCATTATGGTTACCTAGGTCATGAAGATCTTTTTTGTATAGTTCTTTGCGTATTCTTGCCACCTCTTCTTTATATCTTCTGCTTCTGTTAGGTCCATACCATTTCTGTCCTTTATTGTACCCATCTTTGCATTAAATGTTCCCTTGGTATCTCTAATTTTCTTGAAGAGATCTCTAGTCTTTCCCATTCTTTTTTTCCTCTATATTTTTGCATTGATCACTGAGGAAGGCTTTCTTACCTCTCTTTGCTATTCTTTGGAACTCTGCATTCAGATGAGTACATCTTTCCTCTTCTCCCTTGTCCTTAGCTTCTCTTCTTTTCTCAGATATTTGTAAGGCCTCCCCAGACAACCATTTAGCCTTTTTGTATTTCTTTTTCTTGAAGACAGTCTTGATCAATGCCTCCTGCACAATGTCATGAACCTCCATCCATAGTTCTTCAGGCACTCTGTCTATCATATCTAATCCCTTGTATCTATTTGTCCCTTCCACTGTATAATTGTAAAGGATTTGATTGAGGTCATAGCTGAATGGTCTAGTGGTTTTCCCGACTTTCTTCTATTTAAGTCTGAACTTGGTCATAAGGAGTTCATGATCTGAGCTACAGTCAGCTCCTGGTCTTGTTTTTGCTGACTGTATAGAGCTTCTCCATCTTTGGCTGCAAAAATATTATCAATCTGGTTTCAGCATTTGAGTGTCGATCATAACAAACTGTGGAAAACTCTTAAAGAGATGGGAATACCAGATCATCTACCTGTCTCCTGAGAAACCTATATGTGGGTCAAGAAGCAACAATTAGAATCTTATATGGAACAACTCACAGGATCAGGATTGGGAAAGGAGTGCAACAAGGCTGTTTGTTGTCACCCTGTTTATTTTACTTACATACTGAGCACATCATGAGAAATGCTGGGCTGGATGAGTTACAAACTGGAATCTACATTGGTGGGAGAAACATCAACAACTTCAGATATGTGGATGATATGATTCGAATGGCAGAAACCAAAGAGGAACTAAAGAGCCTCTTGATGAGGGTGAAGGATGAGAGTGAAAAAGCCAGCTTATAACTAAATATTTTAAAAACTAAGATGATGGCATCCGGCCCCATCACTTCATGACAAGTAGAAGGGTAAAAGGTGGAAGCAGTGACAATTTTCCTCTCCTCTTCTCAGGCTCTAAAATCACGTTGATGTTGACTGCAGGCATGAAATCAGAAGGTGATTGCTTCTTGGCAGGAAAGCTATGACAAACCTGGACAGTGTGTTAAAAATCAAAGACATCACTTTGTGGACAAAGGTCCATATAGTCTTTCCAGAGGTCACATGGGGTTGTGAGAGCTGGACCATAAAGAAGGCAGACTGCCAAAGAATCAAAGCCTTCAAACTGTGGTGCTACAGAAGACTTGAGAATTTCTTGGACAGTAAAGAAACTGAACCAGTCAATCTTAGAGGAAATCAACCCTGAATACTCATTGGAATGACTAATACTGAAGCTGAAGCTCCAATATTTTGGTCATCTGATGCGAACAGCCAACTCACTGGAAAAGACCCTGATGCTGGGAAAGACTGAGGGCAGAAGGAGAAGATGGCATCAGAGGATGAGATGGCTGGATGTTATCATTGATACAATGGACATGAACTTGGGCAAATGCCAGGAGATGGTGAGGGACAGGGAGGCCTGGCACGCTGCAGTCCATGGAGTTGACTGGGTGACTGAACAACGACAGTTTATCATGTAAGTCTTTCATCTCCTTGGTTAGGCTTATATATAGGGGTATTTTATCTTTTTGATGTCATTCTATTTTTTATTTTTAATTGGAGGATAATTGCTTTACAGTACTGTGCAAGTTTCTGCTGTACATCAACATGAATCAATCATGGGTATACATATGTCCTCTCCCTCCCACCTGCCACCGCATCTCATTCCTCTAGGTCCTCACAGGCACCAGGTTTGAGCTCCCTGTATCATACCACAAGTTCCCACTGGCTGTTTATTTTCCATATGGTAATACATATCTTTCAATGTTATTCTTTCAATACGTCCTTCCCTCTCCTTCCACCATTGGGTCCACAAGTCTGTTCTCTATGTCTGCATCTCCAGTGTTATCTTGCAACTATATTCATCAGTATCATCTTTCTAGATTTCCATACACATGTTAATATACAAGATTTGTTTTCCATTTCTGACTTATTTCACACTGTATAGAAGACTCTAGGTTCATCTACCTCATTACAACTGATTCAAATGTATTCCTTTTTATAGCTGAGCAATATTCTATTGTATATGTAACGCTTTTTTTTAATCCATTCATCTGTTGATGGACATCTAAGTTGCTTCTGTGTCCTAGCTATTGTAAGTCATGCTGCAATGAACACTGGGGTTGAGAAAAATGTCAAACCTACTATTTTTGGATGAAATATCCTGTAGATATTAATTAGGTCCAATTGGTCCAACAAATCATTTAAAGCTTGTATTTCCTTATTACTTTTCTGTTTGGATGATCTGTCTATTATTTTGAGTAGGGAGTTAAACTCTCCCACTAATACTATGTTACCATCGATTTCCCCTTTGATATTTGTATTTGTCTTATGTATTGAGATGTTCCTATGTTGGGTGCATTATATTTATAACTCTTGTATTGTCTTCTTGGATTGATCCCTTGATCATTATGTAGTGTCCTTCCTTGTCTACTGTAATGGTCTTTCTTTTAAAGTCTATTTTATCTGACATGAGAATAGTTGCTTCTGCTTTCTCTTGATTTCAGCCTAAATAGAATATCTTTTTCAAGCTTCTCATTTTCAGTCTGTATGTGGCCTCGGGTCTGAGATGGGTCTCATGTAGACAGCATATATAAGGAGTACATCAGCCAATATGTGTCTTTTGGCTGGAGCATTTAGTCCATTTACATTTAAGGTAACTATTGATATGTATAATCCTATTACCATTAACTTTATTGTTCTGGGTTTGTTTTCATAGACCTTTTCTCTCTATTTTGTTTCCCATCTAGAGAAGTTCCTTTAGCATTTGTTTTAAAGCTGGTTTGGTGGTACTGAAGTCGCTTTTTTTTTTTTTTTTTACTTTATTTTACTTTACAGTACAGTATTGGTTTTGGCATATATTGACATGAATTCGCCACAGGTGTACATGAGCTCCCAAACATGAACTCCCCTCCCACCTTCCACCCCACATCATCCCTCCAGATCATCCTCGTGCTCCAGCCCCAAGCATCGTGCATCCTGCATCAAACATAGACTGGCAATTCGTTTCTTACATGATAGTATAAATGTTTCAATGCCACTCTCCCAAATCATCCCACCCTCTCCCTCTACTTCAGAATCTGAAAGTCCACTCTGCACCTCTGTGTCTCTTTTGCTGTCTTGCATACAGGGTCATCATTATCATCATTCTAAATTCCATATATATGTGTTAGTATACTGTACTGGTGTTTTTCTTTCTGGCTTACTTCACTCTGAATAATCGGCTCCGGTTTCATCCATCTCATTAGAACTGATTCAAATGTATTCTTTTTAATGGCTGAGTAATACACCATTGTGTATATGTACCACAGCTTTCTGATCCATTCATCTGCTGATGGACATCTAGGTTGTTTCCATGTTCTGGCTATTGTAAACAGTGCTGCGATGAACACTGGGGTACATGTGTCTCCTTCAATTCTGGTTTCCTCGGTATGTATTCCCAGCAGTGGGATTGCTGGGTCATAAGGCAGTTCTATTTGCAATTTTTTAAGGAATCTCCACACTATTCTCCATAGTGGCTGTACTAGTTTGCATTCCCACCAACAGTGTAAGAGGGTTCCCTTTTTTCCACACCCTCCCCAGCATTTATTGCCTGCAGACTTTTGGATCACAGCCATTCTGACTGGTGTGAAGTGGTACCTCATTGTGGTTTTGATTTGCATTTCTCTAATAATGAGTGACGTTGAGCATCTTTTCATGTGTTTGTTAGCCATCTGTATGATCCTCTACATAGAAAATCCTAAACACTCCACCAGAAAATTACCAGAGCTAATCAATGAATATAGTAAAGTTGCAGAATATAAAATCAACACTCAGAAATCCCTTGCATTCCTATACACTAATAATGAGAAAGTAGAAAAAGAAATTAAGGAAACAATTCCATTCACCATTGCAACGAAAAGAATAAAATAGGAATATATCTACCTAAAGAAACTAAAGACCTATATATCGAAAACTATAAAACACTGATGAAAGAAATCAAAGAGGACACTAATAGATGGAGAAATATACCATGTTCATGGATCAGAAGACTCAATAGAGTGAAAATGAGTATACTACCCAAAGCAATCTACAGATTCAATGCAATCCCTATCAAGCTACCAGCAGTATTTTTCACAAAACTAGAACAAATAATTTCAAGATTTGTATGGAAATACAAAAAACCTCAAATAGCAAAAGCAATCTTGAGAAAGAAGAATGGAACTGGAGGAATCAACTTGCCTGACTTCAGGCTCTACTACAAAGCCACAGTCATTAAGACAGTATGGTACTGGCACAAAGACAGAAATATAGATCAATGGAACAAAATAGAAAGCCC
>SJYW01028001.1:530258-540523 GCA_006410735.1 Raphicerus campestris | reverse complement strand
CTACAGACTCCACCAGAAAATTACCAGAGCTAATCAATGAATATAGGAAAGTTGCAGAATATAAAATCAACACTCAGAAATCCCTTGCATTCCTATACACTAATAATGAGAAAGTAGAAAAAGAAATTAAGGAAACAATTCCATTCACCATTGCAACGAAAAGAATAAAATAGGAATATATCTACCTAAAGAAACTAAAGACCTATATATCGAAAACTATAAAACACTGATGAAAGAAATCAAAGAGGACACTAATAGATGGAGAAATATACCATGTTCATGGATCAGAAGACTCAATAGAGTGAAAATGAGTATACTACCCAAAGCAATCTACAGATTCAATGCAATCCCTATCAAGCTACCAGCAGTATTTTTCACAAAACTAGAACAAATAATTTCAAGATTTGTATGGAAATACAAAAAACCTCAAATAGCAAAAGCAATCTTGAGAAAGAAGAATGGAACTGGAGGAATCAACTTGCCTGACTTCAGGCTCTACTACAAAGCCACAGTCATCAAGACAGTGTGGAACTGGCACAAAGACAGAAATATAGATCAATGGAACAAAATAGAAAGTGCAGAGATAAATCCACACACATATGGACATCTTATCTTTGACAAAGGAGGCAGGAATATACAGTGGAGTAAAGACAACCTCTTAACAAGTGGTGCTGGGAAAACTGGTCAACCACTTGTAAAAGAATTAAACTAGATCACTTTCTAACATCACACACAAAAATAAACTCAAAATGGACTAAAGATTGAAACATAAGACCAGAAACTATAAAACTCCTAGTAGAGAACATAGGGAAAACACTCTCCGACATAAATCACAGCAGGATCCTCTATGATCCACTTCCCAGAATACTGGAATTAAAAGCAAAAATAAACAAATGGGATCCAATTAAAATTAAAAGCTTCTGCACAACAAAGGAAACTATAAGCAAGGTGAAAAGACAGCCTTCGGAATGGGAGAAAATAATAGCAAGTGAAGCAACTGACAAACAACTAATCTCAAAAATATACAAGCAACTTATGCAGCTCAATTCCAGAAAAATAAATGACCCAGTCAAAAAATGGGCCAAAGAACTAAATAGACATTTCTCCAAAGAAGACATACCGATGGTACTGAAGTCTCTTAACTTTTGCTTTACTGCTTTTGATTTCTCCTTTGAATCTGAATGAGATCTTTTCTGGATAGAATAATTTTGGTTGTAGGGTTTTTTTTTCCTTTCATAACTTTAGGTATATCCTGCCACTCCCTTTTGGCCTGAAGAATTTCTGTTGAAGTCTAAGCTATTAGACTTATGAGATCCCTTGTATGAAACTTGCTGCTTTTCTCTTGCTGCTTTTAAAATCTGTTCTTTGTATTTAGTTGTTGTTAGTTTGATTAATATGTGTCTTGGCAAGTTTCTCCTTAGGTTTATCCTGTATGAGACTCTCTTGGCTTTTGTGAATTGGGTGGCCAATTCCTTTCCCATTTTAGGGAAGTTTTTGACTATAATCTGTTCAAATATCTTCTCATACCCTTTGCTTTTGTCTTATTCTTCTCAGACCCCTATGATTCAAATGCTGTTTTTAATGTTGTCCCAGAGGTCTCTGAGACTGTTCTCATTTCTTTTCATTCTTTTTTTTTCTGCTCTGCTTCATTTATTTCCACCATTCTATCTTCCAGCTCACTTGTCTGCTTTTCTGCCTCAGTTATTCTGCTAGTGGTACCCTCTAGTGTATTTTTAATCTCAATTATTGTGTTGTTCATTGTAGATTGCCTGTTCTTTAGTTCTTCTAGGTCCTTGTTAAAGATTTCTTATATATCTTGATCCATGCCTCCAGTCTATTTAACCTGCACCTCCAGTCTATTTATCTGTGCCTCCATCTTATTTTCAAGATTTTGGATCACCTTTACTATCATTACTCCGAATCATTTTTCAGGTAGACTGTCTATTTCCTCTTCATTTGCTTAATCTTGTGGGATTTTACCAAGTTCCTTCATCTGCTGCATATTTCTCTGTCTTTTCCTTTGTTTAATTCACTGTGTTTGGAGTCTCCTTTCTGCAGGCTGGAGGGTCATAGTTCCTCCTAATTGTGGAGTCTGCCCACCATGAGCAGGCTGGACCAGTGCCTTGTGAAGGTTTCCTGGTTAGGGCGACTTGTGTCTGTGTTCTGGTGGATAGAATTGGATTTTGTATCTCTGAGGGGCAGTGCTATATCCCCTAGTGTGGGATATCCCCACACCTGGGGGTGTCTATGGGTTTGGCATGTCCTTAGGCAGCCTGTCTTCTAATGTTCACAGTTGTGCTCCTATTTTGCTTAAAGATGGGTGTATGGAACCCATCACTGGAACTTGCTGGCCTTTCAGTGGGGTTTGTTCTTAGTGTCGAGATGGAGGCCTTCAGGAGAGCTCCTATCAACTAATGATCCATGGGGTTGGGATTTCTCTGATGGTTCAATGTCCTGGATCAGATTTCCCATCTCATGGGTTCAGGCCTGATCCCTGACTATAGCACCAAAACTTCACAGGTCACACAGCACAGAAGACAAAACCCTAAGACTATTGGTGAAAACAATGCTCAATATCCCAGAACACTCAAAGAAACTCACACCAAAAGTCCTCCAATATTTCTGGAAAGTTTTCTGAGCCTGTTGTGGGCAGTGTGGGGTCAGCTCAATCTCAGATCTGGCCTTACTCCATCCAGTACTTGAAGTATTAGGTGCACTCCCAAAGTCCACAGCTGTCCCCAAAGTCCATAGTCTCAGGCTAACTGTGGGGGTTAAATCTGCTGCAGCTGCAGCTTCAGGAGCTAATTCTCCTTCTCTTCGTCAGTCACACAGCTCCTTTGGCTTAGAGCCTGCCTCTTTGTATAGGCCACCCTTGGATTTCTGTTACCTTCCCAGACATGAGGGGCAAACACCAAGGCTTATTAGAGTTCATGTGCACACTCAGGTGGGGGAGACAGAGGGGCATGGCATCCACAGGTGGGGTGTACCAGGGCGTGCTCATGGCAGTAGAGGCTTCACAGGTGTTGTTACAGACTGCGGCAGGTCGTGTGCTCTTCCAGAGGAAATGGCCCCAGGTCGTGCGTCTCTAGGAAGACCAAGCTGGTTAGGCTTCCATCAAGGCATGGGCAGTAACCTGTACCTGTTCACAGCCTGGTGGCAACTGCCACCTCTGGGGTTAGGATCACAGTGGTGGCATTTTGTCTGCCACCTCAGGCACTCTCCTCGGCTTTGGCAGTGGCTAGTGGCTTATGCTTCCCGCTCTGGATAGTGTTAGGTAAAGATGACCAGGACCCCAAAAGAGTGTCTAACAGTTTTTAATGGAGAAGTGCTCCCGGGTGGGGTTCCCAGACCCGAAGGAGGCAGGTCCAGGAAGTCTGCCCCTGGACCGTGTTAGAAGTTTCTTTATATATGCACGTTGCGAGGGATGGGTAGGTTAATGGATGAGGGGGTTGGATAGGTTGCCAGGCCGAGGTGTCATGGGCTGATAGGTCCTTCTACATGGTGGAGGTGGGGCGTCTTTAGCTGGCGAACTGTGCTGTCACTGGTCCCCGGGATCCGGGAGGCTCCCTCTGTTACGAGGTAGAGACTTCCCCCACCGGCAAGGGAGAGGAGGGGCAGCTCATCATGGCAACCAGCGAAGCATGCTGTCATTGGTCCCCAGGATCTGGGAGGATCCTTCCATTAGGGACCTTCTAGCAGGCAGGAGGGAGAGGAGGGGCGGCCCATCATGGCCCCCGGGGTCTGACCTTACAGTTAGTAAACTACAGTCAAGTCTAATTCCACCACTGGTGCTCCTGTTGGTTTTGCACGTTTTGGCAGTTTCTGGGGCACACAGCCACTGTCTTTGAGAGAGTAGGCACTTTGGTGAGAATAGGCACTCTTGTCTTGTTGCTGATCATAGAGAGAATGATTTCAGGTTCTCACCACAGAGAATAACGTTTGTTGTTGGTTTGCTGTATGTGGCCTCTGTTATGTTAAGGTAGGTTCCTTCTATGCCCATTGTGCACAGAATCTTATCAAAAGCTTTTTCTGCATCTATTGAAATTATCATGTTTTTTATCTTTCAGTTTCTTAAAATGATGTAGCACATTGATTTGCATATATTGAAGAATACTTGTATCTCTGGGATAAAATCACCTTGATCATAGTATATGATCTTTTTAATGTGTTGTTGAATACTATTTGCTAAAAGTTTGTTGAGGGTTTTTGGATCTTTACTCATCAGTGATACTGACCTATAATTTTCTTTTTTTTGTGATGCCTCTGGTTTCAGTATGAGGGTGATGGTGGCCTCAAAGAATGAGTTTGGAAGTGTTCCTTTCTCTGCAATTTTTTGGAAGAGTTTCAGTCTTGGAAGGTTGAACTTTTCTAACAATCTGTCCATTTCCAATGGCATTCTTCAGACAACTAAAACAAGAAATTTCACGATCCATATGGAAACATAAAAGACCCAGAATAACCAAAGCAATCATGAGAAAGAAGAATGGAGTTGGAGGAATCAACTTACCTGATTTCAGACTATGTTACAGAACTACATACAGTCATCAAGCAAGTTTGGGACTGGCATAAAACAGTAATAAAGACCAATAGAACAAGAAAGAAAGCCCAGAGATAAACCCACGTACCTATAATGACTTTATTTTTTACAAAGGAGGCAAGAATATACAATGGGGAGAAGATAGTCTCTTCAATAATTGCTGCTGGAAAATCTGGACAACTACGTGTAAAAGAATGAAATTAGAACACTTCCTAACACCATACACAAAAATAAACTCAAAATTGATAAAAGATCGATACATAAGACCCAAAACGATAAAACTCTTAGAAGAAAACATAGGCAGAACACTGTATGACATAAATTACAGCAAGATCCTCTATGACCCACCTCCTAGAATAATGGAAATAAAAATAAAATAAACAAGTGGGACCTAATTAAGCTTAAAAGTTTCTGCACAGTGAAGGAAACTATAAACGAGCTAAAAAGACAACCCTCAGAATGGGAGAAAATAATAGCAAAATAAACAACTGACAAAGGATTATCTCCAAAATATACAAGCAGCTCATATAATTCAATACCAGAAAAACAACCCAATCAAAAAGTGGCCAAAGACCTAAACAGACATATCTCATGACTCATAAGAAGTGAGGTTGCTCAGTTGTGTGCGACTCCATATGATCCCATGAACTGTAAGTCTACCAGGCTCCTCTGTCCATGGAATCTTCCAGGCAAGAGTACTGGAGTGGGTTGCTATTTCCTTCTCCAGGGGATCTTTCCAACCAGGGGATGAAACCCAGGTCTCCCACATTGCAGGCAGATGCTTTACCCTCTGAGCCACCAGGAAAGCCCAAAGAAGACATTAAAATGGCGAAGAAACACATGAAAAGATGTTAAACATCACTCATTATTAGAGAAAAGCAAATCAAAACCACAATGAGACATCACACCAGTCAGAATGGCCATCATCAAAAAAATCCACAAACAACAAGTGCTGGAGAGGATGGGGAGAAAAGAAGAGAACCCTCTTGCACTTCTGGTGGGAATATAAATTGATATAACACTATGGAAGACAGTATATATAGACTCCTTAAAAACTAGAAATAAAACCACCATATGACCCAGCAATACCATTTCTAAGCATATGCCCTGAGGAAACCAGAACTGGAAAAGATACACGTACTTTAATATTCATGGCAACACCATGTACAATAGCTAGAACATGGAAGCAACCTAGATGTCCATCAAATGATGAACTGATAAAGAAGCCATGGTACATATATACAATGGCATACTACTCAGCCATAGAGAGGAACATATTTGAGTCAGTTCTAATGAGGTAGATAAACCTAGAGCCTGTTATACAGAGTGAAGTCAGAAAAGCAGTATCACATATTAACACATATATATGCAATCTGGAAAGATGTTACTGATGAACCTATCTGCAAGGCAGCAATGAAGATGCAGACATAGATAACAGACTTATGGTCAGGGCAGGGGGCAGGAGGAAGGAGAGAGTGAGATAAATGGAGAGATTACCACGGAAGCATATTCACTACCATATGTAAAATAGATAGGCAAGAAAAATTTGCTGTATGATTGAGGGAACTCAAACTTGGGCTTTGTAACAACCTGCAGGGGTGGGTAAGGGTGGGAGAGAGGTTCAAAAGGGAGGGGACATATGTATACCTATGGCTAATTCATGTTAATGTCTAGTGGAAATCAAACAAATATTGTAAAGCAACCATCCTTCAATTAAATATATATATATATATTATAATACATATATATATATATATATATATATTAAGCCTAGGGAGATTCGAGTAAGGCAGGGAGATTGCCAGCCTCCCCACATATACATTAAAAACTTATCAAGATATGGAACAGCTCCTACAGAGCAACCTCTAGGCTATAGCAGCAGTCCCCAGGCCTCCAGGGGGACAAGCTAAGCTCCACGAAATGAGGTAGGAGAGAGGATGGAGACATCAAAAGGGAAAAGAGAACTTCTGGGCAGGAGCTTGTGCCCCAAGGGAGGGAGAGGTCTTGAAACAGGAGTTCCCAAGGATAGGGAAGCTCCCTCACAGGCAGGCCCAAGGGGGAGCTGCAGAATCTTGGAAAACCAGGCAAAGCAGAGACTTGGCAGAAAATAGAGAAAGCTACACTCCTCAGCCTGTTAAGAGCTCATGGACTGTGGGTCCAACCAGACTGCAGGCTGGGGTAACAGAGTGAGGAGGCATATGAACCTAGCCAGTGCACACAACCCTCGCAGCACAGCTGAAGGAAGGGTGGAACACATAAGCTCCACAAGAAAGAGGGCAGGCGGTGAGAGGGAACAAGTGCATGACGCAGACGCGGAGGGCGGGCAGAGGGAGCCCAAACAAGTCCTCCCTAGATGCAGGACGCAGAGGCCAGGCCTGGGAACATGAAACGAGTGCACACTAGCCCCGAGACACAGAGGGCGGGCCCCAGAAGCCGAGACAAGCGCCACAAGCCCCAAGACACAGAGAAGAGCTCAGGGGTGGAGAGGAGCCCACACAAGTCTCTGCCACGCAGAGGGCAGGGAGAGATCCACATACGCCCCCACCCGGCAAGCTTCAGCTAGCGGTGCAGGGCGGAGAAGCACGGACCAGGATTCCAGAAACAAGCCGGGGGCTGGCGGCAGTGAAGATAGGAGGAGAGGGCCCCTTTGAGGGGCTGTGGAGATAGATGTGTTTAACACTGCCAAAGCCAGAAGGCATTCTGAACCCATGGACACTCCAAATCTTACTCCTGGACACTGCACTGCCCTTCAGAGAGACGAGATTCAGCTCCATTGACCAGAACACAGGCACGAGCTCCTCCAACCAGGATACATCACAGGACACTAACCCAACCCCAGGCACAGGGGCAGACCCCACAATCAAGAAGAAATATGACCTTGAGAACCATTTTTTTCTTTTCTTCTCTTTTGCACCCTTTTTTAAAATGAGTTTTCTTTATTTTGTCTTTGATATATTCCACTGGTTTTCCTATAGTTCTTTACCAGCTGTGGCTATTCCTGAATATATGTAAATCTTTTCCATATATATCTATTCATCTTTGCTTTTCTAGTTTTACTGTTCTCTTTTTTAAAGCTTCTTTTCTACCCCTTCCTTTTCTCTTTTCCCACCTTCTCCTCCTTTCCTATCTCTTTTTCCTTCTCCCTTTTTCCCTTCACTCTTTCTTTTATTCCCTAAGCAAGCTGAACTGCTGAGCTTTCTTTACTATGTTCCCCAGTTGGCCCGCTGCTGTTTTCCAGATTGAGCTTTAGTTAGTTCTTGGTTGAGGATCACTTTTGGTTTACCATCTTCACCAAGTCAATCTCCTGTACCCTTTTCTTTGTAACACTTTGGCTATAATTGTATGTGTGGAAGTGTGTGTATATGTCCCATTATCTTAGCAATTACCTGCCTGATCTGCTTGATCTCCTCCCATTAGAACACAGGCACAAGTCACCCTCCAACAAGAAATCAACACAAACCAACAAGAAATCCAACCAACAATTCCTCCCAAAGTAAAAAACCAAAACGAAGAAGGAACACAACCCTAAAAAATGAGACTTCAAGTGGAGAAAGTTAGAAAAAAAAATGATGAAAACTCACAAGACGAAATAAACAAAGCAGAAATAAACAATCTCCCTGCAAAATAATTCAGAATAATGATAGTAAAGTTGCTCCAAAGACTTGAAATCAGAATGGAGAAAATCCAAGAAACATTTAACACAGTTAATACAATTACCAAGGATATAGAAGAAATAAAGAATAAGCAAAGAGATGAATAACATAATTATTGGAATTAGAAATACTCTAGAAGGAACCAAAACCAGAATAACTGAGGAGAGGAACAGAGAAGTGAACTGGAGGATAGAATGGTGGAAATAACTGCTGAAGAGCAAAATAAGGGGGAAGGAATGAAAAGAATTGAGGATATGCTCAGAGACCTTTTGGAAAACATTGAACACACCAACATTCAAGTTATAGGGGTCCCAGATGAAAAAAAAAAAAATAAGAAAGGCACTGAGAAAATTTTTGAAGCAATTATAGTTGCAAACTTCCTCAATATGGGGAAGGAAAGAGTCAATCAAGTCCAAGAAGCACAGAGAGTCCCTTACAGGATAAACCCAAGGAGAAACACATAGGGACATATAATAATTAAGCTAACAGAGATTAACTACAAATGAAGAATATTAAAAGCAGCAAGGGAAAAGCAGAAAGAAACATACAAGGGAAAACCCATATGATCACCAGCAGATTTTCCAACAGAAACTCTGGAGGCCAGAAGGGACTGGCAGGATATCTTTAAAGTGCTCAAAGATAAAAATATACAACCAAAATTACTATATCTGGCAAAGATCTCATTCAATTTATGGAAAATCAAATGCTTTACAGACAAGCAGAAGTTGAGAGAATTCAGCACCACCAAACCAGCCTTGCAACAAATACTGAAGAGACTTACAGAGCCAGTAAACACTAGAGAAAGGAAAGACCCACAAAAGCAAACCAAAACAATCAAGAGAATGCCAATAGGAACATATGTATCAATAACTGCCTTAAACGTAACAGATTAAATGCACCAACCAAAAGATACGGACTGATTGAATGGATACAAAACCAAGACTCATATATATGCTGCCTACAGGAGACCCACTTCAGACCTAGAGACACATGCAGACTGAAAGCAAAAGGATGGAAAAAGATATTACATGTGAATGGAAACTAAAAAAAAAAGCCAGAGTGGCAATCTTATTTCAGACAAAATAGACTTTAAAATAAAGAATATTCTAAGAGACAAAGAAGGACATTACATAATGATCAACAGATTAATTGAAGAAGAAGACATAAAAATTGTAAATATTTATGGAACCAACATATTAGCACCTCAATACATAAAGCAAATACTAACAGGCATAAGTAGGGAAAATCACTAGACCATTCAGGTATGACCTAAATCAAATCCCTTATGATTATACAGTGGAAGTGAGAAATAGATTTAAGGGCCTAGATCTGATAGAGTACCTGATGAACTATGGAATGAGGTTTGTGACATTGTACAGGAGACAGAGATCAAGACCATCCCCATGGAAAAGAAATGCAAAAAAGCTAAATGGCTTTCTGGGGAAGGCTTACAAATAGCTGTGAAAAGAATAGAGGCGAAAAGCAAAGGAGAAAAGGAAAGATAAAAGCATCTGAATGCAGAGTTTCACAGAATAGCAAGAAGAGATAAGAAAGCCTTCTTCAGCGACCAATGCAAAGAAATAGAGGAAAACAATAGAATGGGAAAGACTAGAGATCTCTTCAAGAAAATCAGAGATACAAAGGGAACATTTCATGCAAAGAAGGGCTCGATAAAGGACAGAAATGCCTGGACCTAACAGAAGCAGAAGATACAAAGAAGAGGTGGCAAGAATACACAGAACTGTACAGAAAAGATCTTCACAACCCAGATAATCATGATGGTGTGATCACTAATCTAGAGCCAGACATCCTGGAATGTGAAGTTAAGTGGGCCTTAGAAAGCATCACTACGAACAAAGCTAGTGGAGGTGATGGCATTCCAGTTGAGCTGTTTCAAATCCTGAAAGATGAGGCTGTGAAAGTGCTGCATTCAGTAGATTGGGGGCAGGAGGAAAAGGGGACAACCAAGGATGAGATGGCTGGACGGCCTCATGGACTTGATGGATGTGAGTCTGAGTGAACTCCTTGAATGCTGATGAACAGGGAGGCGTGGCATGCTGTGATTTATGGGGTTG